>JASJOG010000498.1:50000-90000 GCA_030142905.1 Heliopora coerulea
ATGTATATATGTATATATGCATATAATATATGTATATAATATATGTATATAATATATGTATATAATATATGTATATAATATATATATATATATATATATATATATACATATATATACATATGTATATATATGTATATATATATATACATACATATATATACATACATATATATACATACATATATATACATACATATATATACATACATATAAGCTTATATATATATATATATATGGCATAAGAATAACAGAACAAAAAACGAAATATCAGCAAGTTTACGAAAGATATACAATAAGCTTCACAAGCGAAGTTACGTAAATCTACCCAGTCTTCGTAGGTAAATTTGTACGAGCTTGTTAAACTATTTTTGCAATGGAGGATTGAATTTAAGAAGTATTTAACGAGTTTTAGCAGGTATTCTATATTTCGATGGCTTTTTAAAGCAAGTGCGTTTCAAAGCAACTATATCATTCAAGGAGTGACGAAGAGGCTTAAAAAGTTCCACGCGAGCCCTGATTATCATAGACCTCATCAAAACTGATATGGTTTTCTTTTTGTTTAGGATATGAATAAGACTTGAGAATCTAGAAAGATCTGGGTACCGGAATAGTCAATACCTCCAAGTTTTCATTGATTGTGACGACTAAAGGTAAGTGGTTGCGCGCGCGAGCGAACGAAAACAAGAGCCAAACGTTAAGGTATTACTTGGGTTTTGCTTTGTTCTTTAAAATTTCAACACTTAAACAGATACAACACATGAATTCTTACAGAAGAGTTTGTAGCCAACCACTACGAATCAGAAAATGAACTAAACAATTAATGTAATGTTATAAACACGAGGGCTAAGGAACCATTCCCGCAATGTTGGCAGGGTATATTCTCGAAGGACTGGTTCTACAAGTAGTTCTGCAAGTCCTTATATATAACACATTCCCGCCGCATCGCCATTTCGTTTTTTTAAATCGAACTATGGGGAAGGGCTTCAGTAAGTGTTTTAGGTAAGCAGTCCGGTTCGCCATGGATCAGTTATGCTAAAAATCTATTCTTAAAAATTATTCTAGAAATCTAATATCTTAAACATTTCTTAAAAATTTGATATCTAAATGCCTGTGTGGGTTACGCCATCCAGATAACGTGGTGAGATAAGCAGAACATCCAGCAGAAATTCATGGCAAGGTTTCTCTTCAGCTACATATCTATGGCGCACAGAGGTGAAGTGTTCAATCGGTTTCGTGATTTTGTGCAATTTTCACTCTGACATGCTTGAAATTTCACGTCGGCTTGGCGCACGTTGATGTTCTTATTTACCTGCCGTACAATACGTAGTGGACAATGTGGGGGAATTACAGACATACTTATATTAACAAGCCAATTGTTTGTAGTATTAAGAAGTGATGTTAAGGTTGAATGTGACTTTCTAAAACCAGATAGGTATTTGATTAAGATTTCAAGTTCACCCAAGTAAGATGTCAGTTGATTGCAAGCCAGTTTTTCAAAAAATTTGGCAATCACAGACAATATTGATATTGGCCTGTGCTTTGTAAAATCCGACTTATTACCTGTCTTATAAATTGGTGAGATTTTAGCATTTTTCCAATCATTGGAAAAATGCCAGTCGATAATGAAGAGTTGAAGATTTTATTGTTATTAATTCTTTCTCAAATTCTAACCCTAAACCAAATCCTATCCCCTACTTTAACCATAACCTTAGTCTTAACTGTAACCCCAACCGTAGATTTGATTTTGGCAAAAAGTCTCTATTTAGATTTCTTAAGAAATGTCTAAATCGTATTCATTTGATTATTTAACGTCAAGAACGTATCCGAAGCTTCCTAGTTGATTTAATTTAAGACTAGGGTTAGTTTTAGAACTAGGGTTTGGTTTTGCATGGGTTGGGATTAGTATAAATAAAATCACGAAATTTTCCCGAAAACTTGACGTTAAGACATTAAATGAACATAGAATGGTCTCATCTTAGAGAGCTTTCGCTCCTAATTATACACTCAAAAATAACTCTTCTAGTCTTTTACTCAATGATGAGATCAAATGTCGAATATGATTTCTGGGTTACTTGATTATCATGACAGGCATTACCATCATATTAACAGTATTTATGACCAGTTTATCGACAGAGACCTTCATAGCTCAGTTTCCCAGGCTCTTGAGTTCGATTCCCACCAATAGAACTTGAGTTGATTTTTTTCGCAGCAGCTTTTAGTTGGATCTTAATAAGCACTTTCGTTCCCAATAGGTATGCACGCAAAAGTAACTCTACAGTCGCCCATTCACTGATAATTAGCGTAAATGACAAATATTATTTGTTATACCACTCCCTTACTCTGACAGAAATTATATTTTTGCCAAGGGCAAAACAACTGCCACCTTTTCTGCTAATTAGTACGGAAGACAATATATCTATTTGAAGGAGTTAATGATCCATATCATCATATGCTCAGAAAAAATCGTCATGCTGATCACGTTGGAGGTTTTGTTTTGTTAACAAATGGACCTCATTGGCTTATGGATGCCCTAGCGACCTTTTGAATCCCAACGGGTTGACTGCATTCCGTACAAGTAGAGACAAGATCTTTTACCAGGAAATGTAAAAGCAATTTGCATCGAAATCAACAAACTAAAAGTAAACCCTTGTTATTTTCAACCTGACTCTGACATACAATTATTTGACCATTTTGTGAATTTCTTGCAAAAAGCTGAAGCTCAGAGCAAAGAATTAATCATGACAGGAGATCTCAAACGTGATATCTTAACGACGGTAGTGAATGCACATACAGTGAACTCCCTCTAAGACGGACACCGTCGGGACCGCACTTACTTTCCGTCTTATAAAGGTGTCCGTCTTAGAGGAAAGTGACGTAATTGGACACCGGCCATCAGGAATAAACCGATTAAGCCTCGTTCGCTCAGCGTTTGTCCTTCTACCATGAGAGAAAGGTAATGACGTTTCGAGCGAAAACCCTTCAATGTATGTCAGGTAGTTGAACATACGACAAAGAATTTGTTCAATTTATCAAAAAGAAGTCGTCTTTATTGTGATATATTGAGATTTCGTTATCCCAGTCTAGTGATCAGGCCATTATCTGTCCGCTCTGGGAGGTATTTTGAACCTTTACGCACCTGAAAAGTGTCCGTTGTCCGTCTTAGGAAGGTGTCCGTCTTACGGAGAGTTTGGTTATAGTGAAATAATGTATAAACGACCGGGACCAAACGTGATGTCCGTCTTAGGGAGGCGTCCGTTAAGAGAGAGTTCACTGTACTACAAAACTAAAGGATCTCATGGACGCATATCAACTAAGCCAGCATATCGAGACTTGAACCAGAATTACTTCTACAACCAAAACCCTATTAGATATCATAGTAACAAAATTTGATGACAATAAGACCATTGATTCTGGAGTTATGCATTTAGAGATCAGCAATCACAGCCTTGTTCGCTTATGTCGGAAAATAAGTATCCCAAAGGAAAAGTCTAAACTTGTCGAAACAAGACAATTCAAGCATTTCAGTGCCTTTCGATATCAAAACGATCAAAGAAAAACGTTTGGTAGACAGTTTAGCTACTGCTCAGAATCAATTAGAGAGTGGTTGTATCCACTTAACCAATCCTGGACGAGTATTTTGATGTTCTATATTCCATAGTGTCTTAATTCATCAAGCGGCGTAGGCTTTGAAGTAGTGGGAAAATGCGGGTAAAGAAAATCAGCATTCACAGTGACTCTACTGAATTCATTAGTGACTCTATTGAATTCATTAGTGACTTTATTGAATCATTAGCAACTCTATATAGAGGTTACCAATGCATTCACTAGAACAACTAATAAATTCAATATAGCCCGTGATGATACTAACTCAACACTGAACACTCAACACTCGCACAACATCCGAATTTATAATATAAAATGCATAACGTTAAAAACGAAAGATTTTCTACAACAAGAAAACTCATAATCTACCATATCTTGCACTGAGTCTCCCAAAATGAATAACAGAGAATTCTCTAACAATAAATATACAAAAATACCATTTAATTAAACACAACTGTGATATTCTGTACTCTACACTAAACTTGTATTTTTATCTACAACAACAGAAAAATGTTACATCACTAATCAATACTGAACGAGTCCAACGTGTCCTTTTTAACAAGCAACTGTCAGCATCACTGAAATAACAAAATAACACTCATCTCACCATGCTTTAAAGTAAATAACATACCACCCTTTGCGGAAACTGAAGGTACAGAACAGCATGGTTTCAACTCCAAATCGTCTTCCTTTTTTGTGTTCACTAACCTTGAAAAGGTTAGTAAACATATTGCAGGCGACTTCTTGTGGCTGGCTGTCTGGCTAGCTTTGTGGCAGTCACGTGACAACCGAATAAGCTACGGAAATGAGCGAACAGGATTCGGAATGTGAACGAGCCATCTCCGTTTCATTTCGTTGGGATTAAATGATTGAAGCGTTGTTCACGTTTGAGGAACGTCTACCCCCTAGCAACTTGCAGGAGCGACATTTTGTCAAATATTTTCCCGAAAATAAGTATTCTACCGCTTTTTTATTATTCCAAGTAGTTGTTGGGCAACTGATCAATATTTTTGTCCACTGTTGTTTTCTTGTGGATATTTTGTATCGAAATACTTACGGAACCACTGTGTTTACACTTATCATACTTCATATTAGGCCTTGTGTTGTGTGAAAGGCCGCTTGCAGTCATACAAATGGATTATGCAATTGAAATTCTATAGTATCAGTATCGTAATATTTACAGGACCGTTTTGTTTGTACTGATGAGATCATACTTTGAGATACACATAGATACTCTAACAAAGTATTTACGCCTACAGGTTGAATTCCAAACCTAGTGTCCCCTTATTCTACGTTTGGCAATGGTTTTCTGTAGAATCGTCCAGTTCCTCGTGTACATTTCAAATATTCCCTGAAAAGTCAACCACGCATCGAGGATTCTGTGATTTTCCGTACTGCTCGATATGTTTCAGATTAACCTTTCGCTGCTGCAATCCACCCTGCACATTCTTGCTCACTCGTCCAGTAAATACCATGAGCTCTCCCCTTGAGTCTTTTCCAAACTTGTACTGTTCGGCGATGAGATTGGCATGTTCATCCCTGGCCCGAAAACCAAAAATCTTGCAATTATAAAAAACTACCCCATAACAAGGGCAGATAATGTTTTAAGCCAATCAGGGCGTTTGTTTACGTCCGTGCGACAAGCCAATCAGGTTGCATTATTCACTTGATGGCTGCCGAAAATCACTGGGATGTGCATCTAATCATTTAAAGCCTTACGTGAACGTAGATTTTCCATTTTTATGTTCCAAACCTGTATTTTCCAGTAAAATACAATTTTTTCTTGGATTTCCTCGGACGGATTCGCGATTTATCGCCTATTACCCACGCAACCGGCGTTCGAATTGCGGCTCACGCAATGCTCGCAACTGAGAGGGCACGTAGAGTCAGTCAACCTTCAATCGCCCTTGTTGTCGGATTGCCGTGGTATCAGAAACCTTCCGAACGTTTCGTTTGCTGATTGTTTTATCGCTATTACAAGGTTTAATAAACTTCTGGCAGTTATCAACCTTTGAACATTTTTATCTCGTGTCATATATACACCTAATAAACCTTGATTAATTTACCAATGACCATATATTTTCTTCTTCAATTTGTTTATAACAAGACAAATTAATTCTCTTGCTTGTAAGTTATCTTCTTTACCAGACGCGCGCATTCTGCCTTGAAGTATAGAAGAGAATGAAGCCTACGAAACTTGATTATGTTAAATTAAAGTATTACAAAGTAAACTTTTAAAAAGCGACATTTTATGGATTATCTTGAATGATTTGGTTGGCCTCTGGCATTGTTTTTCGCTAAGCTCGTTGGCTTTCGGCCACAAACGGCGGGAAAAATAACATCACTAATTGTATTCTTGTTTTTCGTTTGACCTTTTCGTTATTTTCGAGTTAAAGATGCCTAAATATAAGAAAATCTGCAATAATCCACTTCATGATGGTTGGTCAAAAGGTCAAGATGATCAGCGAAACGTCAACCTCAAAGCACATGGTTTATCAGAAATAGCTAACGCATTTTGCAGTCTCATGAAGCAGGAATTTGGCGCAAAATCACAAAGTGTAAACCATGTTTGTAGAGCTTGTCTTCAGCAATGCCTAAAAATGCGAGTTTTCAGAAAGTATCTTCCAAGAAACTGCGAAGCGATCAAATGCAAGAGAGAGAAACAGGTATGAAACAATGCAACAAAAAAAGTATAGAAATTGAAATTTTAATATTATTATGTCCCAAAATCCCCAATCAATGGCTAAAGTTTCATAAAGCATGATTTGCTGATATTTGACAACAACCTTTGACTTGCAATAAAAATGTAAGGCATATTAATTCTAGACAGTAACCCCTCTGTTTCTAATCAGATAACTGGTGGCAATCCTTCGAGCCATACTGTAGTTTCTTGAAATTTGTATTGCTTAGCATGATACCTTTCCTCTCATTTAGCTTGAAGTTTTTACTGCATAGTTCAGAGGATGTTTCCCATGATCCTAATAGCACAAGTACCATAAGTTCAGCAGATATCTATGAACCAGACATGGTTGGTCAAACTAGCAGTCAAGTTAGTAGTGAGTCAACAGTTACCTTGAATTCACCCAGCCAGAAAATGTTAGAAGATTCTGAAGAAGATATGATATGTCAAGTAAAAAACCATGAGGACAAGGAATGTTCAAAGGTTGATAACTGCCAGAAGTTTATTAAACCTTGTAATAGCGATAAAACAATCAGCAAACGAAACGTTCGGAAGGTTTCTGATACCACGGCAATCCGACAACAAGGGCGATTGAAGGTTGACTGACTCTACGTGCCCTCTCAGTTGCGAGCATTGCGTGAGCCGCAATTCGAACGCCGGTTGCGTGGGTAATAGGCGATAAATCGCGAATCCGTCCGAGGAAATCCAAGAAAAAATTGTATTTTACTGGAAAATACAGGTTTGGAACATAAAAATGGAAAATCTACGTTCACGTAAGGCTTTAAATGATTAGATGCACATCCCAGTGATTTTCGGCAGCCATCAAGTGAATAATGCAACCTGATTGGCTTGTCGCACGGACGTAAACAAACGCCCTGATTGGCTTAAAACATTATCTGCCCTTGTTCCACCCTATAGCTTAGTGCTTTTAATGAATGAAAACAACTTGTTCCTGACTCCCAAAGTTGATTTTCGTTATCTGTCGTGAATGGGTCGGCTGAGTTTGTCTTTACACCAATACCTGCGGCTGTAATCTCCTTCATTCTGGAGTCTAACGTCTTCCTAAACGATGCAAGTTGCGGTTTATCTTTTGCAAAGATATTCAGATTGAAGCGCTTCAGTTCATCGCGAAGATGTCTCAGCGAACCAGAAGAAACGCTGTACAAAGAACTGGTCGGATACACGTTGCCATCCCCTTTCATTGCTTCTGAAATAAGTTCTTGTAAACCACTAGTATACTTCTTCAGGACTGGTGTTTTGTAGATCAGAAGGAACGGAAGAGTATTGTTCTTGAAGCATTTTGATTTTTTTGTTGCAGGATTCAGCCCATGCACGAAAACATTTTACTTCCCATGCAGTATTTTCACGAGTTTTCCTCGGTATCCTGTCAATTTTTCCTTTCTTTATTTCACTTTCGGAAAGTACATGCTAAAATCTGCTTTCCCCTTTCGATCGTCTTCTAAATATTCTGCAATATTCAGTTCATTTCTATGAGCAATCAAATCTTGAGTGGCTAAAGTAACCTCCAGTTCTTCTGCGTCGGTGAATTCCGTCTTCTAAAACGAACTCGCCATCTCTACCACACTACATAAACACAACCCTTTTTGAAACTATTAATATTTAATTGACAATCACAAAAGTAAAATCTCCTTGCGAAACGTCGTCTAAAAAAAATTTGCGACTACTTCATTTTAATAATTGTTTGAATGACTTTAAATCCCTTCGCGGGTACAACAATTCTCTAAGACAATTTGACAATGGTCACTCGTGTTTTATGGGATACAGAGTCCCTCGAATTACAGAGAAGACTACTTAGGGCCTTCTATCTAATTTACAGGATTCTATATCCCATACAGCACATGTGACCATCGTCTAACCCTTACATATAGCGTGGTCTGAATGGAGGAATATCTTCCTTCAAATTGCTGATTACCATGCTCCAATTAGACTAAGAAAAATCAGAAGTGAGTATAAACTTTGGCTATCCAGTGAAATCAGATACAAGATTTACCATGTAGATTACCTTAAAAGGAAAGCAATTAATCTTAATTCTCCTACATACCAGAGCAGCTTACAAGCGGAGTAGAAATGAAGTAAATCGCTTTGTTAAGGAGGCCAGAGCGATTTGTTACAAATCTAAATTAAAAAATATTAAACGGTAAAGAAAGCTAGAAAACTATTAACGAACTCCGCAATCGCCATCAAAGGCCACAGCCATAGTTGAAGTAAAAGTAAACAGTAATACAGTGACAGGCGACGTGAAATAGGTAGTGTGCAAGTGGGGTCACGGCAGCCATCTTGGATGAGCTTTCACAAAAGAATCTCATTAACCCTTTCCTGTCCAAGAGGTCTCCCCTGGACGAGTAAAATTGTTTGGCGTTAGCCAGAGTAAAATACCAAAGTCGGGTATGGATCCGAAACGGTGAACTTCCATTGTATGTGGAACCAACATGGCCACCGTATCATTGTCTTTTGAATCTTAAGGGATTGGTTGGAACCCACCTATTGCTAACAAATTCAACAACTTTTTTCTCTACCACTGGCTGCAAGCTAGCACAGGCAATCCCTCCTGACAATCTTAGTCTTCTTCGCTATGTGACTTCAGCATCTAGTACTTCTGAGTTTAAAACTATCACAAATGAAGGAGCAGTAGCGTAACGGACTATGGTCAGGGTTAGAGCAACTCCTAAGGACCCCCGACCTGTAAGGGGCCCCTGATGAGTCTAAAGATAATTGAGATTAAAGTCTTGAAATATATATCTATACTAAGAGGGGTGATGGCGCCCCCGAACAAAAATCTCCTAAGGGTCCACAGAAGTTCCGTTACGCCACTGTGAAGGAGTAGGGTATATATTGAGGAGGACGAAAGCAAGTAAAGCACCTGGTCTCAACAAGATTTCGAACAAACTTTTAAAAGCTGCTGGCAACTCCATAAGTGATTCATTGGCCTATATTTTCTATTTGTCGTTGAAGAGTGGAATTTTTCCAAGTGAAATGAAAGCATCAATAGTTACTCCAATTTATAAATCAGGTGACAAAACAAACTGTGGCAATTGTAGGCCCATTACCGTAATATCAGCAGTTGCTAGAATTCTTGAAATTTTCTACAAACAACTATTTGACTACTTAAAAGATAAAGAATTAATCTCAATATACCAATCAGGCTTTCGTCTTCTCCACTCAACAGAAACTGCA
This sequence comes from Heliopora coerulea, assembly GCA_030142905.1. Lineage (NCBI taxonomy): Eukaryota > Metazoa > Cnidaria > Anthozoa > Scleralcyonacea > Helioporidae > Heliopora > Heliopora coerulea. Next base: position 59,479 of record JASJOG010000498.1, read on the forward strand.
CTCTTTTACTCTGCAATCAATGCCTTGTAAATATGAATGGATTAACGAAATGTTCTTTCTTGACCTCGTAAATTTAACAGTGTGACACCGTAGATTACAAAATCCTTATTTCAAAACTTGAACGTGATGGAATTAGAGGAAAAACATTACAATAGGTTTAATCATACCTCCACGAAAGGAAACAAAAGCACTAACTAAATCATACGTCGTCGGAGGCTCGAAATATTAAATGTGGTGCCTCACATGATCAAATCTTGGTTCCCTGCTTTTCCTGCTGCACATAAACCATTCCCCAAATTGCTTAGACACTACACAAGCTTCAATGTTCGCAGATGACATCAATATGTCCTGTGAAGGGAAATTATCTACAGATATCGAACGCAGACTTAATACCAATCTTGGAAACGTGGCATCTTCTTGGAAAGATGGCTTAGCGTGAACAAATTAACCTTAAATAGTGAAAAACCGAACACATGATACCAGGATCTCGTCAAAGATTAGACCAAATCACCAATAAATCCAAAATAGTAATTAGAGACCGAACGATTAAACTATTACCTAGCAAAAAATGTCCTTGGTATTATTTCTGACGAGTAAATGAACTGGAAAGAGCATAATGATGTTCAATATAAAAAAGGTTCGAATGCTGTCGCCCTAAGAGCAAAACCCTACTTAAATCAAAACGCACTTTTGAAAATTTATAATTCCCATATTAAGTCATTAAAACAACAAAAGCGGGTTGCTTGCGAAATAACTGGTGCAAACTATGAAGAAAGATCATCCGACATATTCAATAACTTAAAATGGGAGCCAACAACAACGACTTTAAAGAAACGAGGAAACCTTTTGACTTTTAAGGCATAACAATGTATGGAACCGAACTATCTTTCAGAGTTCTTTAAAACCAGCCATAACAGTACGTACAGACTAAGAAGCAGTTATAAGAAGCTTTTTCTCAGCAAATTGAATACAAACTTTTTAAAATCAAGCTTTTAATAAGGCGGACATGTGTCCTGGAATAGCTTGCGCCAATTGAAATTATCCATAATTACGATACACATTCTGTTCAACCTTTCAAATCATTAATTAGAAAACATTACCGAAAAAATGATGCAAACAAATGCATATTTCAAGTGACAAAAGAAACGAAGAATTATTGTAGAATAATTTTAGATTTCTATATATTTACTTTAGTTGTAGTTTGTTTAGGAAAGTATTAGGACAAAAGTTGTATTTTCGTTGTAGTTCAGTTTGTTAGTTTTTGTTGTTAGCAAACACAGCCCTTTGAAAATCAGTTAACTGGAGGGCCACCGTGTCAAAATAAATTTTAATTCATATACTGAATCAGTTAATTCTAAAACAGCTTGCAATATATTGTATTGAATTGCTTGCAATATAGATATGCATATCTATATTGCAAACCATTAATATGAGTGCCTACATAAACTTTAATTGAATCTATTGTATATTTTTAACCCTTTCATGCATAAACTTTCTTTCCTTTCCTGTTTTCTTTGGCCATTTTCATTCGTTTGTTCTGTTGTTAAACTTTTTGTACGACAATTGTATGTATGAAAGGCTAAATGTATTTCTTAAACGACGAGTTCGATAGATTTTCAGACTTGCTCTTAACTTTGTTAGGAAGTACGTTCCAGAGAGATCAATATTGGTCCTGCACAAATTGTAATTTTAGTAATCGCATTCCATAAGTACTGTGGAGAAAATTTGATCATCTTCCTTCCAATGTATCCACAGCTATCACTCGTGCTCCTCTCCGTCGTAGTTTAGCAAACTTCTTTATCTGTTTACCAAGGGCTCTGAAAGCTTCTGAAAGGTGTGAGCGTCCCACCGTTCTGTGCCTCGCAAAATCCTAGGCAATGGTTTATACCACTTCGAATATTTCAAATACTTGGTTGCTTTTTGAAAAAAAATTAATCATTCTGAAAAAACAGCTGCATGCTTGGTGGTCAACCTTTTTTCCCAAATGAACTCATGAATCCTAACCTCGGGCCCATCGTGGCATCAAATACAGACTGTAAATTTTACTCTGATAAAGGCCTGTCGCTTCAAACGTCAGTATCTTGTTCTCTCGATTTTTGGCTATTACCTTTAAACTTTTTCTATATCGAGGCACCATCTCATTTGACTCAAAATACTTAAACGATTACACATACGCGATAACAATCAACGCTTATAAGTTAATCAGTGAGCATATTTCTATTGGGCTAAAATTTTGTGGATGTCCTTCTTATGTTGGACAGCTACAGTCTAAAGCCCTTGCTGATTACAATCTCAGACCTTGTTCTCCTGCTTCGAAAAAACCCTGGCTGCTGCTGGTAACGTGCACAATCGATGCTCTTGACAACATGGGAAGGGCGCATGTATCTGTAATTGGTAAATTTGTGTCGAACCATGATTTTACCATTCCGATGTATTGATGAATGGAAGGCTATGTTGAAGGATTTGATGTGTTACATATTTCTCCTAAGTCTGAATTTCGCCATCGTTAGTAGCGAGTATTGGAATGTAATTTTAAGGCCAAAATACGTGGTTTGTATGGAAAAACTAATTTTGGGGCTGGATGTGCTTGCTGTTCTTCAGACGGGATATGGCAAATCATCAATCTTTTATGTCCTGCCTTGAATACTTCTTGGAAATGAACAACTTGAAAAACGAAACGAAACGCATATGTGTACATTCAACAATTCATTCACCGCTGTTATGATTGTCGTGTCGCCTTTAAACTCGTTCATCAAGAACCAAATTTCGAGGTTAGCGTTATCAGGTCCTCAAGCATTTGTCCTTAAAGTGAAACGTGATAAAAGCTCAGGAAGGGAAACTCAAAACAACGCTTATTGAAACCTCATGCAGAGAGGAATGTCAAATCAACTCAAACTGTTATTCACTCCTACTCACTGCTATTGAAACCCGCTTGTTCTGGCAACTGATTAATACCCTTGGAGTTGTGATTGTGTGAAGAAAATATTTCAATAACATTTCAATTTTCATGCAAGTTCTCTCATAATTAACATAAAATACATCATCCAGTGTTCCGTTCTCGGCTGGATTTAAATAAATGTTGAAGTGGCGACAGATCTAGAGGCAGAGATGTAAGAATGCAGGGTTTCAACGGGAGAAAACTAAGCGCGTGAGGATATGACTTTGCTTCAACTGCGAGAAATAAACAAAGAAGCACCGTTTATGTTAAATGAAAACTGTAAGGTATGTAGAGGGTTTTACAGACAGATCTTCCTGACAGTTTACGCAAAGGTAAATGCGTAATGGGGCATGAGTAATTTGTGAAAGCCACCCAGAACGCTTAACTCGTCCCCTCCAAAAATAGTTCCTTCTTGAGGGTTATTAACTTGCCAATAGGCTAATAACCAGCACTAGTGTTGCACAAATTCTTCCTAATCGGAAATCTATGGTTCAAAAAGCTTCCTCTATGGCTTTCAACACAAAGGTAGAATCTTTTGTATGATTCTCTTTGATCAACCAAGTTTTTGATGAATCGAGCATGCTTTTCGACGTCCTTTTGAGTAGTTCTGAGTTCAGAGGGATTGTTGCGCCGCGTTTTATCGAGAGTTTTGCGTCTTCCATGGCCGTAATTTCCAAATTGATCTTAACCTCTGATTCCTTTTCTTTGATCTTTGAATTCTTCGTTTGTGGTTTTCCGTGCTTGCACGCAGAAAAGGATTCGAAGGACATATTTCTGCATTGACTGTTAGCCGTCACTGAGTTCAAATCACGGTTTGTGTTCGAAGTTGTTTGACTAGATCCTGAGATTCCTGAGAGCTGTTTACAACGATGGTGACAAAATATTGCATTCAGAATACAAGCGGTACCACATCCAGTGCAAAACATTTCGAAAGCCTAAGAAATTGAAGCAAAGTGCAAGCGGAAAATTCAAAATAATGACCGCCATAGAAGATTCGAACAGGTCCTGTTCCCATAGCAACGTATTGTAGCGTTGCGTTTGTAAACAGTAATATCCGTTATGCCGGTTGGCTTGTTTAATGTTTGTTAATCGTTATGTTTGTTTACGACTTATTACCTACTAGTTCAAGTATCGCGTAGACAGACATCCACGTTATCAATACATGAGCAAGTCGTTGAGTTTTCTGGAGTGTGTGTGCAACACAGAGCTTTTAGATTAGAGAGTGGGACGTTATTGTAAGACTATTTACTTGTTAAATATATCTAGTAAGCCTTGTTCTTGAACCACGCTACAGTACTATAAAATTGCAGCAACACACTATAAAATTACAGCAACACACTATGAAATTGCGTCAACACAATATAATATTGCAGCTAAACAACTTTGCAGCATGTCCCCTATGGGCTTCCGTACTTATTTCACGGGTGAAAACAAGTTCAACGCTAACGTTTTCCCGTTTGTTTGGGCTCGTGCTAGCTTTCGTTTTCACTTGCCGCATATCATTTGAGTTTGCTGGTAGGCCTGCGCTTGTGCGTTGCTCATCAAAACCTGGGTTTAAATAAGAATTTAGAATACTTGAACCGAAGCTAATTCAGTTCATGGTATTGTTTGTCCTTTACACTGATTTATCCGGCATGTAAAAAGCAATGCGCGTATACTTTATATTTGATTGAATGTAAGTATGTCTTTCATTTTCGTAGAAATCTAGCAGAATAGCGATTTCGGGTCACAAATTCAGCGTAGATTAGAAACATTACCTGTGGTAAATTGTGACTACCCAATTACAGTTGACAGGAAAGGAAAAGCGGTAATTTACCTAGGACGAAATGTGTCCACGGAGGAGCATAGCTTCTCACCTGAAGATGTTTTAGTTCAATCTAATTTGATTAACTGAAAGACGGACATTTCAAGTCTGGATCGAGTTGAAACTCACAAGTTGAAAATGTTTCTACTAAGGTTAGAATGCAGTATTTGGATCAGACTGACGCACACCAGATAAATTTTCTTACAGAAGATAAGGTTATTTGCACTGTGACTGCGCCTCAATGAGACATACGATATGAAAATGCAAAACCATTTAACTAAGGCAAGGCTGTCTAAGACGTGAACCAAAACATCTCAGGAGCAAGCGAAAAGCGAGACGTGCCTGTAAAAGCATATAAACTGATTTATGCAAATTTAGGGCCCGATTACATGGAGCGGGCTGATTCAGTTAACCGGGCTAGCCCAGTCCATATAAATATTATAGTTTTTCAAAGCTTCAATTACATGGTAAGCGGGTTAGCCCACTTTGCCGAGATCCCGGTAGTTCCAATCCGGGCTAGTCCGGTTAACCGGGCAGAAAACTTCAATGTAATCGTTTCATCCTAGTAAGGCGGGCTGAAAATAGTTTGATGCATGAGTATTTGTTTTGCTTGCGCATCCACGGTTTCTCTTCTTAGCATGATAGTGCGTTTGACAGCGAAGAATATCAGAAGCCTATCACAGTAGTGCTTACGAAAGAGTGCGTAGACATAAGTCACTTCGTAAAACTGCACGAAAATGAAATAAAGAAGACTAAATGGTGCAAAGTTAGTTCACAGTTGTCAAAGTTTGCCTCGAAAGATGTCTGACCCACCATTTTGTTTTGTTCACAATAGATTCAAATCTTGCCGCGAAATTTTCCGCTGAACAAATCTTCCCTAACCAGCCGTTGTGGAATCACCCACATAATCGTTTAGTAAAACTCATCCCGGTTAACCGGGCAGCCCTCTCCATGTAATAGGTTCTTAAATCTCATCCCGGCTAACCTGGCTAGCCCGGTTCACCGGGCCAGCCCGCTCCATGTAATCGGCCCCTTAGCGATCTTGTTGTAGATGTCGAGTTTTTTGATGAATATCTTTCATGGTTGCAAAAACTTGGATCAATTTAAAACACCTTCAGGTGAGAAGCTATGCCCTTCCGTGGACACACTTCGTCGCATTGCCATTGCTGTTAACTGTAATTGTGTCGGAGAGAGATATACTGCAAGTAAAGAGCTATACTGCAAGATTTCCGCTAAAATAAAAGAGATACTAACATTCAATCGAATATAAAACACTCGCACATTGCTTTTCACAAGCCGGATACATCAGTGTAAAGGACAAACAATGCCATGAATGGAATTAATTTCGGTTCCTGAATTCGGAATCGTATTTAAACCCAGGTTTTCATGAGCAAGGCACAAGCGCTGGAGTAACTGCAAACTCAAAAGACATGCGGCAACAGATTACGCTTAATTTCCGTTTGCGCGGATACGGATACAGATACGGGAAAAATCGTAATGACTAGGAACAGCACGAGACTTTTCATACCTTCAAATGTTGACACGGACGCAGACACAGCTTGCGAACACGCATGATTTTAAGAATCGGATCATGTAGCAATCGTGCCACAGTCGTATGTCGATTGAGTATGTGGACTCGTATGCGGGTTACAGATAAATTCTCTTGAAGAGACTGAAAAACTGCAAAAATGGAGACTGTTTGTAAGTAAAAAAATAAATAAATAAATAAATAAATAAATGAAAACCAATTTGTAAACCGCATACAAATTAGCATCGCAACCGTACCAGTATCCCTGTCAGTATAACTGAAAGTATAAGTTAAGAACTCCAGGTCTTTTACTTTTTTGTGCTTCGATTTGTGCTTCAACAAACACCACTTTGGGTCGGAGGATTTTCGGTCATTGCATAGGCCACTGATCTTAGATGTGATAAAAATGGCTTATCGATCACCCGATATTCCAATCACAAACGGAATGGGAACCGTGTCTCTGAAACCTAACAAAAGAATCTAATTAGAAATATCTATTTTTCTTTTCCATAGTTCTGACTCCTTAGTTGAAAAATCTACATCTTTAATAGGACGTACATTCATTTTGGTGTGTGCACTATTTATGTCTTATGAAGGTAAGTGTAGAATGATATAAAAGTAGAATCCTATGTTGAATGACATCTTAAAAGCCACAAGAGTCTGGGAACGGCCGAGTCTACTACTTTTAATCTTGAAACACTTAAATTAAAATGAATAATTTATACAATTCAAAAATATTAACCTATACCTGTCGAGAAATAGCACCTTCTTAAACACGAAATGCAAGCTTCTCATAAACTGCTGTATTCTGAAACGGCCGGAAAAGATCCCGAGTGATTGAAAGTTTGCAGAATTTTTTAGAAATTGTCGCGTAGCTTAAGCCTGGTTCACACGAGCGACATGAGCATAAGGACAAGACCGATACGAAAACAAAGCATGACATCTCCTGTGGGACTGGCGAAGATAAAACAAGAATTTTTCTTTGTCTCGTCTTTTGTTTGGCTTGCTTGGATTACGATCTTATGCTCATGCTTACGACGATCCTTATGTTGCATGCTTGACTTCATTCCTTTGTTTTGCCTTTTGTTTTGTCCTTATGCTTATGCTCACTTGTAAACCAGACTTTAGGGATGCTCGGATGCTGGTCGAAGTCGGCACCTTTTCCAGGTTCTAAAGTGGATGCAAATTGGTGAAAGAACATCCATGATATCTGCGACGAGTCAATTTAAAATCACTAGCTTCATTTATCGAAGACCTTTTAACTTCAGCATTGCTGGATTTCATGTCACGATGAAACTTGGTTCAAACGGTTAATACTGGAAGGAAGCACAAAATATGTCACGAAATTTCACGTAGACTACACTGATCTTGTGCAAGTAAATTCTGTTCGGTCATATGGGAAATCAATGAAGAACATTCAGTGGCAGAAGACTGATATCATGTTTTAGTTAATGGCAAAAAATTCTTAATATCCATCCAAACTTATTCGTAAGTATCATTTTTCCGTGCCATACGAAATCTGGCAACGAGTGACCGTAACTCATTGTCCTCATTGTGATGACAAAGACGACGCGGATTCGTCTTATAATAAACTTACATGAGGACAAAGAATAAAAGTACAACTATAAGCCGTTGAAAACCAATGTAATGAGACAATCTTCCTTCGAGAGCCATAAAGGATGAACTATGGTCTATCTTATGGGAAAATATAACGTGAATATCAAATATTTTCTCTGTAAAACCTATACTTATTTACTGGTTAAAAGCCTACCGCGCCCTTTTCTAGATATAAAGAGAAGCCTAAGTCTACATTGTGTGTACCACTTGTTTTTACCTCTTTAGTGGTTAAACTTAAATATGGTTTTAGTCAAGGCTGCTTTCGGAAGAACAGAGGTCATTGGTATCGTTTTCATCTTTTTCAGCAAAATCTTTCCAGCCCATTTATTTGGCAAGAAATGTTCTGACTATCGACACACATAATCACCGTAAGTGGATGGTTTATTAATGATGAATAAAATAATAATGACAAATATATTAGAGCAGATATATTAGGGTGAATTTGACATGGCACCATGCAGGTTATCTTAGTGAGTGATAAATGTTGAGCTTTACAACTTTGTCATGGGATTGGCCCAATCTGAGTTTCCCCAAATTTAAGACTACCAAACTGCTAGCTTGCTGTTTAGCTGGATTTAAACTGATTGCAGTTATTCTGTTAACAAATGAGTTTCTTGGAACTAAATTAGATGATCTACTGAAGATTAAGTTGTCTTTTCAACTGAAATGTCTATGTTGACGATTTATAATCTAATGATATTTCTAACAAATCGTGAAACAGATTTATGAGTCATTTGCTACCCGATGATTCTCACCCAGTGGTGTATGGCCGAGGGAGCAAAGGGGACCAGGCCCTCACTAAGTCAATATTTGTCAGAAGTTTTGAGGTTATCAGAAATTTTACGACTGTCGGAAAAACTATACAGTTCTGCCGCCCAGATATTTCACTGGCATAATCATCAGTGGTGGATCCAGGGGTGGGGCCCAGGGAGCCCAGGCCCCTCTTTTAGTAAGATAATAACAAGTTTAATTTATGATTAAATTCGCTCACTTACTGAAGAAGTAGGAAAAGAAAACAGTTGCAAGTGCTCATCTTCCAAGTAGTTAATAAAATACAAGTTAAAAGATTTTATTATATATATATATATATATATATATATATATATAGCATATTGTATATATAGTTGCACATTCTGATAAATACTCTAACTACACACTTGAATATCGTAGTGGTCACTAAAAACAATTTATGTGATTTCTCTGGAGAAGCTCAGAGCAGATGAGGAAATGTTACTGTTTAATTACTAATCTTACGCTGCCGCCCCCTCCTCTCCTTCAAGCAACTTGTGGACCCGCTAGTGTCTATCCAACGCGAAAGCTGATTCAAACGCCGAACCCAGAGTGTTGTCTCTGACTGTTGTCTCGGCTGGAGCAGCAGCCGAGCGAGTGATGCTCTTCTTTTGATCAATGTCGAATGATAACTTAACTAAATATGTCGATTATGATAAACTAGTTGATGCATATGCCACGTCAGGTTTAGTAAAGAAAGTTTACTAATTTAGAACATCAAACAATGTACAGTACACAGACTGTCCAACCACCACGATATCGTCGGGATTATCCCGATTTTCTTTGCAAATCCCGAATCTCGACCCATATGCCGTAGGGATGGAAAAATCCCGATTTTGACATCTCCTTCAAGGAACAAGCATTGGAAGATATTTTTGTCAAATTTTCATAGTGCTTGCCATGCAAGATAACGAAATACTTTACTATGATATTCAGAGGGTTTGCATCATGACCCGAAAGCATCGTGGATAAAATTAAAATATTTTGATCTGTGCACTTACATATATTTTGAAGTGTTTAGAACCAGATATCTTCCGGAGACCTGGTTAAAAAATGGCGCAAGTGGTAAACCGGTGGAAGAAATTAGCGGAACATAAATTAAACTGGTTACCTTTTAACAAGTCAGTAATATCCGATTTCTCAACTTTCATCTCCATGACCACGTCTTAGTCTGAGGAATTACGATACTTTGTTTTCATTACCGAGCAGCGTTTTTTTATAGAAAACAAGGCCAAAGTTACGAATGACTTACCAAGAATGTTTGGTGGAAATTGTAGTCTGGGATTGCTAGAAAAGGTCTTTCAAGATAGCAAGATTTTAAGATTTTCTGGGGGAGCATGCCCCAGATCCCTTTCCTTAGTTAAAATCCGATTTGGCAAGGTCTATGGGTTGGACAGTCAGACTACATCATATCATAATGGTATTGTCACTGTACAGCTTCTTCAGCCTGCCTGGACATGGAGAACTTAGGATTTGGATAAACGTATGAGTTGTACTGATATAATTCATAAATATTATGGCGTAGGAGAGCGGATAATATATGCAGTCGGAATATTTACGTAATTGCGGTAATGCTCAGTTGCAGAACAGTTTCCTCGTATAGTGGCAAGAGAAACTGCAATAAAACGTTGGTGTTATCAGAGTTTGGTGTTATCAGGGTTTTACTAAAATTTACTAAAACCAATGAAAAAAAATCTAGATCAAAATGCCTCAAAATAAGTGCACCTCAAACTAGATCGATCTGTTTTTCGGAAAATTCAAGAATTTGACCCCCTCCGTCGGAGAGGACTCACAACGCTACTGTTCTTACCTACGACATCGTTGCATACGTAAAGATTTTACGATAAAGCACTGCAAAAGAACACGTCCTATACATGTTTTTAAAATGGCTTAAGGTGCGTAGAATTTTGCGGGTTCGTTTAATGATGATACGCACCACATAACCAAATACATTTTCGCCTTGGTAACATTGTACGTTTCCGGTCATTTCGTCCTTAAAGCAAAATTATTGATTTACATTGCCCCTAAAGAAAAGTAGAGATAACCCATTGGAATACATAATTTTCTTTGGATACGTAGTTGGCATTGTTCATGGTGCTTGGAACCAGGGGGAAAAGACAATGACCTTTCAACGAAAATTATTAATTCAAATGTTCATATCTCGGCCTCTATTCAACTTACACAGCTGCTTATTGCTTAAATCTTTTATGGTCCTTTTTTAACCAAGGGCCAAATGTTGATGAAATGAAAATTTACGATTAATGACGTCATGTGTTTGCCACTTTATCGAACATTTTCACAAGTATAGTGTAAACGTGCATAAATTATCTTGTAACGTCGAACGCGAGTAAGCATTGAAGGTTTCCATTTCTTTTTTCTTTGTTTTGGTAGAGATAAAACTTCATGGAAAACCTTTCAAGAGGGTAAGTTTTAGCGAATTCTTTAACCATATAAAATTGTTAAAGGTTAATCACAATGCATCTATTAGAAAATACGAAATGAACTATGTTTAAATATGTTGAAAATAAGACAAAACATTTCGAGGTTCCTGTACAATAACAAAAAAGTGCTTTTGTGTTTTGATTTGATTTTCTCGCCTTCATTTGTTCGCTTTCATACAAACTATCATCGATGGCAAGTTGAGGCCTTCTTTGGTTCTCGTCACTCAGGATTTTTGTGGGCCTTTTCCAAAGTCAAACAGAAGCATTCCAGAAACAAGAACCCACTGAGTTGTCTTGAGAAAATTTTAGTTTTTGAGCTTTTGAATGCTACTGACGCGTAAACGTTCTAATTTTTGAACTAATCTAGCTGGATTTTGCGAGTTTTCGTCCGGAAATTGTATTTCCTGGTAAAACAATAACTTTCTACATGAGCACATTGTACAAACTATGAATGCTTGTTATTGGTTTAACCAGTTACGGGAGATAACAGATTCTTCTCTGAATAAAGTAAATGGTTTGAACCCAGGAGAATCGGTACATGTTGGTGATGGTAGATCGTCCAGATTAGTGGACTGTTGGTGACTGACGTTTCGATGGCCTTCAGAGTAGGAAAAGAGAGCTCTTTTTCGAATCTGAAGATGACCGCCGCTGAGGCCGTTGAAACGTCAGTCACCAACAGTCTTTCTCAAGACTACACTAACCTGGACGATCTACCATCACCAACATATACTCTTCTCTTGACGTCAAATCTATAATTAAACTGGTTCTCGTCAGTTGTTGAACCCCCTTCCCACCAAAAAAAAAAAAACCAAACAGATTACAGGGTGGGCCAGAGTAGAAAATTAGTTGAGACAAAACGGATCAACAGCTCCCAATTTCCCGTTTTTAGCATTTTAATCCTATATTTTTATCATCTGGGTAGCAAAGGGACTTGTGGTGAAATGCTCCCCTGTGCTCTGATTCCTCCCTAGATCCATCCGTGACAAATGTAGATTCAAAAGGTCATGGCTGCGGCCTCCTATAGACATCTTCTTTAGAAAGGAAAAAAGCCCTTTCAAAACATAACATTAGATTGCCGGGCGTACACGCCAACGTAAGGTACTTTGTATCGGAAGCTCCTTATGTCTTTTGAGTTTGAAAAATATGCAAATATTTATGGCCCGGGGCTAGGTAAGTACCTACAGTCCCATATGGTTAATCTGCCATTGATTTTCGTATTATTCATTTTTCGTAAACTTTAAGCTGGAACCGGCTGGAAGAAATGGAATTTTCTTTTCCTATCCTATGGGTCAGGTATTCAACCAACCTGACTATCCACGAAATTCGTTGGCCTATTGGAATGCCAGGCTTAACGGAAGCTTGCCTTAAGGATAGAAGAACTTTATTTACCCACGCTAACATTGTCAGTATGAAACTGATTTCCACGATGGGAGTGCACACGAACATTAAAAGCTACTACAAGAGTATAATAAATTGTTACAAAAGTGTTAGAAATTATTATAATACAGGATAGGATAAAATCATTAGGGATTACTATTACATTAGAAAACAGTTCATGAGAGAAAGAGTTCAAAGATTCAAAGTAATATAATTATAAGTTTATGACTGTACTATTTACAGTTGTATCCTCTAAATTTAGGCTAGAGAATAGTATGAGCAGCGAGTTTTCTTTTAAAACAAGTAAATGATTTTTTCGCTCTAAGCTCTTCTGGTAATGAATTCCATGTCGAACCCCCATGAAACATAAAGCTCTTTTTCATATTGTTTGTACATGGTTTAGGCAAACTAAATGTGCCTGAATTGTTCCGGAGATTGTATTTTATCAATTCATTTTTGAATGTAAAGAGTTTACTGAGGCATTGTGGTCCCATGTTATTAAATATTTTAAACATTGTCTGGCTTTAATTTTAATTCATTGTTCTTTTAGAGGTTCCCACCCCAGCAATGTCAGAACAGTTTCTTGGTTTACCTCATTAGGTACATTTGTTATAATTCGAGCAGCTCTGTTGTGAAGTTTCTGAAGGCGTGTGGATTGTGTCTCTCCAAATACATTCCAAACTTCACAGCAGTAGTTAATGTGGGGTTGAATAATAGCATTATATACTGACTTAATTGTGTTTTGATCAACAAAATCTCACAAACGTTTAAGGGCATACATTCCAGATGACACTTTCTTGCATATGCTGTTGGTATTGCTTATTTTTATGGTTTCCTCTTAGTCTTCACTGACACAATTCAAAGCTTATCTTCGTCTCTGACTCCCAGTCTAACTTTCTTTCCAATAACCTCTTCACGTCGACATTTGAAACACCAAGGGAGACCATGGTCCCTTCTCACCTCCTATTGTTCTATATTCAGAAGAAATAAAATACAAGCTTGTTCTAATTAATAACTTGAATGTGATTAGCTTAGAGGATTATATTAAATTTTTAATAGTGGAATTTACAAAAGTATTGATGACTTTATCACGCATATGTGATATGCGATATGATATTTTTGTTGAACACAACATTTAACAAAGCTTACTATTTTGTGCCCCTGAGATCTTGCATTTCTTACACTTACTATTTCCGAAACTAAGCTATACATGTTTCCTTGGGGATTGAAGGTAATATTTATTGGAATTTTCGATCAAATTAACAATATGTCGTACTTGCGCATGCGAAAGGTTATCTTTAGGACGCTCTTCTTGATACATTCAACATTGTAAGCAAGAGGTTTTTAATTCACGTGAGGTGAACCAAAAGTGGGTTACTGCTTCCATTCAGAAAGGTCGGGAGAGCAAACACGGGTGTAATGATTCGCCCACTCTCGTAGGATCTAGCAATATCTGACTTCTTTTTCCTTTATTCTCTAAAATTTTCAAATATATAAAAGCTTTTGGTTTTATTATGCATGCAGCATACCTTTAAAAGGCCGTGTCTGATTAAAGTCTTTACAGTCAATCGTGCAATATTATTGACCTTTTATCTCAAGTCACCCCCAACTCGTAAATTTCCTTTGCCAAAGATTTTACTTGAAAATTCTTTATGTAATAGAAGTATTTGGGCAAGCTGTGGAGGAAGATTTCGCAGAATAGATTACTGAAAAAGTTAACAATATCATTAGAAAAGACATTCGCATGTTGATGTAGTGTAGGAAAGTACAACTTTTTCGACGTCTTCTCGATTGAATTGGCAATATGAAAATTCCTTTTAAAGCTATTTTGGAGTTCTAACACTTGATATTGTGATTGATTCAACAGTGGTAACTGCAAGTCCGTTTCAAACATAACTTTTTACCCCCCACGGAATGCTAAAAATGATCGTATAAAGATTCAAAATTTCAAAATTCGCCTAGGACAGCCTACCCCGAGACCCCATTTGGTCTTTTCCGACTCGAGCTCCTTTACAATTATGAATCAGGATGCATCAGTAAAATGAATGCCTAAGTACAGTAGCTTTTCTTTCCAGGTGAATGGAAACAAAATATAGTCCGATATATTGAAATCACTTTCCCCCACAACAAAATCTTTGCTAAGTTAGGAACTGTCGGTACGTTAGTCAAAGTCTCCTTGCTCTCACTTTTCCGAATTAAAACTACACCACACTGTATTTGAATCAGCGATGGATCTAGAAAATGCTGTGACTAGTTTCTGAGCGCCTTCGGCGCTAGGAACATCTAGGAGATTCCGAAGCATGCTCTCCCGGAAAATTTTTGTTTTCTAGAAGCTCTAAAACACGATTCCCTGCATTTTTAGTGTCATTTTTTAAAGAAAAATTATTAGATTGAAATATTATTTTTTAGGATAAAAATGTTAATTTTATGAACCTAATTAGTATTTTTCAAAATCATGATTACTAAATATTAATTAAAAATTATTTAATTATATTAAATAATTGAGAGGGAATTTTTTTAGATCGGTTTTTGATGTTCACAAACACTGCAGGTCGAATATGCATTACTAAGATTCACCTAAAAATTTCTTTCATTTTTTTGCATGGGACCGAGGGTTCCACTTCTTGCATAAATAAACAGAAAAAAAAACACAATCACATTCGAGTAATTTGTTTGTACCCTTTAGTTTTATTTGGTGTTCTTAAAAGGAACAGTTGAAGAAAAGTTTGTGCTTGAAACTTGGAATGGTTGCTTTAAAATTGATGACAGCATCTTGAATGACATCACTTGTTGGAAATCCTGCCATGGATATATGACATGTGGCATTTGCAATTGTATGTCCAGCAATTGGAAAGTGGAAGAAAAAAACCACCACCTCAAAGACTTTAATTTTATTACCATTATTCTAATATTGATTACTATTTAATTAAGAGAATTCTTATGCTTATTTGATAGTATTTTAAACACATCAACAATTAATAATTTATGACAGTATATGATATGTAGCATGTATATAACAAACCATATACCATATACCAAAGTATTTCTATACTTCGTCACCCAGAGACTTCCTTTCACAAGTAAAGTCATGTGGTGTTAGACACAAACAAAACGACAGCTACTTGTTGGCCAGTACCTTCCCACAGCAGTCTCATCCACCTCAAGGGTCATGCTCCTCTTCACCTAATCACTATCATCCTTCTTTAACACATGACCCAGCCACCCCAACCGACTTTGCTTCACAACGTCAGTCACTGACACGATTAGACGAGTAAATAATAGCTGTATGGTTGACTGAGTAGCTTTTATATAAATTATATATGGTACTGTAATACTGGAGATTTATGCTACTTATTTTAGGCAAATCTTTTAGAGATTGACCAAACAACGAACACAACAAATGACGCAAACATCAACCAAAAACTCGCGAACGAAAACAACCTCTTTGACATGACGAACTTGAACGACAGTATAATTGAGAACTACCCAAACACATTACAAACAACGCACGAATACCTAACAACAGAACAACACGAAACTGACAACAATAAAGACGACAGTGACATACACACACAAAATACAGCCGCACGAAACCACTCCAACCTAACGGAAAAGAACAATGACAGTGAAGGAACCTCTACGAACACCAACATAAAACAACAAGACCCAACTGACCGAGACGACATGGACATCGAGGAAACCAACAACGGAACGTCAACGAACAGTACACCACAACAGGCTGATCCAACAAACATAGACATCAAAAGCATCCCAAACCACCTACTTGAATCCTTTAGAACTCTGTACACACTCAAACATAAACGGGACAAACAACAAGCAACGATAGACAACCTGACAGAACACCACAACTCCAACACGATCCCGGAAGGACTAAGAGCAAAACACAAGTGTAAACTCTACCTACCACCACAATTTAGAAAGCGTTGGGAACGGATATTAAACAATGCCTCCAACGCTCTACTTGAAGTCATCCTTGACTACCATCAAGGGGCACTAGAAGACACAAACATGAAAATGCAATACCGTGAACAACATTTACGCAAAAACTCCCAGAACAAACAACTAGCCGACCAAATAATTACCAGGACTAACGAAATAGGCAACAAATACACAAGACGTACGATCACTGCTTCACTTCAATCCACAAGAACACTAAAAAGATTACAACGAAACAAGCCTTCCAACAAAGTTATACGCACCGGAAAAAACACATCCACCGACACACACCCACGACACAAACAACCCAACCTTCCTCCTTCCACAATACCATCACACCCTCCCACTGATAAACAATACTCCATACAAACCGCAAACACTTCACACAAGAACAATAACATCCCATCACACATAAAAAACATCACACCCACAAACTCCAATTCACCACGATACTAACCATTACCACACTCATCCAACCAAAACCACCGACCTCAACATATCAACCAATGCCCCCAAAACAAACACACCTTATTCAATACACGACAACCACAACCCACCACAACCCACCACAACCACCTTCAAAAAACATAATCACAAACTGACCACAATCACACCTTACTACACACCTTTAACCACTCCACGAACCAGACCATTCTTATTTCCCACACCAACCACAAACCAATCTACTCACGAAGACATCGATATACCCAACCACAATCCAACATAACTAACCAGCACATCACTACCAACATAACCCAACACATTCAACATGGCATACAGGATTTTCTCATCAAACATCTACAAAATCTACACAAATAACAACTACAATGAACACACCTTGTGACTTGATATTCAAGTTGGAACAAGAAGCAGACAAGTTGAAAAACGGTAATATTTCGGCTCTATTTCAGAGTCATCATCAGACCAAGATGATGACTCTGGTCTGATGATGACTCTGAAATAGAGCCGAAATATTACCGTTTTCAACTTGTCTGTTTCTTGTTCCAACTTGAATATCAAGTCACAAGATGACAATTTTCGGTCTGTGTTTTATTCTTTACTTTTTCAAATTGTCCTCTGGTTGTGGTTTTTAATGAACACACCCACAACCACTTACAACAAAAATTCCATTCTCAATGCAATAACAACAACAACCAATACAAGAACAAACTTCAACTACACAAAAAAGCTCACAACCACCTTATACAGAACAGTGTTGTCAACTTATCTGATACACCACTACCCAAACCCACCACCAACCTCCTCTCCAAAGGACTCAAATTCATCCCATCATCCAACCCCACATACTACAATGTAGTCTACCAATCCTTTTTTAACTACAGATGCAACATGTACACTAAATACTTCTTTCAAAACTACAAGTGGATTCACGCTACCTCAACCTGACAACTCCAACCTCGTGGAATACTTATCACTTGTGTACCATGAGTTAAAAACACAACACACTCAACACAACAATTACAAACGAAACATATCTCCCACCGACCTCAACTCCATCTGTGAACTTAAAACCAAAAATGATATAATAATCAAACCAGCAGATAAAGGGGAATCCATTGTAACCTGGTCCAAGAAAGATTATCTGTATGAAGCTTACAAACAACTTGACAACACAAAACATTACTTAAAAATCACTAATGACCCAACCCATCAAACACTACTACAAATTAAACACGCCACCACACTACGTGATTACCTCCACTTCGTGTGTGACAACAACCATGTTGACAAGTTACTGATCGACACTGACAGTCAACTTAGCAGAAATCGTGTAGTCGTTGAAATGCTTTTCGACGTTGTCAAAATACTTACAAGAAATGAATTAGCACTTCGTGGCAGTGGCGTACCCTGATAAAATGTCACCCGGGGCGCCAGCAAAAATTGCCGCTCCTTCCTCAAAAAATCCGAAGATTACACTGACCCTCATTTCTTTAAGTTAGTTTTAATAAGCGCCGCGGTGCTTGTTCGGTTAAATATGGTAGTTCGGATTTCGGAAGATTTGTCATGTTTTTCGTTTTAATCAGAGCAAACTTGCCGCCCCTATCGAAGTGCAGCCTGGGGCACTGCGCTCCTCCCCCCCCCCCCCTCTTCCCCCATCTGTACGCCACTGTTTCGTAGTTGTGAATTCACTGGTTATTACAATGATGGAAATTTTTGTGAGATTGATCCTTTACATTCCTCGTCATAATCCAGTTATGAAATCATATTTAGAGAATCGCAGTGGTAGATATCATACCACATACATGAGTTCGCAAAGTCAGAATGAATTCATCATGTTACTAGGAGAGGAGATAAGGGGAATGATAAGTGACAAAGTAAAGTGATCTGGATTTTGCTCTGTCGTGACTGATACCATCTCTGACGTCAGTCATACAGGTGAACTGTCGGTGGCTGTGCGATTTCTGGATTCTGTATCCCTAATTCCTAAAGAGCATCTAGTTTGAGTCATGAAAACGAACGATAAAACCCGAGAGGGCCAGGCGAAGAACATTTTTCAGTGTTTGAAGAACTCTGACATGCCACTACCAGCTGTCCATTTCAAACATACGACTCTACATCAATTATGTCGGGAGTGCATAATGGTGCACAACAAGCTTAACGAAATCCTCCAGCGAAAAGTGCCATACACTAAGTGTGTTCCACATGCTTATTAATTGTGTCAATCTCGTAATCAAACATGGACTTGAAGCTACACCTTTGGTCGGTCTTGGAGCAGCTGTTTGTCTTCTTCACTAAAAGCACCAAATGGCAGAAGGAATTGAAAAACAAACTTGAGGAAATAGAAAACCCATTGCAGCTCCGAAACCTATAGAAAACAAGATGGGCAACCCGTAAAGAAGCCGTAAAAGCTGTTTGGAGAAGTCTCGACGCAATTGTAGAAGTGTTAAAGAGTCTAGAGTATTCTAGTGACAAAGAAACGAAGACAAGAACATCTGGTCTCTTTAACTCTACGGTCAACATTGATTTCATATGTGGACTTACGCTGTTGAAGAATAGCATATACAAAACAACAATACTCTCCGATTTCTACAAGGCGAGTCAATAGCTCACAGGTTAATCCCCAAAGCATCACAGCAGAGCTGAGCACCCCTGCCATTCTCACAAAGGTACTCCTGGGTAAATTCCAGCAAAAAAGAATAATTTACGAGAATTGAGGTAGGGTGGCCCAGTAGTGCAAGTGGTCTTACTGCTTACTATTAGCTGACGAATGTTGTAATCCGTCCTATAGATTTCTTGAGACTGAATCACATACATTAGGAAGAACAATCGTGTGCAACAGTTGAATTGTGATATCAACCATAATGCATCGCCGTAACCGTACTGGTACTTCGTGCGCGCCAAAAGCACCCCCTCTGTTTCTTTGATAAGTTCACTATGAACACTAATCGCATTGCGGTAAAATCCACGCGTTCAGAGTGTACAGTTTTAACGAAATGCTCCAAGGCAATTTTTTGCGCGCTACGTGTACAAATACCGTGCTATATTGTGCCTCCATTGTGAACTGGCCTAAACTGTTTCTTGTAAGTAGATATCTCGTTTGCGAATAACATCGTTCGACGTTTGCCGGAATAAACGACTGAAGGAACGACACCGTCTGGAAAAAGTTGAAGTAGTTTTGAAACTTTCCTGACTGTAGGTCTTCCATTGATTAGTAAAATCATTTGCTGATGGCTGGAGTAAAAGATTAAGAGGTGGCCGCCGTCAGTAAAAAGTTAACAAAATAGTTTTCAACTCTCACCCGACAGTAGATCTTCCACTGACGAGTAGAATTGTCAGGCGTTAGCTAACGTAAACTACTAAGCGATAACTACTGCTAGCAAAGAGTTAATGAAATAATTTTGGACTCTCACCTGATGTTACGTCTTCCTTTGAAATGTAAAATTATCTGGCGTTGGCTGGAGTAAAATACTAAGGGTTGAAGGGTAGCTACCGCTCGCAAAGAGTTAATGAAATAATTTTCAACTCTCACCTGACGGTGGTCTCCTCTTGACAAGTCATCGCCGCCACCGTAGGGCAAGAGTGAAGCCTTACCGGTGCATGACGTCTCCTATTGAGGAGTACTTGTTACAAGTTAGTCAGTAAAGCTATGAACTCGGATGCAGACCGAAAAGAGTTAATGAGATTTTAATGAGTTTTTAAGCCTTTCTTGACGGTAAATATCCTATTGACGAGTAAAATAGATTGGCTTTAGCCAGACAGGGGAGTAATTAAACCAATGTGATTGGGGAGTGCCCGACTTAATTTTTCCTATTATTGAATCCTTTAAAAAAAATTGCGCATCTTTAATTTGACGCCCACTCAGACCATGTATGGTGCACCCTCACTTCTTCATCCCTCATATGTATATTAAATATAAAGCAATAGGCAAAAAGGATTTTGAATTAACTTACCGAACTAAATTTTGCCCGAAATTTAATGCTTTAACTGTCTATTTTTGCGCTAATTTTCAATTTTTTTTCTTTTTTTTACAAACTTTTTATGGGGGGCGACACCCCCACACACTACGGCTCTGTCGCCAGAGTAAAAGCGTTGGGCAGAGTGGAGTACTTGATAGTAACCAATGTTGGTAAGAGTTAAGTTGGTAATGCAAATTTCTTGTACCTGTGCTCTGATCCCCAGTTAGAGTTGTTGAGTAAATAACTTACACCTAAAGTTGACTTTGAATTGATGACTTTAACAAACAAAACCAGGCAGGGTAAAATTTTCTTTTCCTTTTTTACATAGAGATATTCCCTGCTATGGTTGCTTGATAGGCATAGGTGCCTTTTTCCGGGTGCAGTAGATTTGCATCCCATTAAATACATAGATAGTAATAACACCATGGCATAAAGGAAATAAGTGATTAAATGTCCGCAAAAACGAACAACCGGTTTGCAAGCCTGCAGGGCTTTTCCAAACCCACCTGAGGCTTGAGGGGACATTTCCTCACTAATGGCCAGACATTTCGTGGAGTTAGTTGGTAATACCATGATTACCGACTCATTTAAAATTCCCGCCTCTTTTGATGTTCGCTCATGCCGTACATACTGATGATACAAAAATAAGTAATTTTTCTTCTTTTAGCAGAACATCGAGATTACAAGTACATTCCAACAGAGAATAATGAAAACGGAAGTGATCATGGTATTATCGCTAAACCCAAACAAAAACCAGTCTTTTTCAGGAAACAGTGACTGGTGTGCAAGGGTCTTGCGTAATAAAGCAACGTTCACTACGAAAAAATTATCGAAATGTTTAATTAGAGAAAAACTCTCACTGAAAATAAAAAATAGAAAAATGGAATAAAAGCGTTTCATTTAAGACAAGATTTAACTAAAATGATTTCATATTTTGGTGAATTACAGCATTATAACTTTGTAGATTTTATGAGCACTGTCGATGAATCTAATTGTAATCTAAGTAAACGAATACTTCATGTTCGTGGTCAGAAGTTTAATATTTCAGTCCACGACTGCCATTTTCGTTCTTCCTTTTTCTGCAGTTTTAGTAGAAGTTGAATTTTTAAGCTACCTTATTGCTCACCTGGTTTCATTTAAGTTCATTTGTTCAGTTGTCCAGTTGATGGTGAATTCTTTCCAGGCGGCTTAAAACTTCTTTTACTTTGGCTAACGCCAAACGATTTTACTAGTCAAAGGGGAAGCTCCCGCCTCGAAAGGATTAATGGGTCAGCAAAAACGTCCGAAACGAAAAACGAAAACCAAAACGCCACATCCAAGTTAGGAGCGTTAGTTGCTTGAGTGTGAATTCGAAAAATCTTTTTACCAGAACATAGAAACAGAATAACTACGTTTGATCCACTCTTACCATTAAGTGAGTTTTGAACAAGTCGGCTCATAACGTGGGGATCTAAAACTGTCAGGGTTTTTTCTTGGGTGGTTAGACCTATTTCCAAGCTGTGTATGAGAATTGTATTGGCTTGTGGTAATACTTCAAAGTTTGTGGAAGCAGTAAAGCTTTTGTACCGCTGACTCAAGAGGTCTTCAATGGATATGAATTACTCACGTTTTAATGAAGTCGTTAGTTAGCTGAACGAAGCATAGGCGAATTCGTTCAATAAGGTGGCTTGGAGGAAATTCCTGAGGTTAACGACAGCTTTATTTAGGAACAGTTTGGCCCATGGGTCTGTTTTAAAAAATATTTAATAAAACACATTTAGATACATACATTTACTAATGACAGTTCTGGATATGGACTTTTGGGGGATTAGTTTCAGAATAAATCCTGAACAGGATTTTAAAAATCACCAACTTGTACAGGAAAAATGGGAACTTTTAGTCTTTCAAATTTTTATGATTAAGTGCTATACTTAGATACTTTACAGAAAGAACTAGCAAACACAAATGAGTGTTTAAAATTTACTGTGCTCAGGATGAAATTAAAAAGGTTGGATGAAATCAATGAAGGCAAATAGAGCACTCCATTACAATGCTTTAATGCTGCACACTTCCCATCTTCAAGGATGCACATTTAGGATTACATGATACACAAAGTGGGTAGTAATAAACGCTTAAAATAGGCTATGATTTGGCCTAGAGCACTCGAGACAAAACTTGGGCCAGTCTGCCTAAATATGGCCAAAGGTTACCTTAGGCAACTTCGACACGCCAGGGACACACCTGTCTGAATTCGCAACTGCGAAAGACTTTCTTTTCTCACAATGTACGAGGTATTCCGACAAGTTTTCTTTTACTAAAGCAATTGGCTACGTAATAAATGGCAGACTAAAGCGATTTTTACCAAATAGCTCTAAAGTCAATTAACCAAGGAGGAAAACTTGGCAATATAAGTAGTTTAGACTGGCTCTATAGTCTTTCAAATTCATGATGTAAATTTAATCTTCAAAACATTCCCTGGCAAATATTAGTGTAGTTACAAACTAAGCATTTGTTCCTTTGAGGTGGTTCCATATAGTTTGTTTAAAATTAGAATGCAGATTTGACCTGTCAAAAATCGCAAATAGATAGCAGGCAATTTGATTATGAAATTTGTCGATAAAAACGTTAGGACGTAAACTCATATCACATCCTAGTCAAAACGTTGGTTAAAATAAAAATATTTATGAAAAATTAGTGGTAAATTATAAATTCAAATCAATTAAGAAGATAAAAATATTGTCAAACAAGTCTAACAAATGTTTTGGCTCCAAGAGAATCGAATTAAATAATAAGAGATGACTCAATATCTCTGAAAATAACATTGCATTAATTACCCAATAGAATTTTCACTCACATTTGTAAAACACTAATATTTAAAGGAAAATACTTCGTTTGCCAAGGGTAAGACTGTACTACATATGTTTGGGAATTGATATTCTATTGCCGTTATGTTCACGAATGTGTTGAGAAAGATAACGGGATGTACCGTATCTACAACATGGTCCACATCACACAGACCACATCAACGATAGGCAACACGTTGGTTACGCCCTGTTCTGTTACCCAAATTAATGACTTGATTCCCTAACAGCAAAACGTTATGGTACAATGTGCTGACATTATCAGGATATTACTACCTTATAAAGATAAGTTATCGGCGGATACTGTTATAAAACAAATGCTTCACTAGGATATAAAAATATATCGTTTACCATATATATTTACGAACATCATCATTGAAAACGTCTTCGGCAGTCGCCCGTTACTCGTCACTGCAATGTTTGTGTATCGTTCTACATGTGATCTGTTTTGTGAGGACTATGTTGGATATACTGGTGAACATACGAACAAAGGGACAGCTAGTGCCAAACAAGTACATGTATAGGACAACGATCATCTTGTGACAGAAATTTTTAAATCTGAGTTTTTCGTGAATGTTTATAGGAAAATTCAATTGTTTAACAAGTGATGTTTATCAGAGATATTAAGCATTTCTCTTAGTGTTCGACCGGATTCTTTTGACACCAAACTATTTGTTTCATTTTACATAGCTTATTTTTATCTTTCTTGGACATTTTGTATGAATAGGCTTACTATAACCGATTTTATGACTTGAAATTTAAGTGAGTTTACGTCGAAACACTGCAATTTTCCTAGCACTGTTCTTGTCGTTAAATTTCATAATAGAAACTTTGAATGGCAATTACGGGACATTTTGAAATTTTGCTATAGCCAGTTCCGTTCTCTACTCAGGTACAGTACGCTCGCCTATTTTTTTGAGGATTAAATTTGAACTTTTTCACTTTTGAAAAAAATACAGCGAGTTACCTTGAATACTGCTGATAAGAACGCTTGCAAAAATATACTATATGTAAAAAATACACTAAGTATCAAATTGGGTGAAATTTATCCTGCGTAGTCGAGCTAATGTAAAAATATTCTAAGAGTCAGAAAGTGTTCAGTGTCAGCCTAATAAAAATGCTAGTTTGAATAATTGCCATTTTTTATGAAATTATTCTACGTGCCCATTCTAGGAAATATGCTGAGCAGTGCATTAAAAAAGATAGTGCAATTTTTAAAAATTTTTCCTCCCCTACCTTTCTCTTTTCACTTCACCTTCTCTCTCACCATTCCTATATTCTTAACCTTCCTATTCCGTATTTCTTTACCTTTATTTCTCATTATTCCGTATTCCTACTTCCTTGTTCATTTCTTGATGTTAGTTTTCTTGTATCGAATGCATGTCGTTCCTTCATATTTCTACAGCTCCTGAATAATTTGGAAATTCTTGTATTGAAATAATCGATAGTCTTCTATCAGGGTTCCAACTTCGAACCCAACGCTCTCGCGTGAAATCACTTCGCCTTAACCGTTAAGCCATTTAATCTTTTATAACAACTAATATTGGATAGTTATACTTGAAAAAACGGCAGAGCATTGTCGATCGTCTTGACTAGATACAATATTTAATGAATATCTGACATTTAAACTCGATTAAATGCAATGAAGTTTTCATTTGGCGAAGGAAATTTTTGGGTGTCAGAATGCCCTTTAAGATCAAACCTTTAAGACCGGGACCGTTGCGAAAATGAAACCACTGGGCTTCCTGCTAGGAATCGAACCAGCTACCTTGCAAATCTGGTGCAGCGCTCTCCCGATTGAGCTACGAAGGCCACTAACAAGTGATTGGCCATGGGTTCTGTATTCATATAGGTGATAGTGGCAATGTAGTGGATGGTTTAGTGAGTATTGTGCAGTTACACAATTTCGAATTTCATCATTAAATTTAGTGATATATAAACAACATAACTTCCCGGTCCCAGTCGGGAAAAATGCAACTCTTGGGCTTGTGGGTGGGAATCGAATCCGCGGCCCCACAAAGCTAGTAAAGCTCACTTCCAACTGAGGCATGAAGGGACTTTGCAGATAACGTGGCCACGAGTTCTGCATTTATGATGTCAATGTCGATTAAGTGAAGGGTATATTCATAGAATATTTAGCATTCACAGCATTTCACAAGAAGTGTAGTTTACATGTACTTTAAAACGTAACATTCTGACACTTGAAAGTTTCCTTCACAAATGTTAAAAATGCTCTTTTGAAGCTCTAATCCTAATCATACGAATAAAACAATCGCATGATCATGTCCGATGACGAGAATTAAAAAAACCAAACAACTCGAGCACTTTCTGGTGATAAACGCCAAGGAGTGAAACAACTGCAATAACGTCTAACGTGATGGAGCTAACTTTATCGATCGTTCCCAGCAGCTTCGCGTCCACATTTCCGCTTTAAAAGAACTCATGGACCAAATAATATAAATAATGATAAAATAACTTATAAGAATTGTAGTCCGACGATCATTTACATGAAATCGAGAATTTACTCAAGAAACTGGAGTTGTTACTTGTCTAAACAGACAATTCACACTATATTTGGTATGACTCTTATGTTTTCGCTGACATCAGTTAACAGAGGCTGCCGAGTTTCGTCCTTCGGTAAACGAAAAAGAGTTTTCTGTTTTAAAATCAGGCACAAATCCCTAGATCACCCCATACTTCCTTCATTGTAGGGTTGATAGATTAAGTCAGTTTTTGTATTTTTACGATGTTATAAATTAACTTTGCCGTGTTTACACTTAACCGAAAAAAGTAGCGGGAAGGGTCAAAACTGCCGGGGGAACTTGCCAGGAACATGGCGACCAGCGCATGGGCATAAAAAATTAGGGACAAATTTTCATGCAAATTGGACATCTGGTTGATTATTTACAGTCCTTTTGCTGACTTGTCACCATGATAACGTTGACATCAAAACGTACACAAAGTCACTAAAGTTGGATAGAATACTTTCAGATGGAGATGAAGAAGACCCATAGTTCTTTACAACTTCAGTGTCTAATAACGAGTGATTTCATTCAAATGTTAAGGACCATTCAATACGTGGCACAATCGTTGCTGCATCTCCTTTCCGCTTGAACCAAACGGTACAGAATATGAGCGTACATATCTCTTCAAAACATTAACTGAAAAAGGTAACTTTGCTTTGAAACTTTGAGGGCGATGTATTTTGTTTTCAGTTCCCACCAAAAGTGACGGGTAACTAACGAGCAACCACTTTGCTTCCTACTTCTAGCATTCAGTCTCATACTCGCCAGACTAATCATGCCATTTCTCCCAACGATTTTTCCATCATTTCTTCTTGCAGATCTTTCTCTAACTTTGAACTCCTCATTCGTGAGAGTTTACTTATTTCTAAATACAAACCGTCTCTCAACGAAAATAGCTCTTCTACACCTTTCTCTTTATTCTAATACTTTCCTCCTCCGCATGCCTGTCAGGTCACCTAGTTTTCTATTGGTTAGCCGTCTAATTATTCCAGTATGTAATTATAGATCCATACATATATAGTTTTAAAAACCATGACCAGCCGACAACTTCAAAAAGTATAAAATAAAACATATTCCGAAGAATAAAGTCATCTTGAGAACTCAAGATATGAGTCAATGCAAGATAAACTATTGTTGAAACTGTGCAAGATAAACAATGCAAGATAAAACTGTGCAAGATAAACAATGCAAGAAATGCAAGATAAACAATAGTTTATCTTGCATTGACTCATATCTTGAGTTCTCAAGATGACTTTATTCTTCGGAATATGTTTTATTTTATATATAGTTTTGTTCTCACCTTTGTAAATCTACACTCTGAAGATGTTGCACGCCGCAACGAAACGTCAGTAAACATGTTTTAAAACTTTTCGACTTGCCTCTTTTACTATGGCGATACATATAAGAATTCTGAGCTAGGCTCTGATCTTTATATTGCGATTGCGCTTTCCGCCCGGAAAATCAATAGCTAAAAGTGTGTTGTCAATTTGTTAGTGCTGTAGATACAACTGGGCTTGTGCCGTCAAAGATTTGTACGAGTGGTGTTCAGTTTGTTTGCGCCGTGATCCTATTTGTTCAATTTATGTTGTAAAAAATTTGTATCTGCTTTGAGCAGATTTGTTTTGCGTTAACACCTGTGGACCACCATATCATGTCACGACAAGCAACCATTGGCAGAATGGCCTAGATTTCCATAACGACGGAAATGAAATACACCACTACCTGCGCTTGCATTGCTTTCTGCTGTGAAAGACAATCGATCTTTCTGAAGGCGTTAATCGTCCATATCGCTCTATGCGGGGGAGATTTGTCTGTAAAAGACGTCGTAGCGATAACCTAGGCGAACCTTCATTCCGTAACAAAAAATCTCGTTAGCTCCCATCGTCCTATAACCCTGATGGCATCGACTGCAAACCATCAATATGCTTTCAAGATTTCAACTAAATGCAACCATAAAGGCTGATCTATGCGGTACGATTGTGACATACCACTGTTCTTCCTGGTACATGCGATTCAATCAAAACAGTATTTAGGATGTGTTGCTACATTAGCGGACGAATCGTGAGCAGGAATTCTCCCCAAGATACAGGAATGCATACTCCTGGACAAACACTTGCATGCGACAATCGGTACAGAGGTGTAATGTATATGGGCCTTAAGCCCACGTTCACAAGATACAGAATGAAATCGTACCAGTATCAAAGTGAATACCAATATCGACAGATTTATCCCACATTCTGCCTTTTCGAAACAGAATTAACATGTTGACACTAAATCAGCTGAACAAGTCGTTACGGTTAGGATTAAAGGAATGTTACATAAGATTTTTAAAACAACTGATGTTGGACAACAAAATTCACGCGTTTAACATGCTATTTGTCAACTACTTTAACGTGAGAATACTTTTTAAAGACAAGTTTCGGCAAGACTTATGCCATCTTCAGTTTACAAAGTGATGTTTGTAAGGCTTTAAATAGGAATTATAGTATGAATAAAATAACACACTGTCATTGTAATTAATCATCTAACATATCGTCATTGTAATTAGTTCATTTATTCACACTATAATTTCTATTTAAAGCCTTACGAATATCACTTTGTAAACTGAAGATGGCATAAGTCTTGCCGAAACATGTCTTTAAAAAGTATTCTCGTGTTTTTGAAATTTATAACTGTCCTTTTGCTAACGAGAAGTTTTGATACTTTAACGTGATTTTGTTGCATCAAAAATCGTCCTGACTAACAACATTTCGACGGTTATACGGCATCGAGTTCAAACGCAGGATAGCCGGATGCCCCGTTGATTAATCAGAAGATATTTCAAAGAATGCTCTGTTGAACGCGCGGGCGTGAGAGCTTAAACCCTGCTGAAATTTTTGATTAGTACTGTCCTGACACGGCTTACACCATTATAGCTGACATACAACAAAATAAGCCACTGGTAGATTTAGACCTAAGTAGCCTCTCTGGAAAGGCAGGGCACATGGATAGGAAACTCGAACTGGTCTTTCATAGCAATCTATCGCATGGTCAAAAAAGTGAAGGAAGTTTGTTTACCAAACTAAGCGTTAAAGGAAGTCCAGATGAGACCAATCTCCGTAACGTCAAACGACCAAGCAAAGAGGCACTGGGTAAAAATGGACAGCTTCAATTGCAAGTAATCAACAGCCAAGCTACCCCATTATATAAAATGATGACGGAATTTTACATATTATGCGTCAGAGATGGTTGTTGAAGTTTAAGAGAGTTTGATAGCGTCTTACCGATCATCAGAAGGTTGTGGGTTCGATCCCCGTCTGGGGCTCAGAAATCATTTTCTGAGTATCGAGCTTGAAGATCGTTCATCTACCTTAGAGATGTTTGTCTTGAAAAGTTAGGTATGTAACCAGTTTTACTGGTGGAGACCTGTGACACTTCGCCATACCATACGAACGCTTAAAGCAACATTTTCGTTAGTAGGAATAAGAATACGGGTGGGATCACAATACGAGTTTGCACTAGATTACGAAGACGGTTTTTTCCCCCACGTATGTGGTTTTCAGTGCAATTTTTCCATCCAATAAAGAGTACTTCGTATCCAGCTTCGTACGTATGGAAACGCCCCTGTTATTTCTAGCCATCGCGATGTTTGCTATATCTGTATCCGTATCTGTACATATGGATATGTAGCTTTATTCATACCCTTCAAAAACAGTTCCCTATTGGAGAGTGAAATTGGTCTATTAATTACTTCAACAGTTTAGCAATGGTTAGCAGGTTAATAACCACGGCGTGGAATTAGTTCTTCCTAAATCATTAATATATGGCAGATATAAAAATGATTTAGGCACATAAGCTTCCTCCTTGTTGCACAAAAAATTGTCTCGTTTGCCATGCCACGACTTTTGTGCAACATTGTTGCGTTAAAAATCGTCGTAAAAAATCGTCCTGTGTAACATCACTTTTAAAGGCCCACACATACCAAATGCAAAACGAATTATTTCTCAATTCGCGCAGTCAAGCGCTGCATGTATTTCGTGCAGATCAAGAGCGATTTCTTGTGCGAACAACGTAGCCGACGAAAGGCGAAACCCTCATATGCTCTGAGATTTGCGTATAAAAATGCCGGCGAGTTTGGCCGAAATGCAACACTCTGTAGCATTGACACGAGTACTTATAATACGCGATCTCATCAACTTGGGAATTCGGTCTTCGAAGGAAAAGAAACCTGACAGTCGTCTGCCTGACTGGAAGATGAAACGTACGGTAACATGTGGGAAAGCAGAGGAACATAATTTCGCAATTTGAG
>JASJOG010000498.1:95000-142326 GCA_030142905.1 Heliopora coerulea
TTTTTTATTTTACTTTATTTTTGATCATCTGTGTAATTAAAATTGAGTAAATAAATAAATAAATAAATATTATACGAAAATATGACAACATAGCTGTCACTTAGTGTCTCACAAAGTTTATATTTATCTATAATTTTTCTCCAAGGAGGAATCAATTTGTTATATTGTCTTGAATGCAGCCGACTAGTCATGTTCCTTACACTGCCTCAGTCAGCTAATAATCAATTAAAACACATGATGCGGTAACTGCCAATGTTTTCGTTTGCTTTTATGCAGAATCACCTTGTAAAATACAAGATTTTTGAAAGAATTAAGAAGTTATCTAATAGAAACGTTTAGATTCAGTCTTGCTAACTTGCTGTTTGAATGTTAATTGCCATGAAAAATACTTGTGCACGGTGAAGTCCCCTAAATAATTAGTTGCAGACTAATTTAATTTCTGAAATTTATATTTTCAGAAGTGTGAGAGCTTGGAGATATCTGCAGACGATAGATGAACGATCGTCAAGCTCTACCCTCAGAGAAACGATTTCTGAGCCCCAGACGGGGATCGAACCCGCTACCTTCTGATGACCGGTGAGACGATCTAACCATTGAGTTACCAAGACTAAGATGGTGAGCTAAGGTGCAAGTTCGACATATGTGCGACCTAAGCGGAAGCCATTATATGTTAATAACGATATTGATAAAATTTACATTTTTAGAAGTGTGAGAGCTTATGCCGAACTTGCACCTTAGCTCACCATCTGAGTCTTGGTAGCTCAATGGTTAGAGCGTCTCACCGGTCATCAGGAGGTTGCGGGTTCGATCTGGGGCTAAGAAATCGTTTTTCTGAGGATAGAGCTGACGATCGTTCATCTATCATCTCAATAATTTAATTTCTTTTTTACCGAGTTTGAAGTTTGGTGAATATCCAGAATGGGCTTTCACTCAAAGTATATGGGTTATTTTCTCGTCATTACCTTGCTGGTCACCCAGGTAACCCAAAGCTATCTCCATACTTGTACTATTAGCCTACCACCATCCATGGAGTTTGGAAAACGTTGAAACAAACTACGTATACTGCACTGCAATATATCTGAATTTTATAACAATACCAAAGTAAGACTATTTATTTCATTGACACGTCAGCCTTTGATGTGCTTGATTAGGTATGATGCAAAGTGAAGTGAAGGATCAGCTATGACGCAAAGAATAAGATCATGCATTCCAAAACTGTTTCAATCACAGTCTACAAGTCTCTAGTCCTTCCCTACTTTGATTACTATAGTCTGGTGTGGGATAATGCAAGAAATTATTTGCTTGATAGACTCAAAAAATACAAAACAGAGTTGAGAACAATAACGGAAAGTTCACACAAGACCTGATCAAGCGATTGAGTGATTGATGTCAGATACGAAATCTTTAAAGAGAGAAGGCAAGATTAAAAAAAGCAACATTTATGTATAATGTAAACCATGAACAGATGGTGGAGAGCATAACCAACTTATTCACAGTTTGGAAAAATGAACCATTCTCCTTTTGAGATAACACAATTTAATAACTTTTGGGTAATAATGAACCCAATACAATTTTTTTTTATGAAAAGTATCAGCCACTCAGGAGTGAAGTATTGGAACAATATTCCGGTGAAATACAAAGTGAAAGAGTTAACATTAAATCATTTTAAAGACTGTTATGTTTAATTACAATTTACATTGATGTTTGCATGTGGTCTTGTTTTAGTTGAATACGTGTAGTTTCCCCCTTGAAAAACAGACAAATTCTAAAGGGTTATTGTTTTAAAATATGTCAAAAATAATAATTAATAATCCAGTCACACTCCTGTTAAGCCCCCCATTTAATGGCCACTTATTCAAGTCCTAAACATTCTCTTAGTAATTTACTGCAAAGTGGTGCTTTATTAGATGGCCACATGTATTAAGCATCCATGACCAGGTTTGCAATGTCCCATTGAGTCATTTTTATTGCTTTGAAATCCTATTAGGCAGCCAGGAAACATCAAGTGTAACTGTTTTTCACTTTTAATGGTGGTCTTCATTGAAACCTAAGCACATGAAACAGAGCATATGGTGTTATCAGTGGAATACATACTTCAATTTAATTACAGGACATTTCTAGGCCTATTAAAAATGGATTATTAATTGACTTGCTCTTTCTGGTTTTGTTTTTTAAAAATTTTGTAGTAATTTATTCATTTGCTGTAGTTTTTATGGGGTAATTGTTTGCACCATAATGCATTGAAATATAGCACTCAAGTGAAGAGACTTTCTAACAGACAAATCATATTTCATGCAGAACTGTTAAACAGCCACCTTCTATTGAGTGGCCACTTGGCTTTTTTCTCCTGTAGGTGGTCACTTTATAGGAGTTTGATGGTAATAACAATAATATTAACAATAACAACAATGATAATAATAATAAGTTGCAATAATAATAATAATAATAATAATGATGATGATAATTTTGGGTGGTGTGTAAGTCATCATAATAATAATAATAATAATAATAATAAGCATATCCAGGGTTTGTCAAATTGCTACCACTTGACATAAATTATGCAAATGAGGAGTATAATGTGTAGAGAAGTGGACAGAAATACAGTACAATAGTTAAGGTTGCATGAGGTAGTTGAAATAACAGTTCTGATAAACACATACAAAGGCACACTGTCAACCTCTAGATATCTGGATACTTTGCAAGGGTACAAACCTAGTCTCTGTCTATGTGCAAATTAAGCATTGGGATTGGTCAAAATACTCACATATCATTAGAATGGCCAATTCAAAGTATTCCAAAGTGCATCATGTCCAGACAACTCAAATTGACATTGGTTCAGCATATGAAGCTGCCTGCCAGCAGCAATATGAATAACAGGTTATGGGCTCAGGATCATTAGATCCACATGTGCAAATTGAACAATGTTTTGTACAAGACCTTCTCACTGAAAACATGGCCTCATCATCTCATACAATGATGAACAACATGCTAAAGATTGCAAAGCTGAACAATTCAGATTACTGAACATGGGTGTTCAACATGTGGTTGTAATTGGAGAGCCTTGTTTGATTTGTTTCAACACGCAGATGGATCAGCTGAAACTCCTGACAGTACTGCTACTGCTGAAGCGAAAAGAAATTTAAATTCTGGTGCAAAGAAAGCATGGACATATATTTGTTTGGCTGTGGAACCTGAACAGCAAATTCATGTCAGAAATATGAAAACAGCAAAGGAAGCCTGGGATGCCCTGAAAGGCCAGTTTGCTCAAGAATCAATTCTACAAAAGGTTAGATTACAACAATATTATTCATGTCTATTTCATAGTGGTGATAATATGTTGGAGTACATCAACCATTTAAGATTGTTACATGACCAGTTGAAAGAAATTGGAGTCAATATTGACGACAAACAACTGACAATGACACAACTTGCTAGTTTGCCTGAAGAATTCAAGCCTTTGATTACTGTTCTTGACACTGTTGATGAAGATAATCTGTCCCATGAAAAGGTTGAAAGGTATGCTCCTGAATGATACTGATCGTAGTATTGATGCTAAGAAGTCTGAAGAGGCTTTTTCTGCCAGACGATCACTGGGACACTACAGCAAGAAAGGAAAGCAAGACATAGTTCCAGCAGCAATGGAAATAATGAGATTAAGGCAGACACTGACTTTCATAGGATATGTCATTACTGTCATGAAAGAGGACATTTTGCAAGAAACGGCCCAAAACAAAACTCCAGAGATACCTCACAAAATAGTTCTGTCTGAAGCAACATCAAGAGTTCAGATCACTACGCAGAAAGAAGCAGTCCTGATTCAATTATTTATGAAGAAGATTTATTTATCTTTGATCTAATGACCAATTTTAACTGGATCATTGACTCTGGAGCAACACAGCACATGACATTTGAAAGAAATCATTTGTCTCATTATGTGGAATTCAGCAACCATATACTGTTAATCTTGGTGATAATCATACTATATTAGCATATGGAAAAGGTACTTACCATATTATTGCTAATCTTAAGGGAAGTATTCAGCATATTGCTCTTCATGATGTTTTGTATTTACCTGATCTTGAAAAGAATTTGTTGTCTGTTCGAGCAATGGTCAAATTGGGAACTTCTGTTGAATTTGACAGTGACCAGTGCAAAATCACACAAAATTCAAAGTTGTTGGCTATTGATGAAATGCAAGGGAAATTTTACATCTTGAAGATTATTCCTGATGAGCAAGTCAACATTGCAAGAGAAGACTCTAGTGTGCAATTATGGTATTGTCATTTTTGTCATTTGGGGATAGACAATGTAACAAAATTGATCAAAGGCAAGATGGTTGAAGGAATGAACTGTATTACTAATGGTGGCAGAAACTCAGTTTGCAAAGCTTGCATTATGGGAAAGCAACATCATATTGCATATCCCAAAAGAGTTTCAACATGTGCTACTAAAGCTTTTGAAATTGTTCATAGTGATGTCTGTGGACCCATGTCTGTCAACTCTGTTGGAGGTTCTCAATATTTTGCTGCTTTCATTCATGATTATTTAAGATACACTTATGTTCATTTCATCAAATACAAGCATGAGGTGTTGGTGAAGTTCAAAGAGTTTAACTTTGCAACAAACCTCACAGGAAAGCAAGTTAAATTCTGTGTTCTGACAATGGTAGTGAATATAGCTCAAAGTGATTTGATGCATACTTGAAAGAGAAAGGGATTCTCCACAAAACAACAGTTCCCTACAACCCACCTCAAAATGGTGTTTCCGAAAGAATGAATCACACAATTGTGGAAACAGCTCAATCGATGATGTCCCATTTAAAGATGCCAATTGAATTGTGGGCAGAAGCTGTTAATACTGCTACATATGATTTACATTTCTATTATCCAACTGATCATGATTTGCAAGCTGAAGCTCAAGATTTCTAAATTATAGATAGTGAAGATGATCATGACGTAGATGATGGACAAATTGAAGCTGGCAAAGATACTGAGCCTACACATCATAATCAACCAGTGGGAGCAACTTATGAAGATAACTTCATGAGGGAGGCTGAATGTTTGGGTCCTAAAAGACAGCACAAGCCTCCTGTCAGAGTCCAAGAAGAATGTTATACTGCATATGACCTTACAACTGACATTACTGAACCAATAAATATTTAAGAAGCATGGACAGGAAAACATTCTGTTCATTGCAAGGAAGTAACAAACTCTGAGTACAATTCACTGATCAGTAACTACACTTGGGATCTTGTTCCACCACCAGAAAAAAAGAATGTTGTTTTCAGTCATTGGGGGTTCAAAGTGAAACATAATGCTGATGGCTCTGTTGAAAGATTTAAAGTGCATCTAGTTGCTTAAGTATACATGTATTCACAGTCACAAGGTGTTGATTATTGGGAAATTTTTTCTCCACTAGTGCATTACAACTCAGATCTTTGTTAGCTATAGCAAACATCTGTGATTGGGAAATTCATCAAGTGGATGTGAAGACCCCTTTCTTACAAGGTGATATTGATGAAGAGATCTACATAAAGCACCCTGATGGTTATGTGGACAGGGAAAGATCAAATCATGTCTGCAAGTTGAAGAAAAGCATTTATGGCTTGAAGCAAGCTGCACACTGCTGGAACTTTGTAATTGATAGTTTCCTAAAGTCAAATGGTTTCCAGAACTACAGAGCAGATCCATGTCTGTACACCAAATCAGTGAGGCAGAAGAATGGTAAGATTTATTTTATCATTCTCAGTCTTTGTGTTGATGACATCTTGTTATTTCCTAACAACATTGATATACTAAAGAAGGAAAAGATGTCCTTTGCTGGAAGATTCAAAGTTGTAGACCAAGGTGAAGTACATTATGTTCTTGGTTTGTCAGTAAAGCAAGACTGCTAGTCAAAAACACTCTATCAGTCAGCCAAAGTGCCTAGAGGGAATTCTCAAGAGATTCAATATGCAGAAATGCAAACCTGTTTCTACACCACTGGAACAAGTAAGGAAATTTCAACAACTATTGGAGGATGATCAGCCTATTGATGTTCAAGCCTATCAAATGATCATTGGCTGTTTGACATATGCAACAAATGCTACATGTCCAGATCTTGCAGCAGCAGTTGGTATTCTTTCAAAGTTCATGTCAAGACCTGGAAAAGATCACTGGCAAGGTGTAAAGAGAATCATGCAATATGTTCAAGGGATACTCAATTATGGTCTCGTATTTTCTGCAAATGACAGTTGAGTGTTATCAGGCTATTCTGATGCAGACTAAAGTAATTTCTGTTATGCATTGTCCAATTGAAGATATGTTGGCAGACATTTATGACAAAAGGCCATCCTAAGATTACTTTCCAAAGATTCAGAGATATTTTGAAAGTTAATGAGATCAATTGAAACTTGGATTCATTTTTGTTTATATAGTGTGATCATTAAGTGGGAGTGTTAAGGATTCAATATTTAAGTCATAATGAACATGCCGTATGTCTCTCTCTCTCTCTCTCTATATATATATATATATACATATAGATAAGTGAGATTTTATTAAAAAAATCATACAAAAAGAGTGCTCAATACCAGAGTAGAGCGAATTACAATAGTAAGACAAGGTAAACTTGGGTTACTTCATAAAGATTTACTACAAATTTGTTAGGAAAAAACACTTACTCTGTAATATTTGTTAATTCACCCCGCATTTTTATTGTATGACGTAACCTCAATAGGCACTATCAAGTCTCCTAGGCAACTACATTACACGCGATCACTACCTGACGAGTGTGGCAGGCCCAGCTTGCCATACGAAACAAATTTGTAGTAAATCTTTATGAAGTAACCCAAGTTTACCTTGTCTTGCTATTTTATATATATATATATATATATATATATATATATATATATATATAAGACAATAATGTCATTTGTATTGGAGTTTATTGTTATTGGTTCTTTAGGTTACATGATTAAGGCATGTGGTTGTCAGATTTTCCCTCTTTTTGTTACTCTCTTGTGACTGTTCCTATTTGCTTTCATCTTATTGTCCAAGTTCATTTGTACTTTAGTCAATATTTTTAACAAAGATGTTAGATCTAAATTAAGCTTAATCATACTTTTGATCAACCTCATCCTCAGGGTGTGGCAAGGCAGGGAAATGCCTTTGGGATGTTTTCTTGGCAATAATGGAACCATGAATTAGATTGCTGGGATAATTCAAATACAATGTATTTATTAGAGAATAAAATGGGTATTAATTCTTGAAACATTGTTACATAACATGGTAATAACATGATCTTCCTTCTTGGTGAAGTTTGTGTGGTTGTAACATGATCTCTAGGCTTTGCCCAGGCATTCATGTGCTTTTGTTGCCAGCCCACAGGAATGCCCTGGGATGTTGTTGTATTTTGATTGGTTTTCAGGCTTTAAAAGTCATTTCAGGTTGATCAACTCTTACCCTATTCCACCAAATTTCTATTATCTTATCTTTGGTATGGTCTAGTGTACCATAACTCTATTGCAAGCAAATTTCTATTGTCTTCATGTATTGGCATGTTTCTTTATTTTATAAACATTTAAACACATTAAAATAAGAAGAAGAAAAAACTAAACAAATTTACAGTAAAGTATTATAAACACAAAGATTTATTGGTTGGATAACTTGAATTTCTTAAGTTATGGTGGTAATTTGTTTTTCCATTAGTCAGTGGCAATATGTATCTGAGACAGTTATCACCCTTTCCCAGCAGGATGTTTCTCCTATACGTACAAAATCATCTGGTGTTAGCCAGAGTCAAATAATTTGGCGTTAGCACGAGTAAATAGAAAATTGATCCTGCCGTGAATGAATTAATATTACGGCGTCCACAAGTCAAACAAAGAAGTTCCCTTCATATGAGATACTGTCTGGTTTGCTGTTAAACTATTTCCCATTTAGATATCTTTTTATGACGACTAAAATCGTCCTCTACCAGTCAAAGTAAAATACTACACGTTTCCCTCGGATGGGAAATTGTTCACTTTGAGTTTACTAGTGTTCTTCCGTATGAATAAGATTTTTGACTGGCATTTCAGCAGCCTGAACGTCAGATATATACAGTTAACTAAGAATTTACATCTACTGTCACATAACTGGTGGGACTATACTTAACATGATCCCATCATATCGACCGTAGAATGTTTGGGTAGATAACCGAGATGAGCGCTATGTCTACAAGTAGACGTGACATTTAATTTAAAGACGAGGACAAGCTTTTTCACTAACCTTCACGTAGTAACCCCATCATAAGGCATGAACAAACCAAACCATTTCCTGAATCGACATCACAGAAGATTTCTTTTCTTCGAGTGCACGTTCGGAAGGGAGTTTCCATTGTAAATCCGAAAAGAAGCTAATATATCTCTCAGGTGCCGTGCTGCCCTTCAAACTCACGTGTCTTACAATAAGCCTCCAAGGTTGAAACTGACTATCATACTGACGTGAAAGAAAAACATAAAAAAGATGCGATATTTATAAGTCTAATCACATTACTAAAAACCAAGATGGCGCGTGTCAAAGCCAACAGATCTGTTGGAAGCAGTGAACTCTCAATTTCCATATCTGGAATGCTAGCTCCCAGTCATTTGCACGGGCAAAAAGTGAAGCCAAGATGGCCGCCCTGGGAGAGAATTTTGGACGTCAGTTTCAGTCCTCTTCGCGGTCTTGTACGTCAGTTTCAGTCCTTTGCACGACTTTAATCTTCAGTTTGTGTTTGGTTCGGCTTTGAAAAGATTGTCAACCATGGAAAAAGTGCTCAGACGAAACATTACTGGACTAGTTTTACACAGTGAACTCTAAAAAGACTGGAACGATACCTAGTTATGTCTGGCCTTACAAATGAGTGAAGCCGACTTGGGGGCAGCCATAGGGGTCAAAAACACGCGTGGGAAAAAAGTTGTACTGAAATTTTATCTTTCATGGACAGTTAATTATAACAAATACGCAGTCCTAAAGAAATTGTCTACAACTTTACTAAGGACAAAAAAGAAAACTGTCAAAAAATCCGGAATTTTGGTGGAGTTTTTCGCAATAGGTTGCGTGTGTTATCGCGTAGGGGACTGAAACGACCTGCAAATTGACCCACATGTCAGCCTCCATGATTAGTGCGGATTTAGGATTTTTATCACCTTAGTCAAACTTTTGAATTTTCTTTGCAGTGGAAGGGGGGATTAGTACAAAACACGCACTATGTTTCTCGTATGGTAATGACATGCATTTTACAATAAATCATTTGAATTTGAATCATTGAGTTGAACTGGTTTGGACCAATCAAAAGCAAGTACACGAAGATTTAAAGGTAAATTAGAACCTCTTACACATGCGACAGGCTGAAGTAAGAGAAAGAGCAGAGGAACCGAAGCAAACTTTTGATTTGGGTTTTTGTTAACAGTTTTGTGACATCACAA
Organism: Heliopora coerulea; assembly: GCA_030142905.1. NCBI lineage: Eukaryota > Metazoa > Cnidaria > Anthozoa > Scleralcyonacea > Helioporidae > Heliopora > Heliopora coerulea. The sequence continues at coordinate 104,428 of JASJOG010000498.1, forward strand.
CACTTTCCTGACAGACGGACTATAGTGCGCCAGGGTCTTCAATACATGTGTCAGGCGCAGTACACAATCTTAGCCTGAATAACAAGGTCAAGACACATTGCCGGGCAAGCTGTCGTCCCAGTTAGGACTAAGGATTCAAATCATTATAGTTACGATTACAATTCCGCGGCATTTTACGCCGCTATCGGGAGAACAAAAGACCTATCTCATTCGATTTTGTTACGGCTCCATTTCATACGGTATCGGTTGAACATGATCTAAATTACTCTTTAGTATTAACCAGTATTATAATATCTTCAATCAATTATAAGTCTAATTTTCCTGTTTAAATTGTAATAAAATTCTATCATATAGACCACTTTACCTGAGAGCAATGCGTGTCTTCTTGCCCATTGCTTAGTACTCGGCGCCAAAATTACTATTATTATCCAGACGTTTACTATCATCAGCAGAACGACTGCGAACGTTTAATGTCGACAACGGTGTTTCCGATGAAAAGCAAGGTCTTACCATCATTGTTGTTAAGCGCAGTAAGAAGGCGTTTCAAAAAGCTTTCAGACAACATGTTGAAAGACTGTAAGACCGTCACTGAAAACGATCTCCACATGCTAGTTAAAGTGTTTCGAAATCAACAAAACACTGTTTACGATAATATGACCAATCAGAAGACGACCGATGAAAGGTGATAGTTTCGGCAAGGTGACATACCTCAGCAAACTCGGCATGATGACATCACAAATTCGGAAAAAAACTTGAAAGTTTAAACCGCTTAGCCAATAACTGATACTGTTAAGAAGCATCTTAAAATGTTGAGCTAATCAGAGAAAGTGAAACAAAATGAAGATTCAGCAAAAGAGGCAGCGAAATTGGTCAAACCAATCATGGTTGCAGTTTTTTTTATGTTTGAGAAACGTGAGAGCTTGGATATATTTTAAGAGAGATGAATCATCATCAAGCCCTGTACTCAGAAAACGATTCTGAGCCCCAGACGGGGATCGAACCCGCAACCTTCTGATGACCAGTGAGACGCTCTAACCATTGAGCTACCGAGACTCAGATGGTGAGCCAATCATGGAGTTTCAAGAAACCAGCCAATTGCAAAGACGAATACAATCGAAAGATTCAGCAAACTGGTTGAGCTTGACCGAGAAACCAGCTGAAGCGTGGTTCTGATACTCGCCAATATTACCAGAGACGACGAATGCACTAGATCTAAATACGACACCAGGAATTAAGGTTCGGCAACGTAAACAAAGCTATCTGACAACATCACAGCGGCAAATATGCGACGTAAAGTCAATCTGATATCATAGGATAGTGAGATAGTCACCTTAGTCGGCCGACCTATTTGACGTACCCTAAATCCGCCACTGACTGATGGTTTCAAAATACAGTTTGCAGGTATCGTTCCAGTTTTTTTAGACTAAGAGTCAATGGTTTTACATTATCGAGTACTTAAAAGATTCATTGTTGCCGTGTGGCCTAACAAGTGTTCTAAATTGTCTGAAGGTGGTAAACTAACTTTAAAAAGAGGACGAGTACTTAGTAGTTAATTAAAGTAATTTTTCGAGGCCGTTTTGTTAGGTTTCTCGTTAGTTTGGTAATTTATTTTCGCGAGAATATATAACCTGTAACTCGGTTTGACTTTGTAGAAATATATTTGAAATTCTTAAACTCGTTTCTGTCTTTTAAAGAAATATTTTGTGCGTATTTTGAAAGAAAACTCTTCAGAAAAGAGTAAAAAGTCGCGTAGGAGACTGAAACTGACGTCCAAAATTCGCCTCCATGGACGGCCATCTTGGCTTCACTTTTCATTGACCAGTTAGCATTCCAGATATGGAAATTTCATTGGTTGGAAGTTTCAACTGTGCATGACAGCACAAAGGATTGGGGGCACTGACCTCTATAATATACCTAGACTGCGGGAGCTCCTAAGAAATCAACTGCAGCAAGTGTCCGAAAAACGATGGCGTCATTAGAGGTCCGGGAAAGAGAGTTATTAGAGTTACTGCAGTATGATACCTGGACAAAAGGCTTGTTTGCGAAAGTTTGTTTAGGCTTGGCCATTTTTCGTATCCGATGATTTTCACTGTTTTTAAGCTTCTGGTTGTGAGTTTTTTTCTTAACTACCCACAAAAGAACTTGCTTGAAAGCCACTTTGTAAGTTTTCTTAATAAATTTCAAAGAACCCAGTTCGCTGTTTCTTTTTTTTGTGCTTAACTATCAGTCTATAGATGTTGACTTTTCCCGTTTCTGATGAAATGACCCGAAATAACTGTTTCCCACTCATAAAGAGATTAGAAGTGTAAGGTGTTTGTGAACAGGAACACTTCAAGCTATTCACTCAACGAAATAAAACATTCTAGTAAACAACGGATTAAGAAGTGTCCACATCGAGATTTGAGAAAAGGCTCAGTGAAAAAAGTTTCGAAAATAAACTTCAAGTTTGTGGTTTTTGTTTGAAAAAAATTACTAAATAGTGTCAAGTGGTTCATGAGTGAGTAGTTCAGTATTAGACCCCAATGTGGATTTTAAAATGAGAAAAGTTGAACCTTTTGCAAAGCAGAAAATACGTAGCAAAAAACCAGCGTAAACAATCCTTTCCCAAACGACCCTTCGTTCTAGTAGTAATTCAGGAGAAAATCTTATGTTAGCGGTCGTCATCATGAGCAAAAGGACCTCAAATAACACCATCATTTCTCGAACATTTCTTTAGCAGCACCCACACTTCAGGTATATTGTAGAGGTCAGTGGTTGGGGACGATGGTTCATGCATAGACATTATAAGTAGAATTCACTGACCTCTATAACGAGGCCTAGTTCAGACGTTGAAGTTCCATCGTATTTGATGCAACGAAAATTCGATGGAAGTGACGAGTTTCAGTTCAGACGTTTAACTTAATGCGTCGCATTTAATTCGAAGCTTCAAATATGGCACCAAACAGCGCTGTGGTTAACAGAAGCGAAGCTCAAGGGGGTGTGGGGGTGACACCTCCAAAATACTTGAGAAACTCCGATTCGCTGGGCAATCACAGATCTTGCAGGGCACTAGGGTAGCGCAACCCAGGCCAAGGCTCGCAGTTGCACAGAGTTGAGTAAATTCAAATTTATAAAATTGGCAATAAAAGGGATGATTACATTGACGTATTTATGCACAGACTTCAGAAAAATAGTTCTGAATTCAATGCCATCAAGACTTCTGTACATTATACACGCAGCGGTTGTGCAGCGGTACATGTGCACGTATTATACTGTTGCTATGTAAATTCAATTCAGCAATTTTTTTCGTGCTCTTGCTAATTATTTATTTATTTTTAACTGTTCTGTTTTGCCACTGTGCTACCCCATAACAGACAGTAGGAATTTAGTTCAAATCCATCCAGATTGAAGCAGGCTTCTATATATATATATATATATTCCGGTCAATTTTACCTATGTTGCTGCAGGGCATCATAGATTTTAGCAGGGCAATTCTACCCTACACCTCCCCACAACGAAAAAGGGATAGTTTCGCTCCTGGTTGTTAATTATCTCACCAAGTCGAAAGAGGTCATCCATATCAAAGTTTTCAAAATATGAAGAGAAACTCGGCATAGATGACTTCGAATATTGTGTTATTAAAACGTTTGCGGAGTCCTTTAATTCATCATCTTCGTCTGCTTTAACTGATCTTGCCTGGGTCTAATATTTCAGTCCCTAGGACAGGTGGCTCTTTTATTAGACTCCCAGTTACGCGTATCGTCAGTTTTCTCTGCCACAGAGCATTCTGGACCGCTCTTCACTGACATAGCACAAAGAAAACACTCTTGTTTTTTCCTCGTTTCCACAACTTGGACAAGTGTTCTGCTCCTACACCATGTTGAAAATGACACTCGTGGGGCCCACGAAGCATCAAACGTTGTATCATTGGATTAGAAAACAAATTTTACAAATTTACGTATTTTATCAGACTGTATTTTATGCGATGTCTGAATTAACGTCGAATTTATTTCAGCTCACTGATCTAATAAATAGTTTTCACTCGATTTGCAGAGATTAAATTGATGAACATTATGGGGGCCATGTCGATATACCTGAAAAAATAAGCTGAAAATCTCTTTTCTTGTTTTTCTAGTTTTCAGAGTTTGGTACTCTTACATGTTTTTCTTCTTGGATCTGGAGGTTCAATTTATCTAGATTACCTCAGTAAGTACATATAAACTTGAAATTGTTGAAATTGAGATTGAAATAATTGGGTGTATGACTCAAACTTGTTATTCTGACCGTCTTGGTAGGTTTTGTTTATTTGTTTGTTCTTGTTTTGTTTGTTTTGTTTTTTTGTTTATTTTTGTTTTGTTTTGTTTTTTTATTGTCTTAAATTTTTGGAATGGAAATTTATTTGCACATACATCTGGTATGTTCATAAACCCAGTATAGGAAAGAAAAAAATTATCTTTCTGGCAAACATACGCAGATGGAGAACGCCTGCAAAAATAATTTGTACTGAGTTTGCTGTGTGCATGAACTTATCAGTTGAATAGTGTTTGCGTGCATCATTCAGAAAACAATGAAGTTTCAAATAATTTTTAATAGCGATACCGAGAAACCAAAAAGTCATAAACCTTAACCAGGTTTCAAGCCTGGTTTACACGTGAGCATAAGCATAAGCATAAGGACAAAAGGCAAAACAATGGAATGAAGTCAAGCCTGCGACATAACGATCTTCATAATCATAAGCATAAGTTCATAGTCCAAGCATAAGTCAAGAGTCAAAGAAAAGACGAAGCAAAGAAAAATTCTTGTTGTTTTATGTTAGCAAGTCCCTGAGGAGATATCAAGCTTTGTTTTCGTTTTGATCTTGTGCTTATGCTAATGTCGCTCATGTAAACTAGGCTTAACCCTTAATTACTTACTGGATGTCAATGGGCGTGATTGATCAAGAGTTACCCAGACCAATGTCATCGAAAGCTTCGACAGATAACACTGACCGAGGTATAAACAATTCCGAGTACAATAATGATTTACTATCCATCCGAAATGCAGACAAATTTAGCTTCCTTCGGCGTTGGTGGTTGAAGTGAGTCGGCTACAGCTTTCACCAACGTGCTGCTTGGCCTCTTGTATGAGCGAACAGCAGTGCTTCGATGCCCAGTTCTTGACATTATTATCTATTCGTCAAAAGTACAGCTTTCATAAAGTCGGGTCGCACAGGTGACTTTTCCCGAGTGATTAGTAAATCGTAGTCCATTGAAATTTATCTTTGCTGTCGCGCACATCGCCTTTAGATACTTTGATAAAGTATTTATGCCAACAGGTTGAGATCCAAATCTAACATCTCCCGGCTATAAATTTCCTATAAAATCGTCCACTGCTTGGAACGCACTTCATGTATTCTTTGAACAATTTCTCTACACATCGAGGGTTGGATTCTAGCGCATATTGCTCGATATCTTTGACATCAACTTTACGCTGTTTTAGGCCACCTTGCACATTTTTTGAGATTCTGCCATGGAATTTAAGAACTTCTCCATACTGTTCAACCATAAGGTTGACGTGTTCCTTCATTGCCCGGAACCCAAACACTTTACAATTGTAAAAATAGACAGTATAGCTTAACGCTTGGGACGAATGAAAACCAATAGTCCCTGACGACCATAACTGCTCTTCATCCGCCAACGTCAAAGGATCTACTGCATTCTCCAACGTACCAATCTCAGCGCTAGTCATTTCTTTCACCCTTGAATCTAAAGCATTTCTAAATGATGAAAAATTAGGGTCATTCTTTGCCAGGATGTTCAAGTCAAACCTTTTGAGATCATCTCGGAAATGTCTCAATAACCCAGTTGAAATATTGTACAAAGTATTGGCTGGGTACGGATTGCTATCCACTCTTCTAGCTTCCAATTTCGGTGTTCAGCCCAAGCGGTATTTTGTCTAGTTTTCTTTGGAATTCTATCTCAACAACTCTTCTATCGCAACAATGGCTTCAAGTTGCTCCAGCAGCGACAGCCCGTCCATGCTTTCGACAAATGCCTGTCACTGAGCACAGGTATGCGAATTAACAAAACCCAAAAACGAAAGCAAGACCATTGCGGTACAAATTCTCTAGGGAAAATATAATGTCCGAAATAGAAGCCTCGCTCCGACATGATTATAAAGAACAACGCAAATTATCCCTCAACAATACATGTAAACAAGACATTCTTCGTGAGCGTAACCATGTTCCAAGACGGATAGAGAATGATCACTTGTGCTCAGTGGTCCTCAGAGGGGCCGTAGGCCCCTCCTGGCCTTCTATCTAATTCGAGGGACTCTGTATCACACTGAGCACAGGTGATCATTCTCTATCCCTTATATAGAAGATTTAAATGCAAATCTACGTTGCCTGGCTGCCAGACACTTTATACGGCATACGTTCGTACGGCATTGACATAACGACAATGTTATCGTTGAATATTTTTCACGCAATGAAACCATCATTGAATTTTCAATATTCCACTAACATGAACTCAGAATTGCTGGACATCGAAAATTAGCTATGGAACCTCTACTTGAGAGAAACGATGTTATGCTTTGAGTTTATAATAACATAAAATATCTGCTCTATAAGATTCACTTGAAACGAACATTTTGAATTTTACTGGGTAAAATATTTATATCATAACTTAAGGTAGGTAAACAACTACTTCACAATATCACGATATTAGTTCCAAAAAAGACCATCTACCTTTATCTTGAACATTCAAACATGAATTACGTTATTAAATGTGGTAGCTTGGTAGATATATGATGTTTTATACGTACGTTCTCAAGTTATTCTATTCAGAAAAACTTTCTGAGTCCCTGACGGGAATCAAACCAGTAACCTTCTGATCGCAAGTGAGATACTCAATAGTTAGAGCATCTCACCGGCGTTCAAAAGGTCACGGGTTCGATTCCCGTCTGGGACTCAGAAAGTTTTTCGGAGTAGAATAGCTTGAGAACGTGCGTATAAAACATCATGAATTAAGTTCGTAAGTTAATCAGCACCTTCTTTCACAACAACACATAAAATTTCCCGAAATTAATTATATTTGCTCAGGGCCGTATTGACCATTGAAGATGAAGTGGTTAACTCGTCCTAAAAAACACAACAAGACAAAGGATAAAAGTACAATTATAAGCGGTTGCAAGCGAGTATAATTGAACAATGTTCTCTCCAGAACCACAAAGGATGAATTATGATTTATGTTTTGAGGCAGTATAACGCGCATATCATATATTTTTCCTGTAAAACCTGCTGATTTACTGGTTGAGATTAATTCGGTAGAAGCCGAACACGCCCTTTTCTAGGACTAATGAGGGGCTCAAGTCCCCCTCGGGTGGGCCATTGGTTTTTACCTCCGGAGTGGTTAAACCTAAATATAGTTTCTGTAAAGACTACTTTCGGAAGAACAGAGGTCATCAGCATTGTTTCAATCTTTTACAGCAAAATCATTGGAGCCTATGAAAGTGGGCCTGAGAGTTGTCGGGATTTACAGACAGTGCCAATACCGTAAGTCGAAGTCATACTTGAAGATGCAATAAATTATGACAGATATATTAGGACAGATATATTAGAGTGAATGTGACAAGACATCAGGTTACCCTGGTCAATGACAAACGTTGAACTTTACAACTCTGAACTGGGATCGGCCCAGTGTTAATACATATGGACGCTAAATAAGAGGTGATGAATGGTCGACGTTCATTCGCACTAATCAAGGCTCGAAGGTCTATTATGAAACATCTCCAGATATCACTTGGTAACCGAGCCGCCTTCACGACTACGAAATTCCTAGCTTGTTAATTTTATTCCTTTTATATTCCATAATCCAGCCGGCGACAAGCTCCTATAGAACTTCGACATGAATGGCGTTAGACAGAACGGAAATCACACTCCTCTTTGAGTATATGGTGTCTCTTTAGCAATAGGAGTTTTTTTACTCTTTCCAAGCAGTTGGAGAGGGAAAATTGGCAAGAGGCTTTCGATGAGATCTTTCATATTTAGGTGTTTCATAATACGATGTTTCATAATTAGGTGTTTCATAATACTATTGTATTCATAATACAATGTTTCATAATTAGTTTTTCGGAATATACTGTTTCAATGCAAAATCTGACACTTCATAGTAAAGTTCTCTTATGTAAAGTTCTTATTTCTTAATCAAGTGTCAAATGTTAAGGAAGTGTTATGACGTCTTACATCGTCACTCCATAGATTATTATCATAAATTGTCTTGTAATCTCAAATGCGAATAAACACTGAAAGTCTCCACATTTTTATTTTTTTTCCCTTTAGCGAGATTTTTGCATGGAGAAGTAATGGGAAGGGTAAGTTTTTGCTCTGTTACAGGGGCGGTGGAATGGAAGGACTGTTGGTGGGGCAGAAACTGACGTTAAAATGGTGCCGTTGTATTTGTGTTTTGACTCTTACCCGGAGGCAGCTGTCCTATTGACGAGTAAAATTGTTTATTGTTGGCCATATGTAAAATAATAGAAGTCTTATGCGATCAGTGAAGAGTTAAAAAACTGAGTGAGTTAGGGCTTTGGGCCATTTCAAACCCTATTATTCTTCAACTTTTGAGTGCTTCAAAATGATGCTGGCGTTCTCAAGTCTTCATGTACTCGAAGAAAAATTTGAGAACAAACAACTACGACAAAATGGCCAAAATCGAGAAGACATACATTACATTTTGAAGTAATGTTCACACCAAAACAACCGTAATTGTTATTTTTAAAATTTTAAATATACATTTTGTACTTGCTATTTTAATACTTTCCGGTCCAAGATGTCTCCCTCGACGAGTAAAACCATCTGGCGTTACTCTGAGTAAGATTAAGAAGTCGGGTATGGACCATAAAGGGTTAATTGAGGTATTCTTAAGTTTTGACCTCACCCTAAGCTTTCATCTGTCCCGTGCATAGGTGTGCTACGATAGTTATGGTAGATACTTCATGTGTTACAATACCTGTACAATGCCTTCAGAAAAAAAATGTCTCGTTAGATCTCCCCCAAAAATCGACTTTAGAGCCAGACTCTGTCCACTAGTATCTATTTTTTTTGAAGACGTAAATTTTTCATAGAGGATTACCTTCCCATCCATACGAATCCGGCGACTACGGTTACCGAAAACGAAACCTTTCTAAAACGCTTTCCAGGGTGGAGATTTTTTGAATACGCCTTTTCCTACGTTCGTGTGGACGGATGAAAACGGAAACTTTCAAAAACGTTTACGTCATGGTATGGTTTCCCACGCGAGATTTAAAATGGCGGACGGACGTATCACTTTCGTATCGATTTTGCTTGGGCTTTTTTCAAGCATAATCGCATGTCTTGAAATCAACCTTGCCTTGCTGAATGTTCAAGCAAGAATGTTCAAGACCTCGAAGGTTTTGGGTCAGACTAGGACATGCAAGTGCTTGTCGGGATAACTTTGCTGCCCAAGTTGTCATTCCCGTCTGAAGAGTGGAGGGAGAATTTTAGGATGAATAGAGCTTCTCTCAAGGTGGTTAACGTTTACAAATTGTGTTTGCGTATTCCTGTCAATGAGCGAAAACGATTGAAAACCCTATCTTGTTGACAAAAATATTTTTGAGAATGGATGGGAAAAATTGTGTTAAAACGGATACGTGTGGAAAGGGCCATAGGTCATGGTGTAAAACGAAACAAATTACCGTAGTGGATCTAGACGTGACGTTTGGTGGGGGCAAAACGGTGCAACAGTCCCCAAATTCCTTGTTTTTAGCGTTTTAACCCCATACTTTTATTGTTTTTGGAGCAGAGGCCTTGGGGTTGTAGGGTACCTTTGGTCCCTCCCTATATCTTTTCTTGGCAAACCACAGTTGCAAAAGGCCGTGGCTGCAGTATCTTATTTTCAGCGTCCTCATACGAGACAAAAAAATCTTTGTTGAAAGCATAACCAGGTACTAACCATACGCACGCCAAAGTACCTACTTTGCTCAAAAGGCTCCTTACCTGTTGACAGTCCAAAAAAATATACAAACGTTGATATTTTAATCGGATTTCAATTGGATTTTGCCCAGGTTTAATCCGAAAAAAAAAAGAATTCCCCGTAAACAAGGGCTTTTCTACGAAGATAACGGTAAACACAGAAGCTTTTTAAAGTTTTAACTGACTTTTTTGCGAGCTACAAGAGGACACAGAAAGTAGAGGAGCTCACAAATTCATGATCATGATTATCAATAATTAATAAGCTTGTAATCCTACCAACTGGTATTCAACTGAAAAAACTCCACAACGGATATACGCCGGAAAAACGTTTCAAGTTCTTACATCATCTTATGAATTCCTCGTTTAATTGCAAAACAGTTATCAAGAAAACAGTGAAAAGCCACCTGGGAGACTGAAACGGACTTGAAAGATGACGTAGCTGCTATAATTATTGAACTTTGAGCGTACAGGGGCGGTGAAGCGGAATTTCAGGTGGGGGTTGGGGCTTCAGATAAAAATACAGTATTCTGCATGCTTCTCCAGGAAATTGCACAACAAGTGTTCTAAAACGAAGTTATTTCAACATTGCATTTGGAAAAAGAGTAGGGGCTACAGCCCTCTCCACCCCTCCGGCTCCGCCGTCCCTGGTGCACCATAAGCATTAGCCTGTTCCTTTGGGTAGGCTACAGATCGTGCAGGATAATGTGCCATAATGCTCGTGCACTGGTGGTGAAATCAAATACTATATCCCGTTGGATCTACAAAAAAATCGACTTTTAGAGTCGTAGGTCATGGTATAAAATGAAGCAAGTAACAAAGTTGCAGAGGTTGATCCAGACGTGACGTTTAGGGGGGGAAAGCGGAACAGCAACTCCCCAATTCCCCGTTTTTAGTGTTTGAATCGTCTGGGGGGCAAAGGGGCTTGGGGCAGTAGGGCCCCTTTGGCTTACTTGGGGAACGTTACATGGATTCAATAGGCCTCGGACGAGAACACTTACAAACACTACTGGGCACTGACTGCATATGTGCTACGTTAGGACCTTCTTTCCCGAGGCTCTTTATCCCTTCTCAATCTGACCATATATGCAAATGCTGATATTCTCGTAGACCCCTGCCATTCGTGACCCAAGGCTAACAAATGCCCATTGAGCCTATTGATTAACACACAACCGATTGTCATATTGTTTGGGTTTTTTTTTTTTTTTGTTAGCCTGTAACAGCCAGCTATAGATTCAACAATATTTTGGGGACCAGCAAATTTGCTTATAGCAAATTTGGACTACGAGATCGTTACAAGTGCTTCAAGGTGAATTTAAGAAATCATATAAACTTATATCTTATGTTTTTTCCCCTGTACTTTTTAGCTGAGAAAATATTTATAATCGTATCACTTAAAACATTGCTTCCTTATATAAGTCTAGTTACCACTTGTTTGTTACTGTCTTTTGGATAGTTGGCCATGGTCTTTAAGAATGACCCAAGAAGCCCTAGATTAGAAGTAATACAATTTTTTTCCCTGAGGATGATTTTGAAGAGGTTATTTCACTGGCTTTGAGATATTTTAGTAGCGATTCGATGATTTTATTGACGCAAACACTTTTTCAATTTTTCGTCTTGTCCCTGATCCAATTCTGAGTGCAACTTTTGGACTAACCTTAACCTTAGATCAGTGTAAAGCTGAAGGTGTTAATATTGATTTTTGACGAAATTTCAATCTGAGACCAGCGAAATAACCTTTTCCTGCTGTTCCATGGACAATTATTTTTTGCTCATTGCATTGCTAAGAAGCCGCGCACTGAAAACGAAAAAAGGAACATCGATTTTGTATATGAAGAATATTTCAACTACGAAAACAGTATGTTAAATATGATAGGCCAAGCTCCATTTTTACCACACAGAGTAATTTATATACATGAAAAATAATGCGTCACAAGTACAGAAACAAATGTCCCATAGAAAATTTTTTAGACCAGCAACTTTATACTGGATTTTTAAGGTATTTTATGCTTAAGATTTATAAAATTTTCACCCTAAATTTACAATTTATTGAGCATGAAACAAAACTAGCATTCACTGAAATGTCTAGACGATCCCACATAATTTTGAGGCTTAATGGTTACTTCTTGAACTCCTCTGGCGTTAAATTAAGGGGTTTTCAACTCGGTAGAGATGCGTTTGCGGCAAACTGCGGGATTTCTATTGGATCAGCAACCAATATACAATAATTAATGTTTATAAATGTTCAATAAATGTTCACTCCAGCAAGAAGTTCTTCTGACTCTAAGTTCTCTTCTTGTTCTTGTCTGTTTCTGCTTGCTTTTGCTCTATCTCCTTTGTCTGCTCCCTTTTGCCTACTCAACTTGTTGGGGAAAGAGCGTTTCTTTTTATGCTTTTGGTGGGTAATTTTAGTTGACAGTGATTGACATTACAGGTTAGTCAATCAGATATGTTTTAATCAAATCCTTTGCTTTGCCATGTGAAAGCGTTGTTTGAAATGTGAAGTAGTTAGCAAGAACGTTTGAAAAAGATTTTTTGACACTAAATGAATACGCTTCAGAATCGAATTGACATACTAAAATTGAAACGTAATAGTCTTTATCGTGGTTATGTTTTTTCACATTTTCATATTGCATTTCAAGATCAAATCTAGTCTGACTGGTCATTACATCATACCTGAAATTCAGTAAAATATTTAATAAATATAGTCTGGATTCATATAAACCAGAGCAAGGATTTCACAACACTAACTTGCACCGTGATCTTAAATTCGATAACGTAAATCAAAACCTTTTAAGCTACACCTATAACATTGTTCATGACATTTTCAAGAGGAGTACTTACTGTGCTACGATAAGACTTACTGATTACAGAAAGAGATAACTGTGTAAATACGGTTTTCAAATACGTGATACTATGGTGATTGGTAGTTTAAGATAAAGTAAGAGAAAATGAAGATGAAATATACGCACTAAAGAGGAATACACGGTTACCAAAGACTATTGGACAGTTTAGTTCTTAAAAGAACTGTATGAAACTTAAAGAGGTAAAATACTACGTAAAGAGTAGGCCTAAAGAATTAGAAAAGAGTACGATGCATTTCGGCAGACCACTTATCTGTGTATACCTCTTTAGTGCGTATATTTCATCTTCATTTTCTCTTACTTTATCTTAAATTACCAATCACCATGGTATCAACGTATTTGAAAACCGTGTTTAAATTTGTTACCACGACAAAATCGATGTTTCATTAACTGTGTAAATCTTAACCCAGACAACTCAAACAGACATTACAACTTTCACGATACGATCGTCTAGAGAAACCAGAGATAAACAGGATGATGAAAATCACATTCATTTTTAATGATCCAAATCAAATAGTACGTAGTTACCTCGGTTTCGGTAAATAATCTATACTTACAGTCTTCATGAAATCTGATGAACAACATAAAGGCATGAGCGGATCCAGTGAAGCAAAAATGATGGATTTTCATCTATTCTTTGGTTGAAAGCATCTGATATTCTCCAAAGTCAAGAATTCCTTTTTGAGGAATTCAGCAAGGGTTTCGTGCAAGTTCATCCGAGAATATTCTTTCAAGCTTCGTTACTTGCAGACGGAAGAATTCTAAATTTGCTCTTCAGTAAAAGAAAGTACCTTTTCTTTCGCATCCGTTGCGAGAGTTACTGTTTTTGACTCTTTTGTTTAAGCAGAATCCTACTTTTAAAATACTTGATTGGTCTCGGCAAACTTTCCTGGATCCACCCCTGAAGGAGAAGCTAATGATATGACGGTTAATAATAAAAGAAAATGACGAGTTGTGTTGAAACGTGAGTGTTGAGTTTTGCCAGTGAATAAAAGCTACAACGACAATTACTTTGATTTGTCTGTTATTTGACAATTGTCATAAATTGGTTGGGACAAAATGGTGGACCCTTTATGGAAATTCCATGTACAAAATTATACACATATAACAGTGACCTCAAAACTTCTTTGGGCTTCAAAGAAAAATGGCTGCAAAAGAAATGTTGATCTTTCTGTTTAACCCTCCTTTAACGGTCTATAGCCTATGTATCGTATACTTGCTAATGTTTTCAACTTTTTCCTTTCCTTCAAGAAATTAAGATTTCCAGAATCTAAGTAAAATTTTTGAACGTAAAAATGTTTCATCGCCGACATGCCTCCTTTTACGGTTTCTTGATGCGCAACGAACTGTGAATCAAGATTTGGCAAGATATTTTGTTCGTTTTTGAAAATTGTTAAGGACGCTTAAGGGCTAAACAAGTCCACTCGGCACATGTACCCTCGTCGAACAGTACATGGAATGGCTTTCAGTCCGTCTAGATCTGTGTTCCACTCAGCGCAAGAACCATCACCCTGAGGTTCGTTACTAGACCAGAGGCTTGAAACCACACCTGAACCTGGATATTCAGGCAACCAGTCCCAGGTGTCTCCAACCTACAATGGTAATACAGTCTTGGTAGGTAGATGTATAACTAGACGAACTACAAAATGTTCGTCCAAGTTCATCCAACTGGATTGTAAAATGAATTGTTTCATAGTGTAAAAACGGCCGTTGTCTTTTTGCCATGCACGGAATGTCTTTAAACTATAAGTTCAGTCAAAAGTTCAACTAGGCATAGGCAGTTTTATGATTCATACCTTTTGCAAGCCGACATGCATGGACGAACACCAAGGGCAAACCCTCTTGACAAATAATCTGAAAGGTTGGCCTCCTATTTTCGCAAGAGACACCTTCTTTGCGATACACTTCTCTTTAGCTTCACTCCAGGTCACCATGTCGTCATCTCGGAACAAGTAGCAAGCTCTTCTATCGATGTACCAACCAGGTTTACAATAATCTTGTTTTGAGAAACAAAAGCATGTTTAAGCTACTGCAATCAAACAAATCAACCAACAAAACCAAGGAGAGTCATCGTATGTGTCACTGCACCTTAGTACCTCACATAACCAAGTTGTCCCCTCAGTACCCTATGTAACAAAGTGTCATTACAGTAAAAAGTTCAAAGCTTGGTAACTGCCGTGACTGATAGCAAAGGTTCTAACATTTCAGGCAAAGGTCCTGCGTCAGAGCGTGAAACGTATTTCAAAACAGCTTTGTAGTGCATTTATGTAAAATTATGTACCTGATGACTTGTGCTACAGCGAGGTCATCATGATGAATTGAAAAAGGAAAAATCTCAAAATCTTCGTACGTCTTCAAGTCACATTATTTTTTTTTATTGTGGTTTGAATTTGGGCTGTATTACCCCACCAAAAAAAGTATGCATGGATCAACATTTTGAAAATGGTTTAAATGTGTAAGAGACATCAACTTTTCTTTGCAAAATGAAAGTGCCTTAAAATTGTTATAACTTCGTGAATAATTAACGTGCATATTTTTCAAAAGTAGCAGCTCTGGTTCACATGACGTTCAAAGTTGTACTATGCTGTCAACAATGGCGAAAATCATAGAGTTTTTAATTTTCTTTGGTGATGTCAGTTTGATATCACCAAATTACGTCACCAAACTGAGAAACGTTTTCAACATATTCCACCAATTCAAAATCATATTATATAAATCTGAAATCAATAGTTGTAATAAGTTATCTACCAAAATGAACTATAAGCCTCCGCTAATTGATTTAATTTCTTCAGTAAAAACAGGATAAAAGTTAAACCTAGTGTTGTGGGTACAATTTTAATGTAAAGCTGTGGCAAAGTTAAGCATGGGAACCGGCTATGTAATGCAAATTTAACATTACGTAAGCATAGTAACAGGTTATGACATGCACACTTCAAAACATAAAATTCTTGTTTTAAAAAAATATCATGTCTTAAGACCATATTTCTAAAATTAAGAAATGTTATCTTGTACTGTAGACAGGACAGTTTTTCTTAATAAGCTTTCTTGATAAGAAAAAATTTCTTAAAAGAAGACGTATTTTCTTGAATTACGAAAATATATCAAGACTAGACAGGGAAAATATTCTTGAACCAAGATATATTTTCTTAAATTTGTTGAAAGAAGAAAAATGTCCACATGGCTTTTCGTATCAAGAGTTCATTTCTTAAAGCCAGGAAATTAATCTTAAAACCAGAAAAAATATCTACCCAAGATTTTAATTTTTTGCAGTGCAAATTTAAAATGATCTACGATATTCTAGTAACAAGCCATCAACACCCAAAAACACAATATGTACTATAACAAATGCAACAATTAGTGGTCAAGCTGGTGGTTGTGCTTAAAATGACTAGAAATTTTAACAAAACAACATTAATGGATATATGTTTGGGTGATGTCGAAATGTCATACATAATTTTATGTTTGCATAGCTTGATCCATGCAATTGCCATGCGTAGATAATCTTAAATCTACATGGCATGACTAGTTGTTATGCTTAGCTTCGCTACCGGTCTGAAGATGATTCAGATAAAGTCGAAAATCTACCGAAAGATACTGTGTTTACTGTGTATCAAAATAGATAACGCAATTTAAGTTTAATCCTGATTTTACAGAATGAACTGTCCTTAGAAACGTAAGTATCGCAATGGATAACATTTGAATAACCATCAGATTCTCGGTATTATTCCTTTTTTAGAAAACTTGTCTCTTCAAGGGGTGGCACCATAGGGGCCATAGGGGCTACAGCCCGCAGGGGAACTTTAGCTTCCCTGTATGGGAAAAATTAGCAATTCATCGAGGAATTTCCGCTGATGATAATACATTCATGTATCGTACAAACTATGAGTAGTTGTTATTGATTTAGGTAAGAAAGATAATAGACTCTTCTCTTCATGTCAATTCAAAAGTAAACTGTTTCTAGTCAGATGTTGTGATTACTAGTGCAAAAAATGACCTGATGTTTTTGACCTTGAAATAAAGAAATTATAAACGGGACGTTTCTCTGGCCCGTCTGGTTTGGCCCCTCTGGTTCAGCCCCTCTACTAGGGACGTTAGCCCCTGCGTCGGGGAATTCCTGGCATCACTCCTGGCCTCGCGCAAAGTATTTTCCATCATCTACTACTCTTAAGAACACCCTGTAAAACGTACCTAAATTTTTCTTCAAACACCATGCTGATCCATAAGTGTTGACCTTATCTTGGCAGCAATTGTGACTATAGTAACCAGTTTTAGTGGAGCCCTTGGATTTGTGGCAGTTTCCCTTGTACTCAGGATATCCACGACTTCCTGATTTTGTCCAGCCACTTCGTCATAAAGAATATCAGCAAAAGGAGCTGGTCAGTAAAGAAACATTTTGTACCGTCGTATTTGGGACAGTGAACTGTATTTATGGTAACTGGAATGCTAACTCCAAGTTATTTTTCCAGGCAACAGGTGAAGCCAGGTCTTGTATGTCAGTTCCAGACCTTTCCATAACTTTAAACTTCAGTTTCTGATTGCTTCGGCTTCGAAAACATTCACAACCACGGAAAAAGTGCTCAGATGAAATATTACTTGACCAAATGTACATTACTGAGTATTTAAAAGGATTCAAAAATGTTGTGTGGCCTAAGAAGTGTGCTAAATTGTCTAAAGATGGTAAACTAACGGTAAAATGAGGACGTACACTTGGTAGTTTCCTAAAGTAATTTTTCGAGGATGTTTCATCAGGTTTTTCTTTAGTTTTCTAATTTATTTTCGTAAAAATATATAACCTGTAACTTGGTTTGACTTTGTCAAAATATATTTGTAATTCTTTAACTCATTTCCGTCTTTTAAAGAAATATTTTGGGTGTATTTTCAAAGATAACTAGAAAATGTAAAAATTTGCGAGGGACACTAAAACTGAAGTACAAGTCCGTGTAGGGGACTAAAACTGACGTACAAAATTGCCCTCCATGGCTGGCATCTTGGCTTCACATTTTATTGGCCAGGTAGCTTTCCAGTTACATAAATCAAGTTCACTAACTTGGACCTGACACAGTTTATACATGGAAAGATACCGCAAAACGGCATGGCAATTTGTGCTGTGGAAAAGGTTATTTTGCTAGCCTTAGGATTTTCATAAAAAATCTGAGCTCGGAAACTTTCAATTTAAAACAGTTGTAAGGTTCTTGTTAAGGTAAGGGTTAGGGTTAGAGTAAGGATTAAGATTAGAATTAAGGCTTTGTTTGGAATTAGTATTAATAAAATTGGTAACTGTTAGCCAGCCAATTGGTCATACATGACCAAATGTTTGCCCTTCGGGTTTTCATCCATTGATGAAACATTTGACAAATCAAGCGACAAATCACAATTTTAAATTTGTTAGCTATAACGTTAAAAAAATCGACCGAAACAATGGTACAAAAGGATCCCCCATCTCTGTTCCACCCCTACCTCCCTCAAGGAAACAGTGAGTTCACAGGACCAAAGTCCCTGCTGAGTTACACCCAGTGGCGAAGCCAAGCATAGCAAGAAGTCATGCTTGGTAAATTTCGCAATTACCTGAGCATAGCAACAGGTCATGCTATGCAAATATTAAAATGATCTACGATATTAAGTAATCATGCCATATACACACACCAATGCAATGGTTACTACTCAAAAAAGTACGGAATGGTGATCAAGCTAGTAATTATGCTAAGCTTGACCAGAAATTGCTTCAAAAATACCTGTTGATGGATATGTTTTGCTTGATGTCTAATATCGTACATAATTGTACATTTGCATATCAAGACCCGTTGCTATGGATAGATAATTTTAAAGTTGCATAGCATGACCAGTTGCTATGGTTACCAGCATAGCACGGCCAGTTGCTACGGTTAGCTTTGCCACTGGTCCCACACACACACCAGTCCACCCACACGTGGGCTCCATGATTATAGATTTGTTACTTTTTGTAATATAGTGGCAGAATAATCCAGTTGCCCTTCACGTGGGACATTAATCTCATTCACCTGCAATTTCACATATTAAAAAAAAATGTTTCACATGTGAATTGTTCAATTCCATATGTGAAATGAAAATTTCATATGTGACATTAATTTTCATATGTGAATTTGTCATTTTATCTGTAAAATTCATGTTTCGAACACCAACATTTCACATGTGAAAGTTCGAAACAGTTCATTTTATATGTGAAACGAAAGTTTCATATGTGAAAATGTTCTAATTCCGTATGTTTTTCACATGTGAGATTACATGTGAAATGACATGTGAAATTTTCGTAAAGGCAATGAAGGTATCACGCAGAATTGCATACTAAGTGGATTGACTTAGAACACCTCAAAAATAATCGGCTACTAAAGAGTTAAATCGTTATAACTATTGTCATGATGAAGCCAGCAAAACAACGTTTTCCTTGTGCCAACTCTAGGGTCGATTGACTTTTGACCAATCTAATCTTAATCCCGTTTTCCTAACCAATCGCATGCCTCCGTTTTTGATCAAAACCTACTCCGACGATATCTACATGAAATCGAGCCTGGGGTATTTTACTGAAGTGTTTACTTACATTTATTTCGACATTATCTTTCCAGCGTATTCAGTCACAACCAATGTAACGTATGTCAACCTGAGCAATATAACACCGTTCAAATTTAAGATAATATTGTAACTCACGTTTTACAATACCCAAATGCTGCGTTTGCTGCTGCCCGAGCAACATCGCTCTTTGCTGCTAAGTCTCCTCCAAATGCTTCGCAAACCGTCTTTGCCATTGCGTGGTTGAATGATCCACTAACGTAAAATAGTTCACCATTTGTTACTCCGACGGCTTTTTCCATCGTTTCGATGTACGGGTCTGAAAACATTAATCAAAGGACCTATGAGCCATAGAGGTCATGCATTAACTAGAAGGAGAGTCGTAGTTAAATGTCATTCAACCTCAGGCGACAAATTGAAGGCTGCCATATTGGATAAATCTGTGAGCAAATCAAACAAAGCCCATATGAAGAGTTCAAGGTCATGGTGAAAGGCTATTTCACTTTTGTCTTTTGTTTTCCTTTTTGCTTTTTTTCAAAAAAAAAAATCTAACATAATTAAAGCAAAAATAATAGCCGACTAATAACTGTGACAATATCTGGTTTAGTAACACGCCTAGTAGGACCACTAGGTGAACCAATAGGATTTGGGTTGATTATACAAAAAAGTCGGTCTAATCGGACGAGTGCGCCAATAAAAAAGAACGGGCTAGCGAAATTGGAAAGTGTTCATATTTTTGTTCTAATAAAAGGAACTTCTTTTTTATTCATTAAAGACTATCGTTACAATAACCATATAAGCGGTTTTTCTGTTGTACAGCTAACGTAAACAAACTTGAAACAATTTCCCAAACATCACTTGTTCGACCTCGAGGTTCTCGAACAAGTGGAAAAGGGCTTGGAGAAGAATAATTTGCTCCCAAATTTACTCAAAATGACGGCATTCAATTTGACTCCTAGATTTAGCTCCCATGTCCCTTCAAGTTTTATATATGATCTCTACTCTATGAGAAGAAGCGTACCAAGAGGAATTTGCTCCTGGGCGCCAGAATATCGGATTACCAAATTATAATGTCGTGATGTTTTTTCTTATGTAAATTTAAAAGATTTCAAAATATCGAAAGGTCATAACAATCTTATTCCTCGGAATATTAACGAGCATTGTGAGCACCTTTCTGTTGAAATTTTTCCAAACTGACATGGGCGAACTGGGGGGCCACAGGCTATGTCCGTGGGCGAAGATGGTGCCCACTATCCCCTTGACCTTGAGGGCGATTCACTGATGCGGACAGCAAGTAAAATCTACAGGTTCTTAAAGCATTTTTGTAGAAGTTAGAAACTTCTTTTGCAGCTGCTGAATCTTTGACCATGGAGTTGGTTGAGTGTTGAGAGTAAGAAGTCTTTAGCAGCAGTAGAAAGACAACCGAGGGCATGACTGGATTGTATGCGTATTTTATAAGACAGCTACAATCTTGAACAAAACCTGTTGAGACAAAATTCTCAAATATTAAGCATATGTAAATTTAACTTTTTAATTCAACTTCAAATTTATTTCTCCCCGAGCACGACACTGTTTCAAGCAGCAGGCCAACGCCATGGCTCGAATTTGGTGTCAAGAAGTCAACACTGAGCAAGGGAAATACAAAATAAAACAAATTCCGAAAATAGACATCTTGTGTTCTTGATATTCAAGTTAAAAAACAAGAGTGTACAGACAGAGTCGGTGATATTTCGTCTTTATTCCAAAGACATTGTCATTCTTTGGAATAAAGACGAAATATCACCGACTCTATCTGTACACTCTTGTTTTTTAACTTGAATATCAAGAACACAAGATGTCTATTTTCGGAATTTGTTTTATTTTGTATTTTCTTAAGTTGTCTGCTTGCCGTGGTTATGAGCAAGGGAAAGGGAGGCGATTTTTCATCTTAAATACACAGTTTGATGAGATTGGTCTGATTTTTTGATATGGTTGATATGATTGCGATGGATATTACAGTACCTTACTGTTTACAAATACGTAACAGTTGCAGTTCTACTGGAGGAAAAATTGATTTTAGTTCACCATACGTTTTGCAAAAGCTCGTCGCGTGTAACATGCCATCTGTGAGCGCTTTTAACAAAATTTGTTCTGGGAATATGTTGCTTTAAAAATCACAGTAGTTGGCCAGCTCTCGGGGTAACAACAAAGCAGTCTGGTTACC
The DNA here is from genome assembly GCA_030142905.1 of Heliopora coerulea. NCBI lineage: Eukaryota > Metazoa > Cnidaria > Anthozoa > Scleralcyonacea > Helioporidae > Heliopora > Heliopora coerulea. Next base: position 125,987 of record JASJOG010000498.1, read on the forward strand.
TGTTCACTCGCAAAGCAGTTTGATCTTTTGCTAACGCCATTGGTATGCTGAGAGTGTGTGCGAACACCCGTCATAGACTCTGAAATGCTGGTACCGAGTATGCGTGAGTCAACAAATCATTGACGTAGCTGACTTGCTGAATTGATAACATTAAGAGTTAAATAGAAAAGCTCCATCTACAAAATGAGATACTTTTGAACGAGGCACTTCGTGGGGTTAAAAGGGGTGTAAAAGAAGTTGAAAAATGGGCGTGGCACGCAGGGGTCTAGTCATGAGGGGAGTAATGGGTGCAGTTGCTTCAAAATTAGTGGGAAAAATTCGCCCTCCTAACAAAATGCTAGAGTACAGCATAGCGGGAGGCACCTGAATGCTGTCCAGTCTTTCTAGCTCGATAGTCGAGTAAAGCGAGACTTAGTGGTAAAATTTTGACATGCACAACGCAAGGAAAAATGGGCTTATTAAAAATTTTTATAACGACATGTATTTTGCTGGGGTTAGGATAAGGGTTAGGGTTAGTATTGGTTATAGAGTTTTTTATATTTTGTGAATTAAATGATATCTTCGTAGACTTAGACCCTTTCACGTTTGACTGTGGTCAAGGCTACATTTAAATTTCCAGCGGAATATTGATAATATTTGTTATTGAGTCGACTGTAAAGGTCAGCGGCCAGGTGCGTCCGCTAAACTGCACTTGGGACCTAACAAAATATTGCGTATTTTATCTATAATGTTGCGACTTTTTTACAATATTACGGCTAGGAAATGAAATTTGACAGCATTTCAGGAGCTCTTAAATTTAAAATTTTTCCTCGGATATCAATTCGCCACCTCTCAATTAGAAAATAAGGAACCTTTCTGTTAATGAAAATGACGGTGTATGGTTCAGTCTTTCGTTTTTAGTAAGTAATTGGGACATTAGAATCTTTTTCCCATCTTTCGTTTCTGTCTTCCTACATACCAACTGTAGTAGATTCACTTCTGCCCCGGAAGTTGTAAGCAGGCTCGTTTTGATAGTCAAGTAATAAAGGTAACAAGATACTACATTGGCGACGAGGATTAATAGTTTATACGTTTGGGACGATGGCAAACTATGGGAAAGTTGAGGAATATAAAGAAGACGAGGAATGGGTAGCGTATATTGAAAGACTAACACATTGCTCTACTGCGAATGGGGTCGAAGACGAAGGTAAACAAAGATCAATCCTGTTAAGTGTATGTGGCGCCAAAACATACAAGCTTATTCGCAATTTGGTAGCTCCCGCAAAACCAGATTCGAAAACATTTGATGAGTTAGCTGAGCTAGTGAAGAACCATCGAAACCCAAAACCTTCCGAAATGGTGCAGTGGTTTAAGTTTAACTGCAGATTTCGAAGAGAGGAAGAGTCCGTTGCGACGTACTAGGCTGAATTAAGACAATTAACTGAGCATTGTAACTTTGGAGGAGCGTTAGAGGATATGCTAAGAGACCGATTGGTTTGTGGAATTAACGATGACAGGATTCAACGCCGTTTACTCTCTGAGACGACGCTGAACTTCAAAAAAGCGTATGAAGTAGCCGTGGGCATGGAAACTGCCGCGAAGAATACCAAAGGTATCCAGCAAAGTTCATTGGAAAGGGGCCAGACGGCACATCAACAAAACGTTCATCAAGTTAATCAAAGAGTTGAGAAACAAGGCAGAGATAATATGGAAACGTTCTTCGATTGTTTCCGATGTGGAAGTAAACATAATGCTGACCAGTGTAAATTTAAAGAAGTAGAATGTTTCTACTGCCACAAGAAAGGTCATATCGTGAGGAAATGCGAGGCAAAACGGCGACAAAAGGAATCCAACCGACCTACTGAAAGGCAACGAACAGCAGATAATAAAAAAGATCGAGAAACAACGCATTATCTGATGGAAGATCAAGACCAGTTTGAAAGATATTCAATGAATAGCATCGGAACGCCGAGACAAGATCCTTACCGTGTTACACTTCAGTTAAATGGACAAGATGTGGCAATGGAAGTGGACACCGGGGCGTCGGTGACTGTCATTAGTGAACAAACTTTCAGAAAAACGTTGAAATCAGCACCAAAGATTACACCTAGCAACGCAAAACTAAATACCTACGCGGTCGAAGAAATCAGAGTATTGGGAACCATAAAGGTACCTGTGGAGTACAAGGATCAAAGGAAAACATTATCAGCCATAGTAGTTGCAGGGAAAAGTCCAAATTTGCTTCGAAGAAATTGGCTCCAGGAGATTAAATTAAATTGGCACCAAGTGTTTTCAATAACCAGTGAGAAAGCGCAAAGGACCCGAAATTCCGGTGGTAACACAATCGAAAGTCAAGAGCTAAATGAAATGTTGAAGAAATATCCAGAAGTGTTTCAAGAAGGCCTTGGAACGTTCTAAGCACCAAAAGCTAAAATAGTGGTCGATGGGAACGCGAGTCCAAAGTATTGTAAAGCCAGACCAGTGCCTTATGCGATCAAAGACAAAATTGAAAAGGAACTGCAGAGATTGGAGGAAGAGGGAACGATTGAGAAGGTCATGTTTTCAGAATGGGCAGCACCAATTGTGCCAATAGTGAAGGAAGATCAAACAATAAGAATCTGTGGTGACTATAAAGTTACGGTGAATGCTGTTTCGAAGTTGGATAACTACCCAATACCAAAAGCAGAGGATTTGTTTACGACACTGGGAGGAGGAGAAAAGTTTACTAAACTAGATCTTAAACAGGCATATCAACAGTTGCTATTACACGACGATTCCAAGAAGTATACGACTATTAACACCCATCGGGGATTGTTTCAATATAACAGACTTCCCTATGGAATATCCTCTGCTCCAGGCATTTTTCAAAGGACCATGGAGAACGTTTTACAAGGAATCTCGTTTGTGATAGTTCGAGTGGATGACATCCTTGTATCTGGTCAAAACGATGAACAACACATCGCCAACCTGGAAGAAGTATTGAAGAGGCTTTCTGGTGCGGGATTAAGGCTAAACGAAAAGAAATGCATTTTTATGGCTCCAGAAGTGATTTATCTGGGCCAACGAGTTAATCGCCATGGAATTCAACCTGTGGAAGAAAAGGTGAGGGCCATAATGAATGCTCCAAACCCAAAAAACACCTCTGAACTAAAGTCATTTTTGGGCATGATTAACTATTATCAGAAGTACTTACAGAACCTTGCAACCATTCTGGCACCCTTACATAAACTGCTGCAAAAAGGAGTGTCCTGGAAATGGGGCAGCAGACAACAAGAAGCTTTTAAGATGTCCAAAGATATCTTGAAATCAGCAGAGTTGTTGATCCACTATGACAGTAGCAAAGAGTTAATCCTTGCTTGTGACGCATCGCCTTATGGACTAGGGGCAGTATTATCCCACAAATTAGAAGATGGAAGTGAACGACCGGAAGCTTACGCATCGCGAACTCTTACAGTTCCAGGGAGAAACTATGCCCAGTTGGACAAAGGACTAGCAATTGTATTTGGAGTAAAGAAGTTTCACCAATATTTATATGGCAGACATTTTATCATAAACACAGACCACAAACCACTTCTGGGCCTATTCAATGAAAAAAACCAGATACCACAGATGGCGTCTCCGAGAGTACAGCGTTGGGCTTTGATATTAGCTGCTTACGAATATTCAATAGCGTACAAAGAAGGAAAGGAACACGCTAATGCTGACGCTCTCAGTCGCCTACCACTGCCAGATGTACCGAATAACGCCGTGACACCTGGCGATAGCGTATTTTTGATGCAGGTTTTGGAATCAACTCCAGTCGATGCAGGTCGAATCAAGACAGTGACGAGGCGAGACCCGATCCTAGCCAGAGTTTCCAAACTTGTACAATATGGATGGCCCGAACGTTGCTTGGAGGAAGATTTACGTCCGTACTACAATCGAAGAAATGAATTAAGCCTTCATGATGGTTGTCTTATGTGGGGCAACAGAGTAGTGGTACCGCCAAGTTTGAGAAGCCAGGTCGTCAATGAACTACATGAAACACATCCTGGAATCTGTCGTATGAAAGCATTGGCCCGTAACTTTGTTTGGTGGCCAAGATTGGACGGTGATTTAGAACAGAAAGTCAAGAACTGTATCGTTTGTCAAACACACCGTAAAACACCACCACAAGCACCATTGCATCCGTGGGAGTGGCCCAACAGACCATGGTCGAGGATACATGTAGATTATGCGGGACCGTTCCTTGGGAAAATGTTCCTCATAGTGATCGATTCATATTCCAAGTGGATGGAAGTATTCCCAATGAACAACTCAACTTCAAGCGCAACGATTGAGAAACTAAGAACGGCGTTTGCTACGCACGGTCTTCCCGAAAAGCTAGTCAGTGATAATGGATCGTGCTTTACAAGTGAAGAATTTGAACGATTCCTGAGTAAGAATGGCATCAAACATGTAAGAACAGCCCCATACTATCCAGCGTCAAATGGGTTAGCTGAACGGGCAGTCCAGACGTTTAAAGAAGGAATGAAAAAGTTGAAAGAAGGAAGTATTGAAACAAAAGTTTCACGATTTTTGTTTCAATATAGGATCACACCCCAAACTACAACCGGTATAACTCCAGCGGAATTGTTGATTGGTCGAAAACCCTTGTCAAGATTAGATTTATTGAATCCAGATTTAAGAAGAAGAGTTGAAAGTAAACAGCAAGATCAGAAAGAACGACACGACAACCATGCTAAAGGAAGATCGTTAAAGCCCGGAGACTTGGTGTACGCGAGAAACTATGCTCAAGGTGAGAAATGGATTCCTGGAAAGATTGAAGAGAGAACAGGACCGGTATCATTTGAAGTAGAGCTAAATGACAACCAAAGGATAAGAAGGCACCAAGATCAAGTCATCAGCAGAGAAAATAATGAGGTTGGGGAGGACGGAAACCTCAGAGGAGAAAGGCGAGAGAATTTGACCAGCACGCCGTGGACGGAAAAACCACCGACTAAGGACATTAACGCATGGGAAGTTCCACAACAAGAGATGCGTTCTAATCCAGCCACATCCCGTCAATACCCAGCAAGAGAGCGACGCAGGCCAGATTACTACGGACAAAGTTAACTTACCATAAAGGAAACAAGACAAAATTTATCGTTAAATTCTATGTTGTTGATATTCAAATTGTTCAAGAATTATGTTGTAACTAAGATGGGAGGAATGTAGTAGATTCACTTCCGCCCCGGAAGTTGTAAGCAGGCTCATTTTGATAGTCAAGTAATAAAGGTAACAAGATACTACACCAACCAACCTTCCCAGTTTTCTATCTTTCTTTCTTCTTATCTTTTTCTTTCGGTAGGTTTATCAATCTATGCTTCTGCCATTCTTTCTCTTTATTTCTTTCTTTTTCCTTCCTTCTTTCTTTCTTTCTTCTTCACTTTCTTCCTTCTATCCTTTCTTTCTTTCTTCTTTTCTCTGTTTCTGATTTCTTTCTTTCTTCCTTTTTTTCTTTCTCTCTTTCTCTCTTTCTTTCTTTCTTCCTTACTTCTTTTCTTCCTTTCTTCCTTCCTATTTTTCACATTCTTTCTCCCACTTTTCTTATTGTTCTCCACATTTTATTTTTACATGCCCCCCAGTTGGACTCTCTCACTCTCACGCACACTTGTTCATTCGCGTCATCACTAGCTCACTCACTCACCCGCACTCTATACCCACATCCTCACCCACTAACAATCAGACAAGCACAGTCACTCACAAACTTACTCTATCGCTCACATTCTAACACATTGACACACTCACTCACTCACACGCACTCAATACCACACCCTCGCCCACTTGCAATCAGACAAGCACTCCATCATTCACAATCTCACTCCATCACTCACTAGTAACACACTAACACACTTGCACACTCGCTCACTCAATTATCAATTCAATTTACTTTAATAACAAATTTACTTACTCAGCATCTCGCAGTGTTTTCCTGAATATTGTAAAGGACAGCGACACTGATGAGTCCCTTCCCTATGATTTACGTGACATCGCCCTCCGTTGTAGCACACCATTTTCTTACAGGGACTCTGAATAGAAAAATCCTTGCACGTGAATATATAGTTATTGAACTTTAATAAGAAAAAATCTTAGAAAGCAATCCTACTAAAGGAGCTGTTCCCGGAAAAAAAAGTTTTTAAAATTAAAAGTTCCTTGGATTATTTATTCTTTTTCAGAATCATCCTCAGGGTATTATGAAATGATAACTTCACAATTAACCTACACTGTTGAAGTCAACTGAAAAATGTTGACTCGAGCGGGATTTGAACTCACACCTTCGGGTGCGAGTTCAAATCATCTCATGGATAGCGTTAAGTTGTCGTGAGAATATTTCGTGCACTTAAATTGTATAAAAACTCGCCTCCAATCCCTGTGGACTCGATAGCTCAACAGGTAGAGCGGCGGACCGGTATCCCGAAGGTGCGAGTTCAAATCCCGCTCGAGTCAACATTTTTCAGTTGACTTCAACAGTGTAGGTTAATTGTGAAGTTATCATTTTATTTATTCTTGTTTTAAACTTTTTATATATATACTTATATGTATATACATAAAGAGTTAGGGTAACTGGAACAAGTCAAAGCCTATTCGAAAAAAATTTCAATAGTGGACATTTAAGAGTGAGTTGCAAAAATTCTGAAGTTGAAAATCATAACAAAATATTCAATATTGAAATAACAAGGCTTATCAATTTGTCTTGTTTAGTGAACTCGATTTTCATATCTGGAATGCGAAAATGGCCGCTCATGGAAGCAATTTTGTGCGTCAGTTTCAATCCCCTACGCGGGCTTGTTGGTCAGTTTTAGTTTCCCACGCAACTTTTTAAGAATTTTAAATATGCTTCGACAAAGTCAAACCGAGTTACAAGTTATATATTTTCACGAAAATAATTTACCAAACTGACGAGAAACTTGATAAAACGGTCTCGAAAAATTTCTTGAGGAAACTACTAAGTGCATGCCCTCTTTTTTACCTTCAGTTTACCATCTTTAGACAATTTACGACAGTTCTTAGGCCACACGGCAATAATGAATCCTTTTAAACACTCGAATAAGTAAAACTGGTCCAGTAATATTTCGTCTGTGCACTTTTTCCATGGTTGAAAATGTTTTCGAAGCCGAACCAAACAAAACCTGAAGATTAAAATCATACCAAAGGACTGGAACTGACGTACAAAACTGTAAAGAGGACTGAAACCAACGAACAAAACTTTCCTCCATTGGCAGCCATCTTGGCTTCACTTTTTTGCCGAGCAAATGAATGGGAGTTAGCATTCAGTGGCGTAGGAAGCGGGGGCAGTGGGGGCATAGGCCAACCCAGTAATAGAAATGGGGGGCCGGGACCCCACTATTTACGGTAGTCGCTGTTTTGCATAATGTACCTGATTGAAGGTTGGACCAAAACAATCAGCTATGAAGTGAATATTTCTAATCATTAGGATTGAAATTAGGGGTAATATTTAGCAAGTTAAGACAGGGGTTAGGATCAGTTGGAGCATCACTTGAGAATCAGGATTTTCAATAGTCTACGCGCAAACGATATACAAACTCCGCAGTTATTTGGGATATAAATCCCCAGTTATTTGGGACTGGAAAAGAGAGGTAGGCAGACTATATTTTCAATCGATGCTTCATCATTGAACTCGAAAAAGACTGGAACGACACCTGCAAAATGAATTTTGAAGCCAACATGGAGGCTGACATGTAGGTCAATTTGCAGGTCATCCCAGTCCCCTACGCGATAAAACACGCAACCTCTTGCGAAAAACGTGACCTAGATTTCGGATTTTTTTGACATTTTTCCTTTTTCTCCTTAGTAAGTAGAGGACAATGTCGGTAGGACTGCATATTTGTCACAATTAACTATCAATGAAATGTGAAGGTTCAATACAACTTCTTTCCACGCATGTTTTTGATGGCTGCCGCCATGTCGGCTCCAGTCAATCGTGAGGCCTGGTACTATTAAACTTTATTTAAAAACTAGGTTAAGGTAAAGAAAACATTGTGTTATAATAATAGTGACTTAGTTGTAACAAAGCCTTAGACACCATCTTATTCTATGTCACCCTTTGTACATAATTAGTTTTAATCGTTGTGTTAACTAATGACTGTAAGCTTTAGTCTTACTAATTAATTTGGATATGGTAGGCATTTTGGAAAACCAGGTCAGTATTAGTGACTATAAAGGATAAAACACAGACCGAAAAAATGTCATCTTGTGACTTGATATTCAAGTTAGAACAAGAAACAGCCAAGTTGAAAACGGCAATATTTCGGCTCTATTTCAGAGTCAGCATCAGACCAAGTGATTTACAAAAGTTCACTAAGTTATATATATATATATATATATATATATATATATATGCAATTACAAGGATGATGTCATCGGTTATTAACAACGAAATTAATATAGTCGGATATTAACACATGATGTTAGAAAATTAATATAGTCGGATGTTAATATCCGTCTATGTTAGTTTCATTGTTAATAACCGATGACATCATCCTAGTAATGGCATATATATATACATATATAACTTGGTAAGCTTTTGTAAATCGCTTGGTCTGATGCTGACTCTGAAATTAAATAGAGCCGAAATATTACCGTTTTCAACTTGTCTGTTTCTTGTTCTAACTTGAATATCAAGTCACAAGATGACATTTTTTCGGTCTGTGTTTTATCCTTTACAGTTTCAAATTGTCCTCTGGTCTTGGTTACTGACTATTGTATAGCATTAACTTTGATCATTCACCATCATGGGCTAATATAAACACTCAGAAATTGATTCTGTTGGGGAAAGTGAAACAACAATTGAAAATTACTTCTTGTTGTCATGTACAATGATGAGATAAAATATTTTATTATATTACTATAAATTTTTGGTGTGTTACTGTTTATGTTGTTTTATTTTTTTGTTAAAACGGACTTCAAAATGCAGGAAATAGCGTTTCAGAGCCTTAGAAAATGAAAATTTTCCTGGGGAGCATGCCTCCGGCTGCCCTAGAGGTTCCTCTAGCCTTCAGCGCTCGGTAGTGGCCCCCCCTCCCAATGATTAGATGCTTCCTACGTCTCTTGCATTCCAAATATGGAAATCGAGTTCACTGGTCTTGTTTGACTAAATTGATACAGCCTACAAAGTTGATACAGTTAGTACAGTACTGCTGGTAGGTTGTGCATGTCCAAACAAATATTACTATCCATCAACCACCAGCGTAACTCCCTATCCGCTGAGATAAGTAATGATCACATCATTAATCTTGTAAATTTCTGAAAATATGACAATTCCAATACCGCACAATTTTAAATTCAATACTGCACACTTACCAATCAATACTGCATAAAGTGTGCAATACTGCATACTAAAATAAGCCATGGAACAAGTTGAAGTCCTTTTTCCTATCGTGTATAGATATTTTTTCACAAGGTTACCTGGATTTCATAATGATCACAGTTTGTTTGCTTCCGAAAGTCCATTTCAGATTCAGCAGTGAATCGATCGGCCTCGTTAAGCTCGCACATCGTTCCACCATCGTTCTTTTTGCGAAAATTCAATGAGAGACAACCTTTGTTGTTCTTGCATTCTGAAATGCACGAAATTACGTTTATATTTTCAATCGCTAAATACGTCGCGTTGACAAGAATATATCCAGAGATTCTTTCAAAGCTGATGGCCCCGAATTTGTTTTCTTTCAGAACAATGTCAAGTTTCTTTCCGTTGGTGAGGAACCTCAACATCAGTGGCAACAAGTGGAGAATGATGATATGTATGAAGCTTTTGAATTCCTGAAAAAGAGATTTTCTAAGTTTTGATATGCAAGACAATTGAATGCTTTCAATTAAAAACAGATTTAAGAGTCAATTCCTGAAAGGAAAAGTAGCAAAATTTAATTTCGAATAGAACTGTTGTAATTAAATCGATGTAAAGCCCACTTTCGTATAGGCCAATTTTATTGCGCGAATCGACTTTGCATTGCTTGGATTGAATAGATCTATCATTAGTTCCAGCCGAAAGCTCATGAGACAAAAGAAAAAAACGTTCGCGTGAATTGTGATTTAATGCAAATTTAAAGACAATTAAAAACATGGTTATTTCAACTCGAGCTGCGACTGTTGTAAATATGAAACTAAAGGACTATATTCATCGTGTTGTCGATCAACTGTAAAACAAGCCGTTGCGGTTCGAATTTTTTATCCCTTTACGATGAATTTAATATAAAACGAGAAAAAAAATTGAAGAACATTGTCCTTCGAATCGGTGGTTCATCGGTTCACTTTTATTGATAAGTATTAACTGGTCTAGTTGATGGTGACTCAAAACAGTTGCCAAGAGGATGTAGATTAATAGAAACGTTTGCAGTTTAAATTGTTATTGATACCTAAAACAAACAATAACTTAAATATCAATTCCTCGAAACAAAGATTGAATAACTGAAAGCAAGCAAAGAAGGAGAAGAGGGAAAAGAAAAGGAAGGAAGGAAAGAAAGATCGAAGGAGGGAAGGAAGGAAGACAAGAAAGGAAAGGAGGAAGGAAGGAAGGAAGGAAGGAAGAAAGAAAGTAAGAAAGGAAGGAAGGAGGGAAGACGGATGGTAAGCAATGGAAAATGGGTGGAAGGTGGATGGATGGAAGAAGGAGTTAAAGAAGAAGGAAGGAAAGAAGTGAAGGCTATAGTAATACTTTTAGTTTTCATACCTTGTGCTTTATTTGCTCTTGTCTCGAAACAACATAATGGAAGGTGGGCTTAACCTTAATTATCCACAAAACATGCAACAAGAATGCCAATACTATTTCTATACCATGGCAGTAATATTTCTGTTACTCATCAAAAACTAGCCCACAAGGTTTTGTGGAACGTTTCTTAGAAATTCTTCTAGATCCGGAATACCTTCACTCAACACGCTAGACCATATTTAAAGAAGAAACGTCCTACAATTATTTTCGAACGCTTGTGACCAGTTTCTCGCAGGAAAAAAATCCAAAATATGGTAACCTTGTCTCCATTAAAAACTGCATTTGACACATTTCAAACTTCGGAAAATAACTTCATTAAAATCACAAAGTAATGATAAACATTTTATGGTTGCAGCTGTTTGTTCTCAAAACTTTGTTGGAATCGGGGAAGACATTGTGCGCGTTGAAAATGCGATAAGTGTTAATCAAGGAATTACTGTTAGTAGGTTTATCATTTCTTTAGGTTATGATTGCCTATTTAATTCAAAAATTTGCCGGATAAAACCTGTTGTGATTCATACAAAATCTGTTGCAAGAAAGTCCAGTGTCAATTTTCGCGTACCTTGAATATTTACCCCAAAATTTTCTAATATGGGGGTACGTTAATCACGTTTTTAACAACTACTCCATGAACGCTACTTACCATGCGTTGAGCTAATACAACGGATATCCCATCCACTATTACAAAACCAAAATGACAAATGCAATGACTGTGTTTTAGGGGCTTTTCAAGTCTGCCAATGTCAATAACAACCAAATTTATTGGGCAAAGCAATGAAACATCTGTGGTTTCTCTGGCAACAATGAATTTGCGGCAAAATATTTGAAAAATATTTGCTTAATTTATCGTTTTATCTATAAAAATATTACCCAGTTTAACTTGAATATTGAGGTGTTACTCGATTAAGCTGTAACTATTTTGACATGGTTTTGCGAAATATAATTTATTTAATTCTATTTAGCTAAAAATGTTCAACAGCTTTCCATTCAAGCGCATTTTTGGTGGTGTTAGTATAGGGATTTCAAAACCTGTTGTGTTGATGTTAAACTCACTGGTGGCTCTCCCCCCTTTGTTAATTAATATGTGAAGGACAGGCTTGTATTTATCAAGTAGTTCATAAGTTATTAAAAAAGTCCAGCATTCCTCAGTTTATGAAAGAACCTACAGATTCATGAACAGACTTGCTTCAACAACTAAATAAAATCAACATAAGGAAAGGCAGATAAGTTCATGTTTATCTTACCGGAGAGTTTTTGAAATGATGGAACCAACATACTACAGCTGCATCGCATTACTGTTGCCAAAAGATATGATTTGTATTCCTTCCTTGTTGGAAATGCGTTATTGGCCCACCCACCAAAGGCCACCTGAAAACTAAGTGTGAAGAAGAAGTACGTTTAAAGAAAGCCATCCCTCATGCTGTATCTAGTGGTTTTCTCAGCTACTGACGTTATTTTAACGATCAGTTATCGAGTTTGACGTTTTGGGTGGGTAATGACCCATCTAGAAAGGGCTGAAAAGTTACTCATAACGTCAGATTTATTATTCATGACATATTCTTGTAAATGTTTGAGGGGGGCTTAAAATCATATTGGAAGGAGAGGCTTCATCATTTGGCTACGACTCTGGATATCCCGGGTAGTGGTTTAGGAACTCTTTACTCCAAGAATACGTTTTAAAACTCTATTTCCCATGCGTTTGAATATCGCATGACCCCATAAAAGTGCTCTACGTGAGCTTCACATGCTTTAAATTTACAGCAATTGGAAATACAGTAGAACCTGTATATAACGGTCACCCTCGGGACTTCAGAAACTGGCCGCTTAATACAGGATCACTAAAAATACTCGCTGAGCGTGGTCAAATGTCAATTTCAATAGCGTGTCATACGACACTGCATTCAAGCAAACAATAATAAAATCAACGCTCTTTGAGGCGATCTTTACTTTCAACAAAGTTGCTAACTTGTAAATGTAGCGGAGCAATAAACGTAAAGTTATGAAAAGGTACAATCAATTGTCTTTTGCTCTACTATGCAGTATTTCTGACTTACAGTTCACAACGACATACATCTCATTCCGTCATTTCATAGTTCTTACGATCAACGTGGAGATAAAACGGAAATTTTGCTAAAGTAGCATTGTTGGAAATAAAATTCAAACCAACAAGCAAAGGAAAAATCACTGTAAAGGGCAAGCGCATTGAAAGTGGTGGAGGTTATGACCTGGAAATCTCGTACAAGTATACGTTTGGAAGCCATTTCTTCACAATCACACTGCTCAAGAACAAGCTATCTGAAAAAGTAATTTCAAGTAGAGCTAGAGGGAAGCAGATTCGAAACAAAATTTTTTGCATCTCGTGATTTTGTACTGCAGCTCATTGCTGACATCTGGAAAAAAATTGACCATAATGAACGGTTAATTATAAGCATTAGCAATGTCATTTCTATAATGATGATGGATCACTTCTTAACCACAATCAGACACAAGAAAATACTGCATGAAAAGACATGTGGCTTTGGGTTTTCGTTTAAGGGTGACCGCTTAATACAGGTGAAAAGAACAAAGAAAGACAAACATGGGACTTCTTAAGGGTGGCCGCGGCCGTTTAGTAGAGGTGGCCGCTTAATAGAGGTAACAATTACAGCATGTGTATGGGCCAAAATTCGGGACTTTGAAAACTGGCCGCTTAATAGAGGGTGGCCGCTTAATACAGGGCTGTTATATACAGGTTCCACTGTAATAACATAGCGTTCAGTTCAGTCCTCAGTTGATGGGTATGAAATACCCGGAATAGTACTTCAGACTAGCTTAGATTCAAAATTCTTTTAAAAAATTTTAAAATTAAAATTTCAACTTATTCTTCATAGATTCAAAGTTTCTGCGGGGTAAGGTGCACAATGGGGGATCCAGACATCATTTATTTGCTGGGGAGTTCTAATGACGAATCTAGGGATTTTCTTGGTAAGTGGCAAAACAGATGAGCAATGAGTTTTCACCCCCGTATTTCTTAAGCAATCTCACACTTATGATTCACCCTAGATCTGGCAGACTTTCTGCACAAAGCATTTCAAGATTACCGCATGCAGAAGGCGAATCAGTCTAGCACGTTTCGAGATCCCTTCCCTTCCCACTGCTAAAGCAAATGTTTGGGGACTCTGTGGATTTTCAGGACTGTAAAACACTCAAGAGGTCAATGGTGTGGTGAGAATATTAGCCCTGGGGATATTTTACCCTCGTAAGAGTGCACCACATGATCCCCGAAACTTTTAAAAAATCGGAATTATGAGATTAGTTACTCTTTGGGAGACAACTTGATTTTATTATTGTTGTCACTGAACTGAGTCGGGTTTACCAATGAAACGCGATGTGAAAAAAAAGCACTTTTAAACTTGTTTAACTCATGGCTTCTCCTTTTCTTTTTTAATTTCAGTATTTACTCCGTTTATTTCATTGTAAAAAATTCGCAGGCCCACGTCTGCAGTCCTTTCAACTAACTATGCCATTGTATTATTTACTCATGTTTTCCTTGTTCTCAATGCAAGTATACTTTTAGCTTGCAAATGAGTATTGGCCGAGTATTGAGCTGGACAGTAGACTGTAAAATATTAAAAATTGGTAACCTGGGACCTAGTTTACTAGAGCGACCTGATGGCACGTGATGACACTGGCCGTCAAATTCCTGACCAGTTTTCTCACTACTCTTCAAAGCAAATTCAAGTTGGCGCCGATTTCCCTCGACCAATCAGATGACTTTATTGATACACTGGGTGATTCCTGGCTCCTATTTGTGAGTCAGGGTATCAAGTCAGTAAAAAACCAAATTTAAATTCGCATTCCTGCGATGTCCAGTTAGAAACCTCTCTACTTTCAGTTTATTATCCATATCATTATCATTATCATTATCATCATCATCATTATCATTATTGTCATCATCATCATCATTATTATTATGAATATTATCACTATTATCATTATTATCATTATTATCATTATTATCATTATTATCATCATAATTATTATCATTACCATTATCATTATTATTATTATCATCATTATTATTATTATTACTAATATTATTATTATTATTGTCCGTATCTTATACCTTACGATGGTTCTGGTGGTATTAATGGTCTAAACATCAAGTTATATCCTGTAGCCTAAGAGGTCTAATGCTCTCCGTAAAATCTTGGCCGTGCCCAACGAGCAAGCTTTCTGTAGTAATTAGAAGCTCAGTAGAAAGAGATGCGTACAAGAACGTTGGGTAAAATGGAGGTAGATGACTTAAAATGTAGTGATATTAAAGAAGCATTGTCTAAAGAATACTTCAGAAGGATAAGAGAGATTCTGACATCGAAGTTGAATAGCAGAAATATTGTCAGTCCAATCAATTCAAGGGGAGTCTCAATGGTACAGTATAGGATATGGATAACTAATTGGATCAAAGAGGAGTTCAGGGAATTGGACAGGATAACGAGAAAGTTGTTAACTATCAATAGATCACATCATCCACCAGCAGATGTGAACAGACTTGAAAAGATCGGCGGGAGGGAGAATATTAGGGAGTTTAAGCCAACACTACGGCCACGTCTACGTCATCGTGTTCTTACAATAGAAATTTTCGTTCAAAACAAAAGGAACGAGTAATTTGAATTCCTAAGAGTGCTTTCAACACTGTCCTACTTCTGCACAAAACGTCGTCCAGGAGATTTCCACCGTTCCACGACTACGTTAGCACATAATACGTAAGACGTTTCGGATCCTTTATACGTTAACAAACTGACCTAAGCTGCTGAGAAGAGTTTGAGAGGCGTAAACAACATTCACAATTCATTACAATGTCAGTAGAATGTTCTTCCATTCAATTGTGTTCATTTAAGCTACTTTGTGAAATGCCGTCGCTTTACTAGCTTGCTTCAACACTCTATTATTAAGTGTGGAGACTGTGTTAACATAGAAACGGGGAACTGATTTCACCAAGTGGAAGCTGAAAGATTTTTAAATCTGTCGAGGACGAAAATATACTGGCTAAGGGAAAGAAGGAAAGTATAACAGCATCACTATTAGTGGTAGTAATTATATTATTATTATTACAACTCGGACAGCACTCAGTGAAGGACAGTGGAAGGGGTCTTAGCCTGCTACGGGCACCCAGGATCCCGCCAGGAAAAGCCGCAACAAACATTGAACATATCTGGAAGCTCGTTGGGAAAGAAAATTTTACCATTAAAATGGATTTTCGGAAACACCCAAATTTTTATTACTATTATAATTATTATTATTATTATTATTATTATTATTGTTTTTTAGAATTTTCTCAGCTTAGATAGTCGCTGGTCACATGATAGTACGCTGAGGGCAAGCTATGTCTCACAGCCTTAGGCCTCAAGCACATTTCGCAGAATCCTTGCAGTCCCGAGTAGTGTTGCTTTCTGCAGGAGTTCGATCTTTGTTGGGATTCCAATCTTCCCAAGGTACTTGGCAAGATTCTTGGTAACCATACCTAATGAGCCAACCACCACTGGAACCACACACTTTTGATGTCCCATAGACGTGCAATTTCTCTTCTAAGGTCCTGGTACTTTTGGGTCTTTTCCATCTCTTTGACTGCAAT
>JASJOG010000499.1:0-141698 GCA_030142905.1 Heliopora coerulea
AAAATTCAGCTAAGTCCTCCGTGTATAAATTTGATACAATCCATACCGTCCCGTGATTCATACCATATTTCCTGTATTAAGTGCCCCATAACCTCCCCCCAGTTAATTGAAAAATAAAAATAAGCCCCATCCCTCTATTGCAATAATTTAACTTTATTCATCCATCCTGTGGCAAATCTTGTTTGATGTCACAATCTATGTTGTTTTTTGTTACTTTTAGTCGGAAAATTATAATCAACTCTCTCCCTCTAATAAGTCCCACCCTCTATTAAGTCCCCATCCTGTAATAAGCTCACCCTCTATTGAGCCCCAACTTTCTAATAAGCCCCTACCCTCCAATAAATTCCTACCCTCAAATAAGCCCCCATCCTCTAATAAGCCCACGTCAGTGGCTTAAAATTAATAAGCTTCCTTGGGGCACATAGGGAAAATACGGTACCCTGGAAACATTTGTAAGTATTATAGGATTTTTTTTAGAACATACCTACAGTGAAGATTGATGGCATTTTCGGCATATCATCTTCTCGAATCTTATATTGTGTTCTGAGACTTTAAAGAAAGTACCTATAGCTTTCAATAACGAAGCAATGTCAGTATTTTGCAGTCATTTATTGTGATAGAAATCGTTGGGTAAATATTTTGAATAAGGTTTGGAAGTCTGCTTGTTGTTCAAGAGAATAAAAACTGTGTTAGTGAAAATAATAATTTCTGGAAACCCAGCGAATGTTTGTGGGAAGAATTAAAGGAATACTCTCAATACCAGAACTGAATTCGAAAAACAGGCTTTCTGTGACCTGCGTATACTACAAATTCGTCAAGAATTACCCAGATATTTGTCTTATAAACCAGATGAAAAGCAGTTTTTTTTCTTGATTCAAGGTTCATGTTTTATGAAGTGTAATTTATTTTTCTCAAAACAAAACTTATTAGCTCTAGAAAGTATTCTACCTTCTGAAAACGTTTCTTGAAATTTTTCTCATAGAAATTTTGTCGAGATAGCTTATCTTCTAACAGGAATAGGATCAAGCTTCTTTTGTGAAGTTTTTTTTTAAATCCACAGCTGTTTTTGATCCAGGATTTTGTTTTCCTCAGGTAATCAACATATACATGGGGAACGTTGTGAACATTGTGGAACAATGGGAACCTTACCGGGCGGCAAAGACGGCCCTAAATAACACGATCGAAGTGGCCAACGTGAGGGATCTCGTAAGTTGTCCGTAGGAAGTGTACTTAAGCCCGAAAGTCGCGGCGAAGTGCTCGTTGAAAATAGCCACCTAACTCATGAATTGTTGATGAGTTTGGGAATTGAAAACCAAGTGCCGAGACTTGTGTTGAAAGCTTGTGGCTATTATTCTATTTTATTATCTTTCAGTTTATTAACTCAGGATAACCACGTCAACTGCATGTTGTATTTCTCTGGGCCACGCTTAAGTACATTAAATTACTTTACAAATTATAAGTACAGGAATGAAATAGCGTGGAAACTTACTTGTTATGGAAAATTTTGCAATTTGGAAAAATATATGTTAATAACTTTTTCTTCCACTGTGATTATACAATTGATTCCAGGTTATGGTACCCGAGTAGCTTAAACTTTGTTTCATATAATTTGAATTAGGTTTAGACAGCATCAAGAAATTGTTGCTTGTTAAGCTGTATTTGGTGTTGTTGCAAGTTTTGAAAAGTTCAGTAATAATGTCAGAAAAACTACCGCTAATCACTCCTTGCATCTATTTATTCCTTCGATTTTTCCATCTTTCTTCTAAAGTTTTAATACCTAATTTTTCTAATGTGTCACGGCTTTTGTGGAAGCTCATTCTGACGTTTGTTTAGCCCAGCGTTTTCTGTGTGTATAATTGTCAACCCTATGTAACGTTGTAACAACATGTAAAGGAAAAGTAAGCTAAGCCAGTCAAGGAAGCTCACTCTTCTGTTGATAAATTGGTTAATTGGATCAACTTATTGTGTAGATATCTTAAGAAAATGCTTTACGAATATATAGCGTGGTATCTAAAGATTTAAGAGTGAATATCATCTCATTTAGAAAGCAACTCGAAATATTCAATATGTGCTGTCGCTCTTGCTTTACAGGCTGTGAGACACATCGGAAATATTCAAAAACTCAACCCCCAGGTACTTCTGACTTTGCAGTCGTCCTGCAAATGTTCTTTGCTCTAGTTTGAGAGTTTATGTCATTAAGATGTATTATTTTTTGTTTCTCAAGGAAGGTTTTCTCACGGAAGAGTATGTGTTGGATAGTATTCCCAAACTGATGAACTGTTTTCGTGACTGCAACGTGACCTTACGTTGGGTCATGTTGCATACCTGTGAGGTAGGTTGGTCTAGTTTTTTGCCATAGCTATTTATGATTGTAAAGTGTCTATATTTATAAAGAAAATGGTTTGAACGAGGGAGTATCGTTAGATGTTTGTGAAAGTTGATCATTCTCATTAGAGTAGTCTTGAGAAAGACAGTTGGTGTTGGTGAAGTAATTGATATTTCGACGGCTTCAGCGGCGGTCATCGTCAGACTCAAGTTAAGATGACCGCCACTAAGGCCGTCGAAACGTTAGTCACTTTCAGTTACACCAACTGTCTTTATTTGTACTGGATAACACTATCGGCTACCTAAGCTATTCTCCCTAGAGGTCCAGTAAGGGCCACCCCTCATTGGTTCAGGGTTACTACAGGATGAAATCGAAGTACCAGGAGAAAACCTGTTATGCTTGGTAGAATCAAATTGGCCACACCTTTCTCGTGTGTGACCAAGGTAACTTTAATCAGAAAACTGCACCGAGTCGGAACCGAACCCTAGTCGTAGGACGTGGTGAGAGACAGGTACACTATCATTGTACCACCAGGACCACACAGCCTGGCTTTTTAACCTCTGTTTTTTAACTTCGCCTTCGGTGAATAATTGTTTAGTAGTAGGTGAAATCCATGTTTGTCGTTTCGATCCAGATCTCAAACTTATCATGCTACAGCGTCAAATGCTTGTTCAAGACGGAATTCCTACACGTTGGAGTTTATCCACACAGCGGCGTAGCAGGCATCCCTTTCGTAAACGGTCTTTGTCATCCTAATGTTTTCGGGTTCCCCTAGTGTACCCTCCGCTCCCTGACTCCACCAAGTTGCATAAACAAAAAGCAACTCAAATTCTTTTGCCTGTTTTCTTTTCTTGACTTCAAATTCGACGTCGGATTATCTGGTTCACCTAACCCAAACCGAAACCCTATCCTAACCGTCCCATTAGCGGGTTTCCCGCTTCGCTTAAACTCTAACTTGACCACCAGTCGCTTTAGTTTATTACTTTAATTTTAACATTTTGACTATACGAAGACTCGAAGAAAATCAAACACTGAAACGTAAAAAAAAGAGGAAAAAAATAATAAAAAAAAAAAAACCCCAACATTTTGAATGCAAATAAAACAACATATATAATTAGAAAAACTCGGTTTTGGCTCGAATTCGAACCCTTTTGATACCTGTCGCTATTGGTTGCACAAACCACTACACTAGGCCTGCAGGCTCAGTTGACCGTTGTCAAAATTGGAAATTTGTAAAACATCTCAAGATTCAGTGAGGGTCCTCAGGGTGTACTTAGGGAAACAGAAAACATTAGGATAGCAAAGACCATTTACGAAAAGGAAAACAGCAGCTGCGTAGTTTATTGGGGGTTGTGTATGTGAGTATGTGTCTGTGTGTTACACCCCCCCAAGTTTGTGAAAAAATAGAAAATGCAGGCAAAAAATAGTAGTTCGGGCAAAATTTGATAAGGTAAAGTTGGTGAAAATCCATCTTGGTTACTACTTTATATTTAATTTACGTGTTGGGGCTGAGGAAGCGAGCGCACACCATATATTACTTGAATGCCCGTCAAATTAAATTTGGCCAATTTTTGAAAGTATATAATGTTCCGTCAAATTAAGCTCGACATCCCCCCCCCCCCCCAATCCAAATGGGTCAACTACGGCCCTATATCCACAGCATGCGGGCTGGCGTGAAAAGTATGGTGATTGTCTGATGCGAACCCCCAGTTTTAGCTTTGATCATTTTTATTTGATTTTTATTTGATTTTTATTTGAAGTTTCAGAAACCAACAAGCGTTGTCGTGCCACTCGTGATATCGTCTTGAACAGTGGCTACAACCCAAGTCATTGGTTTGATATGCTCCTGAACACAACCCAATTTGAATACGTCGTCAAAGAGGCAAGTTTATAAAATAACGTGACTCGTTCGTGAGTTCTGATTGGTTGGTATCCATGTTTGGATACCTTGATCCAAACATGGAAAATTTTCTCGCCGAAAGGGAACAGAAGTTCGTGGTGCTTGTTCACAGCCCTGAAAGTCAGTATTTTAGCCTCACGGGAGTTTGGCTAGTGCCTCAAAAATTTTACCACCCAGGGTTGAAAAGTTACCAGCCAAAACAACATAAATGACATGCAAGCCGCAGGTGTGCAAAAAACAGTTTCTTACATTTTACTTGCGCTTATTAGTATGGAAATAAAAAAAGAACATGAAAAGCAGACAGAATGACTACATTTTTTCATTTCGTGATATTATGATTTTAGATTTAAGTAAATAAAATTATTACACATTCAAACTTCATTCTTGTTTCTTACTTTCTTGTTGGTCGACGTTCACTAGATAATTCTCACTGTCCAGAAGCGGTGATGTCATTTCCACCGATTATCGTTAACTATTGGACGGAGCAGTCCAAAAAAAAAAATATTGAATGCTGATGACGTCACCACCTGAAGGCCGCGAAAATTACAAAATAGCAAAAATGGCCGGCGGTAGATTTACCTCAGTAGACGAAGACGGCAAAGCCAAATTAATATCGGAGTAATACAGTGAAAGCACCAAAAAGGCTACAAAGGGATACAAAAACCTCTTTGATGAGTATCTTCACTGCAAAAAAAATACAGTATCTGTAGAATGCCGTAGAATTGGCAGCGATTTCAAAACTTTTTTATGCCGAGACAGGAAGGCAAGAGGAAAGTCTTTTCTTGCGTCTATCGCTGTTTTGAATATATGATAAAACAATTGTTGGATTTGGCTTACGCACAATATCAAGAATTATCCAGACCTCGCTCAATGTTATCCGCCTCAGCCTTTGGCTTTGGCAGATAACATTGACCTCGGTCTGGATAATTCTTGACTTCATATTCAGCCTCATCCAATAATTGTTTATTAGTAAGGAAGAACCCAAACTTAGCTAAAAAATAAAATAAAACTACATGCGATAAGGTAGACCCATGGACTACAGTCATGTTTGGTCAAGACTGTCTGGCCACTCAGCGTGTAAATCTTAAGTTGGGATAGAACATTTTTTCATCTGCGGTAATTCCGCAGAGATGCCACCAACACTACTCGCAATAGTTGGGAAGCATTCATCAGATTTCATCTCGTTATTGCAAACTCGCCTTTTCAGAGCAAAGATTTATTTTTACACGCCAAATGCTATTAGCACCCGCCATGGCGAGTAAATTACTTGTGCACGCCACTTTCAGTGGTGGTTCAGTCTATAATTTTATAGAACAAATACGTAACAGTTTTTATTTTCTGTTTGAAAAATGTGATTCAAATGCTTGGTACTATGCTTGTCTACGGAATATCTCAAAAAAAAAAACAAAAAAAAAACGCTCGCTATTTCTTTCTTTTTTTTCATCACGTTGAAGTAGCTTGACTTTGTTGAACCGGATTTTATCTCAAGGCCCATTTTTATGATTCGATTGTTCTATTCGATTGTCCTATTCGATTGTTCATTGTGAGGTATGTGATCAACGCAGTGGAATTTTCTCGACGTATTGGTACATTAAAGGGCGAACCTCATGGGGTAATTGGCCATTGAGACAAAACTTCATACCCCGGCACCAACAATCGTATCGCTTAAATAAGCCCGTAAGCCTGTGTCTGATATGTAGTTGATGATTTCTGGGAGAACTGCCTGACTCATCAATGTATGAAATAAGTTAAAAAACTCTTTCTCTGTCGTTATTTTATAGAAGAAATCTCAAATGGATTTGGGTGTTTTGATACACTGATCCAACCACTTGAGATCTTGCTTGACTTCCGAAAAGCTAAAACCAATCGCCCAATGGGCCGATTTCTGTTACGCTTTACGCAAGTCTCTTAACATCCCAAGGGTTTGGATCACAATATCCAAACATGCTTACCCATTTTGTATTTAGTAGGTCTTCCAGTAATGTGCCGGACAGTTTATTATTTTTAAACAGGATAGTTCTATTGTTGTAGAAATCCCAACATTGGTTTACTTTCACTGTTTAAGACAACCATGCAGTTTTCCCTTCATGACGATGGGAATGTTTCTAGATTAGAATTGAAACTTTGCACGTCTTCATGGATGCACGTTAAGTAGTGCATTACACTGTCTTCTTTTCCGCGTTTCTTATTTTTGCTAAGATCAGTAGCAAGAACCTTTGGCGCTGCAGAAGTAGTCTTCTGTTAATATTTGCCGAAAAATTTTACTTTGTAAACACAAGATGATGAAAGATAGCTCTCCTCTGAGTCTCTGACAGTTGTACGCGAAAACTAACGCACGTGCTATTTGTCAATTAATCTGGGTTCTCTTCGACTGAGAAATCCTGAGTTCTAGGGGAATTGTCAGCTTGAATTAAAGCATGACTGTCGTAGATTTGATCGGCGACAGTCGCCGACTGAATTAACACTCACAACTATATGTAAACTACACTTTCTTAAAGCCCATTTTCTTTTAGAGTTTTTTAGGGGGAGGGGAAAAAAATGGGGAGAAAACGTACTTTTCCAGGCTGCTTGGCCCCATTTCTTTCCGACCTGTATTTTAGTCGGAGGCGTTTCGGTATTTTAGACAACCGAAAATAATAAACTTTGTTTATTTCGCAGAAAAAGGGGTCAAGACCTCATTAATAAATTCGATTTTCTGCAAGCGAGTTTCGGCCGCATCTCGCTTCGAGGGAGGGCTCTCACGACTTCATATCTCAATTTTTCGCTTGGCCAGATTGGAAGTCGACTTGTGACAAGTCTTCATGGAAACATGACGATCGTAGGTTTGATTGACGACAGTCGCTGACTGAACTACAACAATTACAAGTATATGGCAACTAGCCTTAGGTTGGATTAAATGAGCACACTGTGCCCACTTGACTCGATAGATGAGCTAGTACAGCACCTGTCTGGTGACCGAAAATTGGGAGTTCAAATCGCCCTCGAGAAACTCGGTTATTCGAGATGACTTTTCCACTGCAGATTAATCACGAAAATTTTCTCTTCAACTTATTCTGGGCGTGATTTTATAATAGAACTGAAACAGTTTGCATCGTCAGAATTAAGCGTTAAGGTGTTGCGAGAATTCTTCAAAAATTCACTCCTTCCCTTCATGATTCAAAATTGTTGGGTGGAGCTCACGACTTGAACGTTAGTTTCCTTTTTGTTGTCTTAACAACTTTTCAAGAAAATGCTCGCCGAGAAGCAAGACAAGTGGGAAAAGAATAAGAATGAGAGCGTGGACAGGATAGACGAGCTGGCTGACGTATTCTCTGGTGCAAAACCGCTGACCAGGATGCAGAAGAACGGTGAGTTAAAATAGGATCAGTCAGAGAACTCCAGTGAACTCGATTTCTATATCTGGAATGCTAACTGGTCAATGAAATGTGAAGCCAAGATGGCCGCCCATAGTAGGCAATTTTGTACGTCAGTTTCAGTCACCTACGCGGTCTTGTACGTCAGTTTTTGTCTCCAATTTCTTGAGTGATTTTTGTTTCAGAATACATTAGATTTCTCTTCAACAGATAGAAGTGAGTTTAAGAATCTCAATTATAGTTCGATAAAATCAAGTCGAGTTTCAGATTATCAATTTAACGAAAATAAATTGCCAAACTAACGAGAAACCTGATAAAAGAGTCTCGATAAATTACTTTAGGAAACTACCAAGTGTACGTCCTCTTTTTACCGTTAGTTTACCATGTTTAGACAATTTGGCACACTTCTTAGGCCGCACAACAGTTTTGAATCCTTTTATGTACCCGACTATGTAAAAAGGCTCCCGTGATATTTTGTCAGAACACATTTTGCGTATTGTGAATGTTTTCTTAGGCGAACCAAACAAAACCTGAAGATTAAAGTCGTGTAAAGGGCTAGAACTGACGTACAAAACCGTGCATTGCCCTCCATGGACGGCCATCTTGGCTTGACACTTCATTGGCCAGTTAGCATTCCATAGATGGTAATTGAGTTTACTGGCGAACCCGAACTGGGACGCAAACTTGCAATCATTGGCCTTGGAGAACGTGAAGCCAAGATGGCCACCCATGGAGGGCAATTTTGTACGTCAGTTTGAGTCCCCTACGCGGGCTTGTACGTTAACTTTAGTCTCCCACGCGACTTTTTACGTTTTCTGAAGACTTTCTTTGAAATTACACGCAAAACATGTCTTCAAAATATAGAAATGAGTTTAAGAATTTGAAATATAATTCGACAAAGTCAAACCGAGTTACAGATTATATATTTTTACGAAAATAATTTACCAAACTGACGAGAAACCTCATAAAACGGTCTCGAAAAAAACTATTTGAAGAAACTACTAAGTGCACATCATTTTTTTTGCCGTCATTTTACCATCTTTGGAAAATTTTGGACAGTTCTTAGGCCACACGGCAATAACGAATCCTTTTAAACACTCGAATATGTAAACTGGTCCAGTAATTCGTTTGTGCAGTTTTTCCATGGATTTGAATGTTTTCGAAGCCGAACCAACCTGAAACTAAAGATTAAAGTCATGTAAATAAGTGGAATTGACGTACAAGACTGCGAAGAGGACTGAAACTGACGTACAAATTTTCCCTCAATGGGCGGCCATCTTGGCTTCACTTTTTGCCCGAAAAAATGACTGGGAGTGAGCGTTCCAGGTATGGAAATCGACTTTACTTAGCCGCCCATAGAGAGCAATTTTGCACGTGAATATCAGCTCTTTACAAGATTTTTCACTTTTAGTTTTGTATGATTAAGCTTTGAAAACATTTTCCACCGTGGAAAAAGAGTTTAAATGAAATAATTCCGGAAGATGTTTGCATGGCCGAGTATTTAAGACGTTCGAACGCATAAGCTCATCAGAACGTTAGGTTTGGGGTTGATGTTAGTGGAGAAGAACCAGGAATTAATGACATCAAGATTTACTTATTGATAATTATTCACCCACACTGAGGTGAATAATTTTTAAGCATATACCTCGCATAATTGTTTTCAGTCACATATTTCTTTAAAATTTTAAAACAATCTGACGGAACGTCAGTCTCGTTTAATCAAAAAAGTTTCTTTTTCACTAAAACAAAACAGGACGCCAACTTGTTTTGCTCGGAGGTGAATATTGCAGGATATTCCGAGATAGAGGAACCAACCAGACTGCGTGAAAAACACCATTCACCTGCAAGTTATATGCTTATAGTGGTTGACTCGATAAGCTAAGCTGTTCTGCCTAGAGGTCCATTGAGGGTCACCCCTCATGAGTCCAGTGTTATTGCATAAAGAAACCGGAGTACCCGGAGAAAATCTGCGATGCTCAGTAGGATGAAACTGGACAAAACTCTTCTCACATGTGATCAAGGTACCTTTAATCAGATAACTGCACAGAGCCAGAATTGAACCTTGGTTACAGCGGCGAGGGGCAAGTGTGCTACCACTGTGCCACAAGCACATCTCTTGTCTTAAACTTTTCCAACTCTCTTGTTCGCTCACGTTAAGCACCCTTAC
Organism: Heliopora coerulea; assembly: GCA_030142905.1. Lineage (NCBI taxonomy): Eukaryota > Metazoa > Cnidaria > Anthozoa > Scleralcyonacea > Helioporidae > Heliopora > Heliopora coerulea. The sequence continues at coordinate 9,747 of JASJOG010000499.1, forward strand.
AGGTCACCACCGCAACAGGTTCTGATTGTCTTGATAACTTCTTGTTCTTCATGTTTTATGAAATTTTTGTCCTTAACAAAACGCCTTTAATTTTGCAGAAAACCTTCAGACGTGGTTTAAAGAAATGTCCACCCAGATTCAGTCTTTGGATTACGAAGACTCGACAGCTACAGGACGAAAGATTGTTCAGTTAATGCAAGCGTTGGAAGAGGTAAAGAACTTATTTTTCTTTGTTAGTAACACAAATCGAATTAAAGACATTCTCAGAAGCAAACGTCCGAAAACGTAACATTTACATCAACGCGGTAGTTGCTGTAGTGATAGAATAACGACTTTAAAAGATCACCATCATCGCGTTCGAACGAAGCTATATTTAGTTACCAATCTCCTGCAAATAATCTCAAGGAGCAACATGTCGCACGTAAACGCATCAGGATATTTTGAAACGCTAACGTTTCGTCACTTCATAACCTACACGATTACAAAAATAGACATGAAAAAGGAATAAATTAATGATCATGTAATCGTGTAGATTATTTAACCAAGACATTTTTGTAAACATATCTTACTGAGATGATGTTGCTTGTGAAGTGACGAAACGTTAGTTCTTACTAAAATATTTGAAAATATCGTAATGTGTTTATGTGCGACATGTCTCTCCTTAAGATTATTTGCTGGGCAATAATTTTTATTACTAGACTTCTGTTTCCGCCTGGTATTTCGATAGCCGAAATCTTGCCAATCCCCATCCTAAAGTTACCTAGGGGTGCCAGGCTAATCCCTCTCGCTTCCTTCACATTACGAAAGGCCGCCTCAGGACGTGATCGACCCCCGTCCTGAAAACCTTACAGCAGGTTTACTGTATTTCTCTGTAATTTTCACCCTTCAAGGTGCAAGAGTTTCACCAGTTGGAAAGTAATCTACAAGTGTGCCAGTTCCTTGCCGATACAAGAATGTTTTTGCATCAAATGATTCGAAGCATCAACATAAAAGAAGAGGTAAGAAGGTTTATTTAAATTTAAAGAAAGTTACCCAAGAAATTTCAATCTGGTGAATCTGGTTTGTTTGTCTTGAAATCAAGTTGGAAATGTACCATCCAAAACTTGCCTGTCTGTACCGAGAACATTGCAAGGCTAGACAACCGATTAACATAAAATAGTGGATGCCGATTGGATGCCTGATCATACAATTAGTTTTTTCTTGCAGACTTGCAAGTTTTGGTAGAAAAATTGTCGAGCTGTTTTAAAGACGAAAGAACCAGGTTCAGGAACATTTCGCAAAATATTTACAACAACCATCTTCCGAAGGTAAATCTTTCCATATTTTGGAAATGTGGAAGCTTGAAGATATCTTGAGATGATAGATGAATGATAGTCAAGCTCTATTCTCAGAAAAACGATTTCTGATCGGCCAGACGGGGATCGAACCCGCAACCTTTTGATGACCGGTGAGACGCTCTAACCATTGAGCTACCGAGACTCAGATGGTGAGCTAAGGTGCAAGTTCGATGTATATGTGCGACCTAAACGGAAGCCACTATATATTAGTAATGATCTGCGTCAGAAGGTTTCGGGTTTGATCCCCGTCTGGGGCTCAGAATATATATGTGCGACCTAAGCGGAAGCCACTATATATTAGTAATGATTTATGCAGTTTTTGTTTGAGAAACGCGAGAGCTTGGATATATCTTAAGAGAGATGAATGATCGTCAAGCCCTGTACTCAGAAAACGATTCTGAGCCCCAGACAGGGCTCACTATAGCATCTTAGCTCACCATCTGGGTCTCGGTAGCTCAATGGTTAGTGCGTCTCACCGGTCATCAGAAGGTTGCGGATTCGATCCCCGTCTGGGGCTCAGAAATCGTTTTCTGAGTACAGGGCTTGACGATCATTCATCTCTCTTAAGATATATCCAAGCTCTCACGTTTCTCAAACAAAACTGCAATATGAACATTTCAGACGATAAAAAGCTCTCTTTTCTCTTTCTTGGCTTCAGTTATACTGTAAACATGCAAAGTGGGATCAAGTCCGTAAAGTCCGTCGCTTGTGCGAAAACTTCGAGCAACTTTCTTAAAGGTGAGAGTCAAAGAAAACATCTGGCTGTGCTTGTTTTTCTGGCCGCTCGCGAAATTGCGCATGCTGATTGATTGCTGAACAGTCGAGGTTTTACTATGTCGGACCGACCGATCCACGTTTTTTAATCCGGGAAAGTCTTCGAGCTGGATTTAATGAAAGTTAAAGAGAATTAAGTATCTAAATTGAAAAATTTCAAGTAATAAATTGTCCTGGAACATTAGTGTTGCTTTTGGTTAAAGCTAATTGTGCAATAGAGTATGTTCAGTACAATGGTATGACAAATGAATGTTTAACTGATGCAATAAGAAACAAAACGAACATGTTACGAGGTAAGGTACACTGCCACGTCGGGGGAAGAAAACTATTTAAAGCTGGAAAGAAAACCAATAGTAAGGTGCATAGTAAGTTCATTATTAGTGTTATTCACTCGGTTGGTGCTTGAAAGTATTTGCCTTCGTGCATTATTTCGCACAGACTTTCGTTCTTTCGTCGCACGGTCTGTACGAAAACTTCAGGCAAATACTTTCCCAAACGAACCTCTCTCGGATAATAAGTATACAAGGGCTGCCTGAGTTACCTTCCGATTACAGTTCCACCCGGGCTGAAATATTTTATGTAGTGGGGGCTTTTTTCAAGCCGGTCTGCCTGGCTGAGATTTTCCCATGTAATCAGTCCCTTAGTACTGTGGTGCTTATGTAGCGTGGTTTTTTATATGTTCGTTTTCATTATAAACAACCGCCCCACTAAAAGTGAATGTCTGATATTCTGTTTTCTTGGATGGCATCAGCTCTAGACCTTCCACTCGTTCGCATCAGTCAGGCGAACAGCCCCGATTTAGTGAGTGTGACCCAGTACTACTCTGGTGAACTGGTGAACTATGTCAGGAAGGTAATTTAAGTGAAGAAATATGTTGCTCGTGTCGGTGCGTTCAATTATGCTTTCAGTGACGTTTAAGTGATTTTTTTCTGGTCTTGTTTTTGCGTTTCAGGTTTCCCAAATCATTCCTGAATTTATACTCGGTCTTCTGGCTCAGATCATTCAAATACTAAGTTACGAGATTAAAGAGGTAATGCTGTCTAACTGGAAGATTTAAACCGATTTGTCCTTTTGGTAGCTAAAGTACCTAACCTGTTGCATGCTAAATCCTGTATGGAACTTGGTAGTGGGACGCTGTCATGTTGATATAGCAAGGTAATCTTGTCATTCCAACGTTCGAATGCCAAAAAAGACCATTTGCCATTAGAGTAACCATCTCTTTCGCGGTTGAACTCCACGGGTAAGTGAACTCTAGTCTCTTGCTACTGGAGATAAATGACCTGGAAACTTTTCTGGGATAAGGACTCGAAAAGTCTATTGATGTACAGTGATCAGTCGTGATTTAGCTGTTGTGTTATCAAACTTTATAGTCGTGACCGCCTTTGAAGAAGTCACAGTTTACCTGGACTAATTTCAACACCTGTTACCTATAGGTTCCCACCAGACTTGAGAAAGAGAAATTACGAGATTTCGACCAGCTTGATGAGCGTTATATGGTAAGACTAATTTTCAAAAGACTAAGGAGTGGAAGAGGAAAAAATGAGAAAGGTTGTTTGAAAACGTAGTGGGAGGTTATGTTGTTCGCGTTGGGCGTGGGGAATTGCTACAGAGGTGATTAAATTTTAGATATAACGATAAAATTAAAAAAGCTAAAATAGGAAGAATAGAGAATACAGGAAAGAAAAGAAAAGGACAGAAAAGGAGAGAAGGATAGAAGAGAGGAGAAAAGAAAAAGTGAAAAAAGAAAAAGACAGAAAAGAAACGAGAATGAATGAAAAGAAAAAAAAGAGAGAAAAAGAGGAATGAAGGACATTAGGGTAGAGTTTGGGAGAGGAGGGAGGGGAGAGAAAAAAGAACAAGAAAAGGGAAAGAAAGGATAGGTTGAATTATAAAAAAGCTACAATATGTCATGGGGAGGGAAGGGATATGATGGGTTGGGATGGGATAGGAAGGAATGAGATGGAACAGAAACGGAACGGAAAAGAACCAACTAAGAAGGAAACTAACGAGCTACAAGGCTTATAAATACGAAAACACACAATGATCTGCAGGAAATTGTGCTTCTGTACATGAAGTGCCCGATGTTTTCAAACATTGTAGGTTGCAAAGCTGACGCACTGCATCTCGGTGTTCACAGAAGGAATCCTGATGATGAAGACAACTTTAGTCGGCATTATTAAGGTATAGGTCTGACGACCGCGCGTTCTTTGTATTCTGTTGTATATGTACCGTGTTGGTGATATCATGGTGGCACAAATTATACTGGTGAATGTGCAACATTTGTGACAGCAAAGAGACCCAGTAGTGTTGGTGTATTTACGACGTTGATGACACGGAAGCACTGTATTATTGGCGTAGCCACCATCTTAAATGTGGTTATGAACTTGATCTGCTTCCGTACGTTTATGTTTTATGAAAGTGGTTGGAACCTAAGTTTTGCCCGTGTCATCATATTGCGACCATGGTCAGTGGTGTGGAAGAGGCTGGTACGGGTGGGAGCGTTGGCCAGAGTTCTCAAACTAAAGAAACTTTCCCTCTTCATTTTTAAGACAATTGTTCCGTCACTAAAGAAAACTATAAAGGAAGCTGTATTTTTAAAATATTGTAGGAATTTATGGATACCCCGTGGCGGATTAAAGCGACTCAGTATGCACTAACATCAATGCTTATTGTGAACCGAAATTAGTATAATCTAAAATTAAAGTTCCTTTTGCTAATTTTTGTACTATATTTCAAGGTTGATCCAAAACAGTTGCTGGAATTTGGAATTCGTAAGGAACTTGTGCGTCAAGTCGCTGGTGCTCTTCATCATAGTTTAATTTTTAACTCGAAAACAAAAGTATATAGTCCTAACTGCTCCTTAACTGTTATTGTTTCTGCCACCTTTCGCAGATAGAGCTTCGTCCTAGGTTAAAAGAACTTGGAAATCGCATGGATGCTTTCAAGAGATCTTTCGAGTACATTCAAGATTACGTGAACATTTATGGGTTGAAAATCTGGCAAGAGGAGGTGTCAAGAATTATGAACTACAACGTTGAAAAAGAATGTAACAGCTTTTTGCGTACAAAGGTGGGCTTGATGTTTATGCAGCTTTCAGGTGATGTATGAGGGATGTAGATATGAAACCTCGATAGCAAAGCATAGCTTCTCCGTTACTTGTCCAAAGGAACAAGTTCTGCTCGTAACCGGATTTTCTTCGAACCTTATCCCTGCATTTTCTAATCACAGCTAAAACATTTGTACCGTATGAACTATATTTTATAATCCTTACTTGTTCAATTTCCTCAGCGTCTGAATGAGAGGAAGACTTTTATGTTTTACCTTTTAAGTAGTTTTTTCTTAAGCAAAATTGGGCCCTGTTCAGGCTAGGTGTCGTGTTTAAACTGGGTGCCTTGTTTAGGCTAGGCGTCTTTTGCCCGTGTTCGGGTCAAGGGTTTATGAGACTGCAGCTTTATCTTTGGTCTGAATCACTGAACTCTGCCGTAAATGCAAAGTTGACAATAGCCAATAACCGCAGTCAAAAAAAAAAAGCCAAAACTGGCGGACATGGACGCTCATCAATGTCAAACTGACATTCAAATGATCGCTTAAGGGACTGAAACTGAGGATCATAAAAGCTACCTTGTCCGCCATTTTCGACTTCAATTTTTGATCTGCAATTATTCAACTAGTTATAATTGAGTCCAGTGGTCTGATCTTGACTTGATCAGTACCCTTGCTTTTTTGTACATGATACCTTAAAGACTCCAAGGTACAAAGTGCGGGAAGGTCAATGATCGTAAGAGGAGGGCTCCAAAGTTCCAGTGGTCCAGGTTACTATCGCTACCTGCGTGTAATGTATCAACGAGCATGCGCAATTGCTTGAACGATAAATGACCCTAGCATATGCGCAAGCTTACTGATATGTTACGCTGAGTTGTGGTTAGGTACGCTTGATGAGTAAAGCCCTGACCAGAGAATTTCAACATTTCATTGAACATCGTTCAACATTGTCGCATGCAACATGTGGAACACGTTTGGCCACCCATGTTGAATGATGGTGAATGATGGTGAACGTTGTTGAACGATGTTAAAAAATAATAAAAAAACATTTGAGCATGTTCAAATTTTTGTTCAACAAGCGTTCAACATTTATATACTGATCTTGCCGACAGTGGAATATGTTGAATGCGTTTGGCCATCTCTGACTTCAACATCGTTCAACATTACTCTACAATGTTGAAAACGTTTGGCAAGGGTTTAAAGGGAGGTAAAATATGGTATTCATAAAGTGACGTGAATTAACCTGAAGTCACGTGGCGCGACTTACTGGTTAGTAAAGAAGCGTTACTTATTGTTACGTAGATTAGTGTAAAGTGACCGATGACTGTGAGGAAGCATCAAACGTCCAGTAAACTGTGAAACTATCATTTTCAGGTCTACGACTGGCTGTCCATCTACCAATCAATCCCAATTCCTAAATTTCCACCCGTTGATGAATCCGTGAACTTCATTGGATGGCTTGCGAGATAAATTCTAAGAATCACCGATCGAACGTAGGAAGCGATTTGTTATTTATTTTTCTTTTCATTTATGAGTGTCCATTATTTTCTCGTGTTTTTTACAATTTGTGAACAATCTTGTAGAACAGGTTGCTACTGAAATGGAGAATAACACGTGGCCCTGTGGAGATATGGAATGTATCTTCGAGTGTTCAGTTAGATCTGCCACGATGGCATAGCCACTTGTGGCACACGAGAAGATAAACTCCATATCTCCAAACGCCCATGTATTGTTTGGTTTATTTCATAAACACCAACGCACAATCTAAAATGAGGATCAGCTGTCTGGATAGTTTTTGTTTGCTTTTGCTCTCTAAAAAGGTTGTTTTGTTCGCAGAAAATGAACGTCCGCCAAACAAACTGAAATCAACAAACCGCCACCGAGATACGAATTATAAAACATTGGATCTTATTGATCTAATAAAATATCATACGCGACTTATTAGGTCGTTAAACCAATATCTTTACATGTGAAAATATCGTATCTTCTCATGTAAAAATAATCTATCTTTTACGTGTGATAAAATACTATTTTTTCCTGTGGGCCGCTGTTGTATCACACAAACGTTTATGAAGTAAGGGGATGTTTCAATTTTTTGAAAAAATCCTTCAAGTTACTGGTAGTTCTAAAATAATAGCTAGTTTGACTGAAACACCTGAAGGAAGACCATCGTAGCACAGCCAGCGCAGAGGGCAAAGTTTTTTTTTACGCCCACTTCAAGATGGCGGATACTAACCGTGTGAGCCTGAGAACCATTCTCGCTTGAGTTATATTATACTCCAACCTGTCCTCTCACCTGAGATTGAGGTTAGGATTACGGTTAGGGTTAGGGTTAGGGTTAGGGTTTGGATCATGGTTAGGACTAGGGTTAGGATTAACTTTAACCCTAACTCTAATCGTAATCCTAATCCTAACCCTAATTCTAATCCTAACCTGGGTCTTGGGTGAGAAGACATGTTGAACCGTAATATAACGCGCGTGAGAATAGTTCTCAGGCTCTCACGGTAAGTATCCGCCATCTTGAAGTGGACGTAAAACTTTATAACTTCTCCCTGCGGGAGGTGTACAGCATAAAACGAAGTAATGTGGAAGTCCCGACCACATTCGGACAAGGGGACGTGATGGTCATCAGGTTGTATTCCCTGACACCGAAAAAGGATTAAAGTTACTTCAGGTGACTTGTCAAAAATTTGATAAGGAATGAAAGGATGGTATTTTCAACGTCTAGGTTATGATTAAGTCGTGTTTCCAAAGGAACACCTACTTAATGCGAAATGCACTGCGAAAATTATACGGTTTGATGCAAAATGCATGACGTCGTTGTGATGTCATTATTACGTCGCAATGACGTAGCATTACATACTAAATACGAAGTGTACTACGTGAATAATACTTGTGATGCAAAATCTGAGGTCATTGTGACCTCATGATCACCATATATAAAAATCGCATTTAGTATCACTTCTGATCTTTATGACAAACAAACATATATCCCTGGCGGAATTTGAAAAGACACGTCAACAATTGTGCTAGTAAGTTCCATTCCTAATTGTAAATCTCCGACGTATTTGACGTCATAACCAGTTACAAATTCAAAATTTTTAATTTTCCTGGAAAGGTAAATATTGTGTAGATACCTTCTGCAAAATTTCGTAATAAAAGCTGAAACACATTCATCAAAGCCATTGATAATGAAAATCAAGAAATGTATTTGCTTGGTGATTTAAACTGCAATTTATTAAAAACAGACAATGACTCGAATGCACCAACAAAGAAAATTAAGTCACGATATGAATTGTACCAGTTGTCTCAAATAATTAACCAGGCAACCAGAGTCACTGTGACAACCAATACCCTGATTGACCATATTGTGACAAATACACCTGAGAAAATATCTGACTATGGTGTTGTACACACAGGTATCAGCGACCATTGTCTTATTTATGCAATCAGAAAAATTTCAGTTTCTAAAAAACATGAGAATATCATTGAAGTTAGAAATATGAGACATTTTGATGAACAAAAATTTATCAAGGAACTGCAGAATCAGCATTGGGAGTACGTATATTTCCTTCCTACAGACCCAAATTCTATGTGGGAAGTTTGGAAGGAATTGTTCCAAGAAATCCTAGATAAAAATGCACCAATTCAAAATAAAAGAGTTAAATCAAAACAGATACCTTGGATAACTGGTGAAACAAAAAACCTCATATTTGAAAGGGACAGATTAAAAAGGAAGGCTATCTTATCTAACCTTGAGATTGATTTGTGTCATCATAGGCAAATAAGAAATAAAGTGAATGTTGAACTAAGAAATGCAAAAAAACTTTATTATTCCACAAAACTTACCAACCAAAAACAATAATCCTAAGCAAGCTTGGAAAACAATAAATGGTTTACTAGGAAGGCATAAACAACAAACTACAATAAATGAACTTCATGTTAATGGTGAAATCTTAACAAACATTGAAGACATTGCTGAGGGCTTTAATGATAATTTTTCAAAGATTGGTCCAAAGTTGGCAAATAAGATTGAGTCATCAAATTATAAATTTGAAGACTATTTGCCAAACAACATCAAATCTCAATTTGCGGCATTCCATCCCACTACTGTGTCTACTGTATACAAGCTCTTGTGTAAACTTTCAAGCATTAAAGCCACAGGTATTGATAACATCTCGAGTAAAATTCTCAAAACAGCTGCACCAATCATTTCTGATTCATTAACTCATATTTACAATCAATGCATTACTTTATCTGTCTTCCCCGATGAATGGAAAATAGCTAAAGTAATACCTTTATTCAAAGTAGGACAACGAAATCTGGCTGAAAATTACAGACCTATTTTATTTCAACCAGTTATTAGTAAAATCATGGAAAGAATCCTTTTTCAGCAACTTCACGAGTATTTAACAAATTCTGGGATTTTAAGTGATCAACAATTCTGTTTTCGGAAATATCACTCCACGACTACAGCATTAATTGATTGTACTAACGATTGGTACATAAATATAGATAAGAAAATGTTAAGTGTTCGTAGATCTGAAAAAAGTATTTGACACTGTGGACCATGAAATACTAATTAAAAAGTTAGAGTTCTATGGGATCAAGGGTCAAGCACTGTCTCTACTTAAATCGTATCTCACAAATCGAAATCAGAAGTGCCAATTTAAGGGCACTGTATCATCAGAGAAAATAATTAGACGTGGCAATCCGCAAGGGTCTATTTTAGGGCCACTGTTCTTTCTCTTATACATTAATGATTTACCGCATTGCTTAGAAAGCACAAAACCAAGGTTATTTGCTGACGACACCAATATAACACCTTCAGCGCAGTCAATAGATGAGCTTGAAGCTGCAGTAAATTCAGACTTAAAAAATCTCAAGGAGTGGCTAATTAACAATAAACTTAGCTTAAATGTTTCTAAGCCTGAATTTATTGTTATTGGCTCGAAACCAATGATAAGCAGGATTTCTGACCGTACAATTAATTTAAAAATTGATGACAAAGAAATCAAGCAAGTTCAAGAAAGCAAAAGTTTAGGAGTATTGTTAGATCAACATTTGTCTTGGAATAGTAACCCTGATGTCATTTGTAAAAAGATATCAGCAGGAATTTAAGCTCTTCGGCAATTGAAAAAATTTTGCAGATAAAAAAACACTTCTTTCAGTTTATAATTCCCTTGTGTCTCCATACTTTCAATATTGTTGTGAAGTATGGGACGTATTTAATGAAACACATTCAAACCGACTTCAGAAACTTCAAAACAGAGCAGCAAGAATAATCACAAATTCCAGTAATGACGCTGATCAATCCACTGTATTGAGCGAGTTAGGCTGGGAACCACTTAAAACTATTAGGAAAAGAGCTAAGGCTATAATGATGTACAAAATCTTAAATGGCATGGCTCCCACTTCGCTCGAGAACCTCTTCAAATTTAGAAGTGAAGTAACAAAGCCACGCACTAGTAGTATGAAGAAAAGTTTTATCTATGATGGAGGAATAATTTGGAACTCCATTCCCAAAGAAATTAGAGAGAGTAGATCTCTCACTTCATTTCAGACGAAAATCGCGACGTGCATTGACATATAAAATTATAAATCTTGTATATTTGTAATTAATTGAATATTTAATATTTAGGCGAACTGATTTTGAACTTCTTTGCTACTATTTGTAACAGTCGTGTAAATAGTTTCTATCTACTTTTATACTTGTATTTTTTAATTCTATACACGCCTCTCGTGGAAATCAACTTTCAGTTGACGAGGCAAGCGTGTCAAAATAAAGTCTATCATCATCATCAAGTTCAAGGTTTGAAGCAGTGCACGCGCTAAGACACCGCTGTCCAGATTATCGTGCAGGCACCACAAAAATGCTGCGTTGACATGGGTCCCCATGCTGGGTTATTTAGAAATCTTTGATCACCAAAACACATAAAAGTAAGAATATGAAAATTTTGCGAGGCTTCGAGCGGACATTCTGGTCTTTTTTGTCGAATAGCACACACTTTAGCCTATGTTGGTCGCCTAAAGCAGCTGAGAGAAACACTGCGTTTAAGGAATGCTACTGAACTGTTGATAATGTACCAAGAAAATATCTAACCCAAGAATATTGGAACTTTTGTAGTCCTGGATTTTGTCGCTACAAGAATGGGTTTGGCGAGCATGGCGGACTACATATCCGCTAATTTTGGCTTCAAAATTTCATTAAGAGTTATCTTTCTAGTAACTAGAAAGCTAATCCCAGTCACTGGCCGGGAAAAAAAATTTAAGCCGAAGCGGCCGCCCATCAATGTCATTGACCTCTGTCAAGGAGATAATAAGTGAACACTAGAAAGGACGTTGATGCCAAAAGATTATGACCAATTGAATTTGACCAAAGCTCCACGGACGACTCTTTCAGATAATGGTGAATAACAAAACAGGCTTTTTATTTGAGTTCTAACAACAACAGTTGATACTCAACTTCTAAAGGCCGAGTTCCAGTCGTTCTTAGAGTCGATTGGCGAATATTGGCCAACGCAAAATGTAACGCAGAAAAGCTCACTTCAAGTCAACTTTTTCACGATAGAATTATCACAAACGCGAATTTTTCGTCCACTGGAAATCGGCTTTAAAACAATCTAGTAAGGGGAAACTTTACTTTTATACGTATATTTAGTACTGGTAACCTTTCATTTGGAACCTCAAGCTCATGTTTTTGCTGGTTGTGTTATCGAAAAAGGAAGACACCAAACAATTCTTTAATAACCAAACATTTGTATTAGATCCCGAGGGTTGTTAAGGGCGCTCAAGCACTTCATCAAGTATTGTGGAGCACAATATGGTAAAGAATATTGCGCAATATTATCATTTAAATGTCGTACAATGGCACCACACAGCACAGTCGCAGCACTTAAACTCCTCTCTTTTTCTCCAAGTTAATCTACAGCAATGGTTGTCTATAAAAAATTAGTATGACGAACTTATTGAGCTGATTATACATCGTTCAAACCCCCAAAACACTTGAATGGCATGCCTAGAAATAATACACACTGGCTTACTTGGTGCACCCACTCACATTTCTCACGTTATTCCAAGGGGATGCATGGTTTTGGCACAGGTACTCCCGATTAAGGTTTAGCCAATCCAGTGTATACTTGAGGGGTGCTCAGATTGGGCGGGAGCCTCCCCAGTTTAGGCAGAGCCAATTAGAAGTCTTATTCAGTGCAAAAGTGAGCACCTGTAATTATGTTCAGCCAATAAAATTTGCTGACAAATTCCAAACAACACATTGAGGTGGCTATTTAGCACACTACAAGTAATCTCATGTCACAATCTCACTGCACTGTAAATGAAAAAGGCCTGAAGCGATCCAAAAACTGGGGCCAAAACGGTTACCCTAAAATAGATCTTTTTTGGGGGGTCAAAATGGCACCTATGACATGGTGGCTCTTGAGGGGTGATTTGGCCCTTCCGGCGTAAGGGCTGTTTCAGCTTTGAGTAGGAACTGTTATGGAAGAAGCAGGGGCTCTTTCACCTTTTAACCAGAGCAATTTCAGAAAATCGCAGAATTGTTTTGGAAAATTAACGAGTTAAATTGGTCCCTATTCAGTGCAATAAGTGCTCCCGTAAAGCGTTGGTTTAGCATGCAATGTGGGGCTATTTAAGCTGCGTAGTAGGAGGGTAGTCTCAACTTCAATGAAGTGGCAGTTTGGAACCAATAGAGCTGAGTTAGCTTCGTGATCGTGCCAAATTATAGCACCAAGAGGGTCGATCTGGGTACCCACTTAAGAAAGATCTTTAAAATATCGCAATTTCAACACTTACACTAGCAAGCAAAGCTGCGTTTAAGATGACTAATACACCAGAAGGAAAAGCTTGCTTCCGAGGACTAAGCGATGATCGATGGCTACGATGAACTGCAGATAATTGGGCTGTTGTTACCTGTCTCGTGCACTTCGTATTCACAAGCAAACAATAGAAGTCCGATGCAATTTCTCCATCGTCGACAAGGAGAGGATATGCCACGATGAAAATTCTCTGGTATTAGAGCAGCCCAAAAAATGGCAATCCTGTATTTTAGCGTCGGATTCGATTTGGGAAATAAAATAGCGTCGGATTCATTTTACGAAGAGCGCCTGATTAAAACGTATACTCTTCGGTCCCGAATAAGGAGGGGGGGGGGGCGGGCAATCCTGTATTTTAGCGCCGGATTCGATTTGGGAAATAGCACACAGTGCGAAAGACTGACACGTGGGATTTAAATATGACTATAATCACTGTCTAAACCAGGGGTCGGGAACCTTTTTGGATGGGAGAGCCATAAAAGCCAAATTTTTTAAAATGTATTTCTGTGAGAGCCATATAATATTTATTAACACTGAATTCAACTTAATGTATGCATTTTTAAAGTAAGACTAACATTTTGAAGGTATAACACGTCTCTGAATATCTAAAGTGCTATATATAATACATTTATATTTATTCTTCTTAATAACGTTGTTATACTGTAGCTAACCAATAATAAATTCTATACTTCTTACCATTAATGCGACTTCTGGTGCTGCATGGTTTTGCTGATGGCTTTGTAGTCTGGTTGATACGTGGTGAGGTTGAGCTTCATGCAGGCGTTGAGGCTTTCTTCCGTTAAACATGATCGTAGGTTGGTCTTTATGTTTTTCAGATGTGAGAACGACTGCTCACATGCATATGTAGAGCCAAACATGGTCAGTACGGCAATACTCACACGCTGCAATGTGTGGTATGTGACAGGAAGCGCGTTCCAAGTTTTGACAATCAGCTGGTCTTCGGGTTGAAGTTTTTTCATTTCTGTCCACTTGTGTTTACTCGCCAGCTCTGCTCGCTGTCGCGCAAGTTTTTCCAAATCTATATTCAGTGACTTGAACTTGCTCACCCACATGTCTGTGGCCTTCAGATCAGCAGCTTCTACCTCGAAGTCTGCGATGGAGACATCAGGGATGTATCTCAGGTCGGCTTTGTCCACTGCACACTCGTGTGGATGAGTGATGAATTTAAAAAGACGAGTGCGCTCACGAAATTCTCCAAAGCGTGCTTTGAATGACTGCAGGAGATTAGCTGTGAAGCCAGCTAGCTGCTGGAGATCGAAGTGTGGGGCGGGGTCACTTGCCATGCACGCATCTTTAAATTCTCTCAGTCTTTCAAAGTGTAGCAAACGGCCGCTTTCAATATCTCTGATAAAGAGTTCCAGCTTGTTTTCAAATGCAAACACTGCTTGTTGAAGGGATAAGACTGTATTTCCAATGCCTTGCATTTTCACATTGAGCTGGTTCAGATGTTCAATGATGTCCACGAGATAGTAAAACTGCAGGAGCCACTCGGTGTTAGCTAGCTCAGGATGCTGGACGCCTTTCATTTCGAGAAAAGTCCGGATTTCGGTCAGGCAAGCCGTAAAACGGCTGAGCACCTTCCCTCTTGACAACCAACGCACATTGCTGTGCAAAAGCAGACCGGGACAATTACTCCCAACTTCATCCAACAGTGTTTTAAACTGGCGATCATCTAAAGCTTGGGCAACAATAATGTTGACCACTCGAATGACCAGTGACATCACTTCACCAAGCTGCTCGCCACATGTTTGAGCACAAAGCGCCTCCTGGTGGAGAATGCAATGAAAGCTTAGGATGGGTCTCTTTTCATGTTCACGAAGAAGCGCTACAAATCCTTTGTTTTTCCCCACCATACAGGGAGCACCATCAGTACACACAGAAATAAGTTTATCCATCGGTAGGTTTTTTTCCTTAGCAAACTCCATGAAAGACTTGAATAAATCCTCCCCTCTTGTTGACCCTTTCATTGGCAAAACAACAAGACTTTCCTCACGCAGTGTGTCACCGGCAGCATACCTCGCAATTACACTAAACTGGGATAAATGGCTAACGTCTGTTGACTCATCCAAAGCGAGGGAAAAGTATGGCGCTGCATTTATGTCTCTCACTTGTGTTTCCTCCACTTGATTTGCCATCATGATGGTACGATCGTGAACAGTTTTAGCTGACAGAGGCATGTCTTTTATTCGTTTGATTATCTTGTCTTTATCTGGAAAGTCGTCAAAAAGTTCACTTGCCACATCAAGCATAAATGTTTTGGCATACTCGCCAGCTGTGAATGGCTTTCCTTTCCTTACTATTGCTAAAGAACCAGCAAAGCTAGCTGAGTTCCATTTACCTTGACTGGTCCATACACGCAGTTGTTGCTGACTGGCTTGCACTCTGCACAGTAGCTCTTGGCATGCCTTTTTCCTGCTGTCCCCCGCTGGATATTTCGATGCAAATGAAGCATGGCGTGTATCAAAGTGCTGCTTTACATTTGACCGTTTCATCGATGAAATTTTATCACTGCATATTAGACACACCGCAGAACCGGCTCTCTTCACAAAGGCAAATTCCTCTGTCCATTCGGCCTGAAATGTACGGTACTCCTCATCTTTTTTCCTTTTCGCCATCTTCTTGGTCGTAAGGGTTTGATGCACATAAACTAGCTAGCCGACTACGCAGGGTTGCCAGATCGCATGGTTGAAAATAGCCCAAACCCCCCCTAGAAAACAGCCCAAAACTAGCCCAAGTCCTTCCGAAAAAAGAAGCCCAAAGTAGCCCAAATACTTCAACAAATTACGGTATTCATTACGATGGATAACAGCCAGGCAACAGATAAGGCCAAATTTTATTAAACTTATAATATGAGCTCTCTTTACTGTTACTGTATAACAAAAAACAAAAATGTATAGCAAAAAACCATTAACTTTGCAACAAACAACTACTGAGCATCGCTATCTGGTTCAGATAGTCTATAGATTTCATTAGTAAATCTTGCCAACATATCAGATGAGGGAGTAAACCTGTTGCAGCAAATGTTTCGCATTGCAATATGCGATCTGACATGGAGAAGATTCTCAAGTAGTGACTGTCCCATTCTATTACGGAGTTTATATTTCTGTAATGCCATCTGGGAAAAGGTTCTTTCCACTGCCGCATTACTGAATGGTAGGGCAAGAATGGAAAGCATAAATTTGCCCAAGTCTTCAAAATCCTGGTCACCACAGGCGTCTGTATGCGTGGCAACGTCAATCCAGAACTGTTCAACGTCTTCGTCATCTCTATTGGGCCACTGAATAGTACCAACGTGGCTATATTGCTGATCAAGCTTGGCCAGCTCTCCTCTAAATAACGGTAGGAAAGTAACCTTTTCCAAGGCCTGCTTTTTTCTTCCGAGAACAATAGACGGAATTAACTCGGAAAGAGACTCCAAATGCTCCACGTTTGATGGCAGTCTCTCCTTCATTTGCTTTAACAATTCGAGCAAATAAGACCGACATCGCACTTTGATGGCATCACTTTGGGCGGTGGTCAGTTGCGTTTCTGCCAAGGTAATTTGAAACGAAGCGCCAAAGTCGACGGTACACAGTGGAAGGTGGTTGTTTTCGTTATCTATGTCATACATTAGTGTGGAAAGCCACGATGTAAAAGTGACTGGTTTCATGACACGGCAAAGAAGAGCTCTGTACAGGTTCATAAGTTCCGATAAGAGCTTTAGCGGGTTTGCGGACGCTGCCTGGAAGATCTTATTCACTCGATTCAACTCTTTGAGAATGGGCTGGAGAAAGACCAAGTATAATTTGTTTTCCTTATCAGTATACATCTGATAGAGCAATTCTGCAGTGTAATTTCGTTCCTCGTCTTTAGCTATCTGGAAATGAAGTTTCAGTTCATGAAATTGATCAATGATGCGGTCAACACATGCTGAGATGGAAAGCCAGCGTGTACCAGAAAGCCTCAGAATTTTCAAAGGGATTTCTCCAACGTTCATCCCAGAGTACAGTTCATGATACTTCTGCTGTCTTAACGTGCTGTGTGAAAACCAGTTGTAGGTTTCTGAAACCATGAACTCGATATTCCTGGGCATTACTTTCAGGGAATGGGAGGAGCAGAGCTGGATTGAGTGGCAAATACATTTGATATGTATTATGTTTGGACATACTTCCCGAAACTTCGGAATCACTGAATTATTTCTTCCACACATCGTATTGCAGCCATCTGTAGCTAAACCCATGCAGTCTTTAATGTCCAGTTTCTTTGACACAAGGAAGCTTTGTAGCGCTTGGAAAATACTCTCAGCCGTTCCAGAAACAATCGAAAGTAGGCCCAGGAAACTGGTAACAATCTGCTTTTGTGCTGCGCTGTAATACCTGGCCAGGATACACAGTTGCTTCTCATTACCAATGTCCGTACTTTCGGCAATGATCAGAGAATATGGGATACGCTTCATATCGTCTAGAACCTCTTCTAGCAAACATGGACCCAAGACGCGGTTTACCAAGGCTGTGCATTTTGTTCGGTGGAGATTAATGTCTTTTCCAGACACATCGTTCACAAGTTCTCCCAAATGATCAATGGTATTTATGCTTGAGTGACAGGCAATGTGGGCAGCTAATTTCAGCTCTGAGCTCTTCAACGATTCGTCCACCGTTACATTACGACATCCCATGCTATACAGCATTCTTGACGTTGAGAATGGTTGCTGATTTCGCTTGTTTTTCCGTGAGCAACCAAATCGCCATGATGTGCTCGAATTTCGGTTTTACAGAATCTACAATATGCTTTTTCGTCGTTTCCTGGCACACTACGTATCCATTCCTTCAACCCATTTTCCTTTTCCCACTCCTTGCAGTATTTTTTCTTGTATTTAGCCCATTTTCCCATTGCAAAAACACAAAAGTTACTTTATTTTGCTGATCAGCCCAAAAAACACACAGGAAAAGTATTTTCCGCCCAAAAACCCGCAACCCGCAACCGCCTGAAATTTCCCGCATTTGGGCTTTAAAACTAGCCCAATTGGGCGGGAAACCCGCACAACTGGCAACACTGCGACTACGGGATCAAATGGAGGGAAGTTTATTTCTTGACCTTACAACGACCCGTGTCGCAGGCTACCGCATTATCCAATGAAAATAGAGTTTTGGTGTTTACAAATTAAAATACATAAGAAAGTTTTATATTTTGAACACTTTTAACACTGGAATTTGTGTAAATGTGTGTAGATGTTTTAACTTTAAAACGACAGTATAATTATTAATTTATTATCATGTTAAGAAATGTCATCTGAAATCTGCTTGCGAGCCAGATGCAGCCATCGAAAGAGCCACATCTGGCTCGCGAGCCATAGGTTACCGACCCCTGGTCTAAACAAATAAAACCTCTAGACAAATAAAACGCCTAGACAAATAAAACGCCCCCCATCCTTATTCGGGACCGAAGAGTATACGTTTTAATCCGGCGCTCTTCGTAAAATGAATCCGACGCTATTCTATTTCCCAAATCGAATCCGACGCTAAAATACAGGATTGCCCAAAAAATAACACTTTGTAACACTGATTGAGTACACAGATTGCTGCATTCCTCTAAAGCTCAGCCTCAGACAACCTAGTCGCAGCACGTGTAAATGGACTCCATCCAGTCGAGATCAGATTACGGCCTGTTCAGACTCGGTGCCCTAGTACGGTGCCCTGGCACGAGCACCAACTGTGGCAAATGTTCAGACTGCGTCTCACCTACTATAGCGATCCCAGGTTTGAGATTGTAACCGGGATGAAATTGTATGTTTAAAACAGCACTAAAGTGGCGATATATGACTGAACATCATGGAACTGTCAGAGATTATTTCCGCGGCGTAATTATCTTATGTAATAATTCGGTGCATATCTATTTATTGTCAAAATTAGACATATTATCTGCTGTTATATCATTTCGATTTATAGTCCGTACTTCTCTTTGCACGTTTGTTTTGATTATGATTTTAACTGGGAATCCCCTTCACCCGTCATTGGGTTCACATTTTAGCACGTGTTCAACTAAACAAACTGGCACCATGTGCAGCGAGTGTTTTTCGGCATTTATTAGTCAAATAGTGTTGTGTTTGGCCTCTTCAATGCTTCTTGTCCTGTTTTACCTTCATGGTAAAACGGAAGCTGACAGAAGATATCAAGATCGACGGATTATAAGCGAATTAATAACGAAGATTTGCAGCGATGTCAGATCTGGGCTCCACGAATTCATGGGTGCCAGACATCCTGAGAATTTTTCTCGAGTATGGTGTTTCCTCGCATCAGTGGTACTTTGGACAGTGAATTCATGAAATTAAGTGAGAGAAGATGGCTTGAAAGCTATCGCTTACCCAAGTGCATTTTTTTGCGACTCGTTGATTCAATGCGTTCCCTTGGCCGCAATACCACGAGAATGCGAAAAGCCATCCCAGTAAACGTTGTTGTAGCAATGCTATTGAAAAGGCTGGGGAAAGGACTGGACTATCGTGAAAGTGGAGATAAGTTCGGCGTCGAAGCTTCCACAGCTTGCGACAAGGTGAACGAAGCAATGAAATATTTGATAACAACGAAAAACCACACGCTGAATCGACTACAAGAACGCAGAAATCTGAAAGAAATCATAGATGGATTTTCCAACAAGTGGAATTTCCCACAATGCTTGGGTGCTGTCGATAGCACCCATATCCCTATAAAGGCCCCCTTTATACAGCATACTGATTATTTTAACAGAAAATCCTATCATTCAATCATTTTGCAAGCTATATGTGACAGTGAGTGCCGGATTACAGATTTATTTGCAGGTTGGCCTGGCAGAGCTCACGATTCACGTGTCTTTGGTCGTTCAAAGATTGGTCAGAGGGTTATGAATGGAACCTTGGTGGTAGGTGACACACTAAACATTGATATTGATGGCCAGATAATTCAACCGTTTCTTATTGGAGACTCTGCATATCCCTTGTGCAAGCATCTAATGAAAGATTATGCTGGCTGTAGTCTGCCACCAGAAAAGGAATATTTTAACTACAGGTTAAACCAGGCATGCATTCAGATCGAAAGAACCTTTGGCTATAATTTTAAAGGGACAATGGCGATCCCTTCTTCATCCATTAGAATGTGACACTAACAATGTGGTTCTACATGTCATAGCATCATGTATTCTCCACAACATATGCCAAGAAGGAAATGCTGAGTATCTCCAAGAATAGAACAACAGGGACAGTGAAGATGTAGATTATCCATCAGCATGTGACCCAGCAGGTGCAAGTCATGGTGAGCCTGTAGAAACTGCTGAACAGATACAACAAATACTAAATGAACATTTTGCTCATCACCAGTGAAGGATATAAATGAAACATAGATTGATATTAAAAGGTTCCATTCATGTTATTTCAGCCAACTAATCACAAAGAGGAATCTTCTGGAATTCTTTTCTAAAAACACAGTGACATTTAACATTGCAACAAGAGGTTTAGCTTTCTATACTTTGGTTCCAATGCCAGTACTTTTTGACATTTACTAGTTAGTGCTTTATTTTCATGATTTGTTGTGTTTCCTATTGGATCAACATGATCAATAAAACTGTTATTGCCCTCATAAATTGTTATTGTTTATTTAAATTTACCTTTAGCTAAAGAAGTGACCTGCCAGCTTACTAATGCAAGATTTAAGGAAAAACTGTAAATTTTGAGATTCAATAAAATGAAATGCAAGTTTTAAGCTAGTAAAATGTAATATCAACATTCAAACACATGGAAAAAAAAACAAACTCATGCATAACAACAGGGGCACAACTATTGGTGGGTTCTTTAAATGTACTTTTAAAAAAACTTGTCAATGTTCAACTGAGTGATTCATATCAATGTTTTCACAAGACACATGTGGTGACGAGAGTTCCCCATCAGAAGCACCACTATTGGTACTGTATGGTGATGAGCTCCTTGGTGTGTGAGGGATTTGTAATCCTTGCAATGGACACTGAGGAATCTGAGAATTTGCTGGATGGACAGGCTGGTAAACAGGAATCTGCTGTGGTGCAGCATAGTGTGCTTGCACCAACATCTGGGTCATTCCAATCATTGTATTGGAGAGATTGGCAAATATGCCTTTGAAGAATTCTCTGTCTTCTTGGCATTCTTTCTCACGCATCTCTGGGGTTACAACATTATTTGCAAGTGTCTGCTGCAAGCTTTGAAAGTGTTCATTTGACTGGTTTAATGCATCTGCCTGTCTGGGTTTCTTACAAGGAGGTCTTTTTTGATGTTGTTTCCCTGTTTTTGTTCTTACTTCTAATCCTGTTGCTACATGTGCCAAGCTATCTCCATCACTCTCCTCCCTCTCTTCTCTATCAGCTGTTTCACTTTCATACAATTGTTCTTGTGGAGGATCATTTACAGGTCTAGTACCTATTATAATATAAACAGCATTATACTTTATGAGTAGCATTATGATTAATGCTGAAGAATGAAGAGTGATGCAGCTTATGAATAGTCCTTCAAAATATCAATACTAAGGGTGTTTAACATGGGATGGATCAACGTAAGATTCCCTATTCCCCCCCCCCTGCCAGCCACTGGAAAATTGTCAAGTGTTTCCTTGTTTTTGTTGTAATCAAAGTGGTAAACAGACATGCAACTACCTTCCATCCTTAACGGAAGGGACTTCTCGGAGGGCTTATTTTAAAGTGCAGGAGCTTCAATATTAATGAAAAAGAGAATAGTAATGTGTATTGTCGATGAAGACTTTGTTTCATGTGTCATTATGAAAAATCAGAATTTCATTTTCTTACCGAGAATTCTATCGAGCCGCTCCCAGTTCTGGAGAGCCGCTTTCTCTACACTCGTAAGTGCGCTAGTAAGGTATGGCCGTTCAGCACCTGATGCTTTTATTCGATCTTTCAACTTGCTGTATCCACTTCTCAGTTTCTTCAGCTTTGTTTCTATTTGTGATACCGTTCTTTCCACCTGTGACTCGTCTTTCATAATTCTTCTCATTTCCTAATACAGCTCTTTATTGGAACTCATACCTTCCATGCCATCTTGTACTGTTTTAGTACTATAAGCTTCGATAAGTGCAACGGTCTCCTCTTCTGTCCACTTCGCACCCGCCATTTTGTTTTTTGAAAAAATATTTTGAAAATACGACATTTTGAAAATACTGCGTTCACATTGGTGCTCGTGCCGGGGCACTGTACCCGGGCACCCAATCTGAACAGGCCGTAACCCACGTAACATGTCCGTACGATAAAACCTGGTGCCCCCAATGAACTCTAAAAAGACTGGAACGATAACTCGACGTTCACTTTTGAAGCCAAAAATAGTGGATATGGAGGCCACCCAGTGAACTCTATAAAAAGACACTTCACACTGTTTTGCACACTTCAAACCTACATGGCTCCCTTCAGTGGCCGGAACTTTGATTTCATTCAATCATAAGGCCGGGCATAAGGAGTTATCGTTGCAGTCTTTTTATAGAGTTCACTGAGTGCTCCTCAATGATTAGTCCCAGGCCTCTGAACTGGTCAATGGTTGGGGAATAGCATGCTGGGCAGGAAATTTTTGGATTTCTGAAGCGGTGAAACGCTATTTCCTGCATTTTGAGAGCACTTTTAACAAAAAATATAAAGATCATAAAAGAGGTTTTTATCATCTTTATAAGAGAGGTTCTGAATTTCAATAACAGTAAACTCTCGAAGCAGGAGCTAAAAGTTGGAGTTAGAACGACAAGAAAAGATGATGGTAAAATCACTAGGAGAGACGTGGTGAAGAGATTGCTGTTAAATCACACTAACAATCTCAACGTCCAGTTGGATGAACTGAGGTAACATTCGAGGAAATTCCAAACCTAGTTGTGAACATATATTCAGAAATACAACATGTTTGCTTTGTTTTGAGTACAGTTTTATCCATCCAGTATAATGATTCTATTATATGGATGAGCTTATTTTTCGGGCCGTGTGGCGTGAGCAAAATTACGCGCGCCGATTGGTTGCTGAATATTTCATGATTTGACCTACACCGCTAAAGTCAACTAGAACAGTTAACTAGAGAGTGATCCGAACTCGTATCTCCGGGTTATCGGATCGCTGCTCTAGCAATTGAACTATCTAGTTATCTGGGAACCGTATGCTCGTTTTATCATATTTAAGTGCAAAATATGAAATATTCTGTTCATGTTACCCGGATGATGATTCTGAAATAGAGTCGAAACACTGCACATCGTCATGGATACCGAGCGTTAAGTTGTCGTGAGAATCTCTCGTGAACTTAGATTCGATAAAACGATCATACTGTTTCCAGTTGATTCCATAGCTCAATTGGTAGAGCAATAGTCAGGTAACCCGAAGATGCGAGTTCGAATTCCGCTCTAGTCAACTTTTCTAGTTGACTTTATCAGTGTATGTCAATTCATTTCATCTTACCCTGAGGTTGATTCTGAAATAGATTGGTTGGTGAACGTAATGATATTTAACCATATTAGACCAGCCTTGGTCTGGACATCGTGCCATCTCGTCACCGAACGATGATTGACTATTGTTCTACTTTACGATGGCACAATGGCCAGTCCAAGTCTGTATTAGACAGTCCGGTCCAATATCGTTTTTATTACGGACCGGAGAGTTTTGGCGGGAAAGTCTTCGAACAGATTTTAACGACATTTAAAGAGAATTAAGTTTCTACGTTGAAAAATTTCAGATAACAAAACGCGCTGGAATATTAGTGGCTGCTTTTGTTTGAAGCTAGCTGTGCAAAAATACTATACACAATGTTTCACTGGTGGAATCAAGAAGCAAACTGAGCGAGTTAAGAGGTAAGGTAAACAGCAACATCCGACGACGACAACACGGTTGAAAATGGGAAAGAGAACTAATCAAAAGTCAAATAATAAATTTCTCTCTAGTTTATTTTGTTTTTACCAAGATTCAAGTCAATTTTTACATATTTTACAAAAAATTAAGATCATTTACGGTACTTTTTTACATCAAACAGTATTTCTAAAAATAAATTAAGTATTTAAAGTCCATTTATTAAATACTGATAAAAGATCCAAACAAGACATCTTCGGCTAGAGAGGACATTTTAAGTTTCTCAAGTGCATCAGCTAACTTTTGTCTAGTTCCTCCTCTTTCAATGTATCTGGTAAGCATTGTACGAGCTTTATGACTTTCATCCTCACCAACACGGGAGTAAATGATATCATCAATCTCACCAGTTTCAAATAGTTCAGTAAGATTGGCAACCTCTTTCCATGTCCTGGGAATTCCTCGTGCTATTCGAACAATTTCTTCTTGTTGGAGACGATCTGGTGGCCTTTGTTTTACTTGACGCTCTATCAAAATCAAGCAAGAGGTTCAACTATATATAACTGAGATGATTACTCCTTAAGTGGCTGATTAAATATGAAAAATTTTAAACAGGGCTGATATGTTAGCCTGACCTCCTCTAAAAAATCTCTAAAAATTTAGCTACCATTAAGCGACAAAAATTTCAACCCGGTCTCAGCCTTTAAATTTTATCCCGATTAGCCGAGCTGACATTTGAGCCCAGGTTGAATTCCTTCCGTGTAACGAGCCCCTTAATATATACCATAATGTATTATTTTCCGTGTTACAAACCATAATCAGCTTCTCGAATTTATTTAAATTTCTTTCACAACTTTAGGCTTTTGTATACTTTCTACATTTTCACATATTTGCATACTTCCCACAGAGTAATTGCGTCAAGCATTAGTCAATTGCCAGTTGATTTCATTTACATGAAGCCTTTACTTCATACAGAAAAGTAACTACTTTTGTGTATGAAGTAAAATATTAGTTTAATAAGTTAATGCTTTGGAGCATACTTTTAGCTCGCGAATGGAGCAAGACAAGCAAATAACCGACTAGTTTATGATTAGATGGACCGGGAGAAAACACATGGAGTAAAAGAAACATGCTTACTTGTCTCTTTGGAGCCCGTATCTTTTTCAGTAGGTAAACCTTTCCTTGAGTCAGTACCTGTTGAATAAAGAAGTTTCTTAGAATGAAGTCTCCGTTCCAAGATTGACACAGAAATTGCCTACGAGCATTTTCAACTAGAAGCAAATAGCAGTTTGATGTTTGTGAAACATGAGAGCTTGGATATATTGAGGTAGATGAACGATCTTCAAGCTCGATACTCAGAAAATGATATCTGAGCCCCAGACGGGGATCGAACCCGCAACCTTCTGATGACCGGTTAGACGCTCTAACCATTGAGCTACCGACACTCAGATGGCGAGCTAAGTTGCAAATTCGATATATATTTGCAACTTAGCTCGCCATCTGAGTGTCGGTAGCTCAATGGTTAGAGCGTCTAACCGGTCATCAGAAGGTTGCGGGTTCGATCCCCGTCTGGGGCTCAGATATCATTTTCTGAGTATCGAGCTTGAAGATCGTTCATCTACCTCTAGAAGCAAATAGGGCATGCACAAAAATCACTGATTGTTGAATTCAACCATCTGTCTTTACATTGCATTTATGGTTCGGTAGCCAACATAATTTTGATGTTTATGTGTGACAATATTGTTGCTGATGCTGTCAAAAACTTTCTAAGGTTGATAAAGAATACTCCATTGACAAGGCCACTATCGATGTTGACCGACCATACTATCATTTATATACAGTATTATCAGTGGCGTAGCTACAGGGGGGGCAGGGGGGCGACCGCCCCCCCACTCGACGTTTTGGGTGCCGTTTGTCGGAAAATTTGGAAGCTTGTCGGAAATTCTGAAGCGAACTGGCAAAGTAATTAATTATTCACACGTATAATATATTTGTACTTTAGAACCATTCTTACCAAGAAAGTAAATAGTAAATGATACAAATACAATGTCTGTTTCGTTTTTCTGCGGCATCTGCGCTGTATGTTGTCACTAAATATTTTACACTGGTCTATACGTGGGCAACAGCTTACCAAACTGCGAAAAAACTTTCACGTGTTGTCGGTGTTGACCATATTGTCCATAAACTGTCACTAATTATTTCCGATGGACAGCTGTTTACTAGCTGCGGAGCTTGCTTAAAACGTGTGAAAACATACTTGCGCAGTACCATGACGGAAAAACGCCTGTCGAATCTCGCTTGTATTTCTATCAATCGTGAAATTGTTTCGAATATTTCGATTCGAGAACTTCAAATGCCGTTCCTGAACGACAAAACAAGAAGAATTTTTAAATAATGTGTTAATTCACATGGACGTGACATTATAAAACGTTTTTCAACGTTAAAAGTTAAAACTCTGTGTTCAGTGTGTTGCCTGTCTGAGTACATTACATTTGAAGAGAAATAGCGATAGAAACATTTGATCTACCTCGATCTACCGATTTGATAATACCTGAAATTGTATGTTTATATACTAGCATATTACCATTTCTTCACACTTAGTTGATTTGAAAATGGCAGCCGGCTTTTCATAGCGAACATATATCGCCATCTGATCTAAATATTAAATATAATAAAGATATTATTCTTGTTCATTCCTTGATGATGTCTCATCTGTACACAGTTTTTAAAAGCCACACCTTTTAACCACGTTCCTTTGACCACGCCCACTTGACCATGCCCAGTTGTCGGAAAATTTATAGTTTGGCCCCCCCCTGAAGAAATTCGTAGCTACGTTAGTATTATGTAGTATTACGTAGTGATCGGAATCCTCACTGGCTATAACTAAGCAAGAGAATATGAAAGATGATGAAATTACAGCTTAAACTTTGGTCGCTGTTTGCATATCAACGGACAATGATCACGGCTTCACGACTGAAACAAATGAAATCAAACACGTTTCGCTGAAAAGGAGTATCCAAGAGATCTGAAGCAAATTCGACATAGATTTTTCAGGGTGCACTTCTACAAATTCCTATTTAACTCATCTAATCTCTTTACTTCACCACAAACTTTCTTAACTCTGCGGAAAAGCACATTTTCTTACCTGTGATATTTACCCAAAATGTTTCATGTAGCTTCGAAGAAATCTTGCCAGTACGGTTTCTTGGACATACAGCAAATTCTTTATTTAAGCATTCAAGATTTAGAATGCATACGCAGTCGTCGTCAGTACAAGCTTCTTTTTCATGCCTCAAACACGGTGTCTTTTCCTCCAGGCAAAGATCACATTTCAAACCAAACTCGTATCTAACACCTTGGTAGCTTGGGCAGGACTGAACTTTCGTCATTACGGCATGAAGGACGGACAAGACACTCCTTGCAATGTCCTTACTTTCAATCGTCTGCTCATCAACTAAAAAATAAATGAATAAACAAACAAATAAATGAAATGACTAAAATTAAATTTTTAAGTATTTTGAAACAGCTTTAAATTTCTCTACGTGACACAACTCTAAATTGTTTCCACATGAAGTTAAAAACCTCAGACATTCACACCTGATATTGCAACCTGGATTCTAGTTACATGGCGGATCAAAATCACGGAATATTTAATGTTGTTTTCACACTTGAAAATGCGACAGCAATTGCAGTGAAATTCAGGCATTTCCACATCGTCGTGTTCGACGTCACCACGGGCCCATTTCAATATTTCCACAAGGACTCGCGTGTAAAGTCCAAGTGGAATGGTATCACCTTTAAAATTAAGGTACAGTGACGGCGGCAAACTCGACGACAACACTTTCTTAATATCGCTCTCCTCCCATCTTTTAGTTACCATGGATGGAACCAGATAGAGATTTCGCCCCCAGTGACAGATTAAGCCCACTCGAACCATAATATCTTTCAACGCTTTCTCTTGGCTGTGGTTCTCTAACGGATTGGGAAGGTTTCCGAAGTCGAGCACTCCTTCCGTCGTCAGCTTTTTCCAGGCAAGTGCATTAGCCATACCCCATGAAAGCTTCGGGGCAACGGTTAATACTTGGGTGAACAGTTTTACTAGCCACGCTGCATCAAGTACAACCAGGTCACTCATGGGCGGATTTCCATCAAAATGGACGACTATGTTCTCCTCGTGGAAGAACGTCATGGCTTCTTCGAACGTTTCGTTCACCTGACATTGTTCTCCCAGTTTCCGTGCTTCATCCAGTGTGATGTATGGGCAGTCTTTTAGGTCTTCAGACCGCCTCAAGGTATCGAGAGCACGTTCGAAGATGAGCCAGCTCAAAGGAGTTTTTTCTTGACCTCTCAAAATCTTTTGTGCCGTTGTAAAGATAGTCTCTCGCAAGGCTTTGAGCTGATCAATTTCATACGCATTCCTCCGTTTTCTATTATTAATAACATACTTGGCAACAATAAGTGAACCGCAACCAATGCGTTCAAATTTCTTCTCAAGAGCTTCGGTAACTTTCTTTAGCTTCTGCTCTAGTTTCTCACCACGTCTCAGCTTATCAGGCTTGGTGAAAACGAGAATAGCTTTGGGCAGATTAAGACTTTGCGCGGAATTACTTTCGGCCCCTTTATTGCAAGAGTTAAGGTTACGAAGAGCTGCCATCCACCTAGTAACATAATCGAAATTCGTTTCATGTAGGGGGTTTTCTTGGTCTCTCTCTCTGTTTATTAATCCCTTTTCCACGAACTTTGGCTGTGCCTCGTCGTCAAGGGACATTGACAGATCAACAACAAGTATAAATAGCGTTCTCAACCTCAGCATTATCGAATGCACGTCGTAGAAGACTGACTGACCACCAACGTCTCCCAACATGAATCTAATTGTGTCCATGGTATCATCACGATAACTTTCGACGTTCTTCATTTCTTGTTCGATCTTGCTTTTTAAGTCGTCTGATACGTGATAGTCAAGTTGATCTTTCATACTTTCCGGTGTGTCACTTTTTCCTTTGTCATCTCTTCCACGTCTACGTACGTCGCTACGGTAGTCATCTCCATATGTAGCTCCGTATTTAGCTCCAGCTCCAGCTCTAATTCCAGCTCCATCTTCATCTGCAGCTCTAGCTCGATCTTTATCTTCCTGTCCAACTTCATCATCAGCTCCTTCTTCGCTTCCATTTTTAGTTTCACTTGGATCTCCAGATTCACCTTCAAGGTCAACACCATAATCTTCGTCGCCAGCAGCGCTTCCACCTCTTCCTTCTTCAGGCTCGTTTTTACCTTCAGCTATTGTTCTGACGACTTCCTTTCCGAGGACATTGTCAGTATATGTTTTGGATGCCATGAACTGGTCATCTTTTGCACGCTTCCAAGGATTGGATTTGTCATTCTCTTGTACCTCAACAACGTCAAATTCGATGCCGATTGTGCTCGGTTCTTTCCTTTTTGACGCTTCACCCAGAAGACTTTTCTTCAAAGATGTTTTTCCCACACGACCTTGACCAATAAAAAGTAATGATATACGATTGTTTTTCTTTTTACCATGCTTTAGCGTCTCCGATACTGCTTGCTTGACTTTCACTTCTACAATGGTAAAAAGACAAAAAAAAAAAATCAAACTAGGATCAAACGTCTAAAGGTAACTCTGCAATTAACATGGTGAAATAATTTTTAATAAATTTTTCTTAAAAATTTATTTAAAAGAAAGTGAACCTTCTTGGAATATGTTGTCGACCACCTTAATTTTCGGATATATTTTTAAATTTTAGAATTTACCATGCTTTATCGTCTCTGATACTGCTTGCTTGAAATGTACGGCGTAATGAAATGGGAAAATGCGAAAATCTAAGTTGAATATTCTCAGCCTAGTTGTAAGTAAACTTTTGACTCCAATTGCATATAAATATATGACATTAACTTAGCTGACATCGGATACTCGGAAACAAACTGAGAAATGAATCCAGCAGAGGATTTTCAGAACCTTGTTGAAGGCTACCCCAGGAGTTTAATTTACGTTAAACAAGTAAGAGGCAATGCAATCAAATACTCACAAAGTGTATGTAAATCTTTGCCCGAGGGAATTCTGAAGTAGTTACTAAAACCGAAAATCTCTTCGCCATCTCTGATTTAAATGTTTAACAGCTTTAATTCAGAATATTCAAGAATATTACTAAATATGGCATGACATGAACGGGACAAGTCCCATGCAAGGGGTCAGCCGCAATTAAAATAAAACTAAGTATAATATACTATACATGCAATCATTAGAATAAGTAAAAATTAGACATGACAAGGACAAGTCCTACACAAAGAATAAGTGCAGGGTAGTTCAGGATCAAAATTGTTATCAGAAGTTCCTTGTAAGTCTTATATAAAAATAATTTAAAACTACCGAGAGATCGAAATGTATCAAACGGAGCTATCTTAACAATAAGATTCCATAGGTTAACAATTCTATTGAAGTATGATGATCTAAAAGTGCTAGTATTGCAGAAGGGAGTTTGCAAATACAATGACGAACCCCTTCTTGTGCGACTACAGACAATAGGTGTAAAAGTGTCAATGTCAAGGTCGATTAAACCAAAGTCGTGAAATGTACGGTGCAATGAAATGGGCGGAGTTGCGAAAATTTAAGTTGAATATTCTCAGCCTAGTTGTATGTTAACTTTTGACTCCAACTGCATATAAATATATGACTTTAACTTAGCTGACATCAGATACTCGGAAACAAGCTTTTGTCTGATACTTCGAGCTGCAAGCCTGTCCGTGGAAACGTAGGTTCTATTTAGACAAATTGATTACTTCATTGTAATTGGACTATGGCCGATAATCACGAATGATCTTGATTGCTTTCCAAACGAAACCAGTGGTTTTAGTGGCGCAACTACAGGGTGGGAAGGGTGGGTAAGGCCTACGAGCCCCTAAGCAAAAGGAATTAATTAGAAGCTCCGAGAATTTTGTGATGTCATTATTATTTTCATATCATGACGGCATGAATTTGCTCGAATCAAACTGTTTTCATGAGCAAACTTTGCTCTTCAACGGCTATCAGTCTTCAAATAAATAGTCATCAGTAGGTTTTACGTTTGTCTATCAACAAGACGAGAATGACTTAATATGTAGGTCAACGTTTTCAGGACATTGATGGCCAGAAATGCCGCCCCTCGAAAAAGACTCGTTTGGGACTTCTGCCCTTAAATCCTTAATGGGACTTCTGCCCTTAAAATAGGCCATAATGTGAAGGTTGTGGGGTGCAAGCCTCTGGATGACCACTTTGCCTCCTGTTGCCTGTATGAGGGAGGGCCTGGTGAAAAGTACAGACTGCTTATGCTGCATTAGCACTTTAATTTATTTATTTCATATTACTGAGAATAGTAACCCCATATTAGAATACAAAATACTTGATAAACAATTAAAGGTCGAAAATGAAAAATATCAAATATAAAAAATCTTTGATGCATCAGAATAAATTACAATTGACATTAATTACCTGCACCATGCTGCGTAAGATATTCAGACACCCTGGCATGTCCAAATAATGATGCAATATCAAGTGGAGTATGACCATATTTATTTGTTGATGTGAAGTCACTGCCTTTGGTGATGAGTAACTTTACAGTATCTAGATGACCCCTCCAGCAGGCAGAGTGAATAGGCAAGTAACCACCTGTGTCTCTACAGTTAACTTCAGCTCCACGTTCGATTAGGTATTCGGCAACTAAGGTATGTCCATTCCATGATGCAAAATGAAGTGGAGTACTACCATAGTAATTTGTTGATGTGAAGTCACTGCCTTTGGTGATGAGTAACTTTACGATATCTAGATGACCCCACGAGCAGGCCCAGTGAATAGGCAAGTTACCAGCCTTGTCTCTACAGTTAACTCTAGCTCCACGTTCGATTAAGTATTCGGCAATTAAGGTACGTCCATTATACGATGCACGATGAAGTGGAGTACGACCATCGTTGTTTGTTGATGTGAAGTCACTGCCTTTGTTGATGAGTAACTTTACAGTATCTAGATGACCCTTGAAGCAGGCATCGTGAACAGGCAAGTCACCATCCTTGTCTCTACAGTTAACTCTAGCTCCACGTTCGATTAAGTATTCGGCAATTAAGGTACGTCCATTATACGATGCACGATGAAGTGGAGTACGAACATCGTTGTTTGTTGATGTGAAGTCACTGCCTTTGTTGATGAGTAACTTTACAGTATCTAGATGACCCTTGAAGCAGGCATCGTGAACAGGCAAGTCACCATCCTTGTCTCTACAGTTAACTCTAGCTCCACGTTCGATTAAGTATTCGGCAACTAAGGTATGTCCATTATACGATGCACGATGAAGTGGAGTACGACCATCGTTGTTTGTTGATCTGAAGTCACGGCCTTTGTTGATGAGTAACTTTACAGTATCTAGATGACCACTGAAGCAGGCCCAGTGAATAGGCAAGTTACCACCCTTGTCACTACAGTTAACTCTAGCTCCACGTTCGATTAAGTATTCGGCAACTAAGGTATGTCCATTGTACGATGCACGATGAAGTGGAGTACAACCATCGTTGTTTGTTGATGTGAAGTCACTGCCTTTGTTGATGAGTAACTTTACAGTATCTAGATGACCACTGAAGCAGGCATCGTGAACAGGCAAGTCACCATCCTTGTCTCTACAGTTAACTTTAGCTCCACGTTCGATTAAGTATTCGGCAACTAAGGAATCTCCATTCAAACAAGCATAATGTAAAGAAGTTCTCTCGATCCGTCCTCCACGCTCTTCGATGTCTGCGCCATTCTCAATTGCAGCTTTAACGCCATCCAAATCTCCTTTCTTTGCTGCAGCCCAAACAGACATTTTCCTATTCAAAACATACGCATTCAAATTTTAAAAAAATGGAGCTCCCATCTCAGCTCCCCCCTTACCCCCCTCAACGGGATAGGGTTTCACGGGAGCAGAGTCTTTGCAGAGTCCCACCCCGCACCGGTGCACCCGCACGGAGACTCCTATGTTATAATAAATTCTACAAAGTTTTATTTATGTACAAGACTCCATGCTCCTTCAATGTGGGAGCTCTTTTTTTTTTTTATTTCTATAAAGAAATATAAAGAAATAACCTTACACACCCGATAAATATCACAATTTTATCTTATTCATGAACAAAAGGTCTTACGTGTATTTTCTTAGTTATTACTTTATTTTGTTTTTATGTTTTAACTTTTTATTTTTCTACTGAGCATGTGCGACAAGACGTTCCACACTCTTTTCAGACTGCAGTTTTCTTATACTAAATTTTAACTACATTCCGCCAAGTGACCATTTTACATGAGTTGCTGCTACATTGTATACTTCAAACAACTCCTTGTTCCACTATCGACATCACTCGCCCGTCTGCAAACGTCTGCAAACAAGGTCAGCTAAATTTATTTTTATATCTTAGACAATGAATGTGCAATTATAGTCAACATCAAGGTGCCGTATACGAAGTTAATAGTTAATTTTAGTTGCCATGATCAACTTTCAATTGTTCGACAATATTGTTCGACAAGAGCGTGGTTTGTATTCTGTTATAAACAGTTCCCATGTACTAGAAAAGTTCATCACTCTTCTGCCTCATAATGAACTAAATCATTTGGCTCACGCAGCTCACTCTTTCACGGTTCAGTGCACATTAACATTTCAAATAATGGTTTTGGATAGGGCATCTTCTCATCTTACACTACATTCTTTTTCGCACTTATTGCAAATAGGCGCGTAGCCAGCTCGATAATTGGGGGGGGGACTTTATTCATATATTCGTGTTCTGCATTATTCATTTCCTTTGAAATCGATTGTTTTTACAGTCTGTGAACACGAATATATGAATAAAGTCCCCCCAATTATCGAGCTGGCTACGCGCCTGATTGCAAAAAAGCAAAAAAAAAAATTTAATTATTGTTGTTTTAAATGCGAAGTGTTAGAATGTTAGAATGCCATGTAGATGAAATGCAAAATGGTAGAATATGTCTTAAGTACAAAAATAGTAATAAAATTATTCTTGGACTTTGGTCATATTGCAACAAAGCCTGGGAGTGGCTGAATGAATCCTTATGGTCCTTGTGACAAAGTAGAGTGTAGTGATGATGTCCATATTAAGGGAAAGTGAATTTTTAAGTGATGATATCATACATTTTAAGACACATCCAGAAACAGTTGCAAAACATTCAGTTTTTGGGCCTTCAACTGGCAATGAAACCTGTGACACTGCAAATCTAGTGCAATTAAATACTGTGATGTATTCTTCTAGTTCATGGTAACATGGTTACTATCAAATTATAAAAACACAATGATAGCCATACAATTGCCAGCTAGACTGCAGTTTAGCAGACCCACTGTGTCACTGACTAGTTAGGATAAGGGTATGTATTAGATTTAGTGAGCTGGCAGAATGATCTCTACACCTTACTTGGCTCTGCTAACTGCAGTGCCCATTTTTTGAACAAAACTATTTGCCTGACATTTGATACATTACATTATTTTAGTATCCAAATCGCAGACCCATGCAATCCACTTGTACATGACTTTAATTGGACATTGGTTTTCATAATGTTTAACAATTAAATGAAATATTAACTACTGTTCATTCTTATCTAATGTGCAATTGATTCAATTTAAGATATCAAAATAAAGTTATGATGGCAGCTACTGAAATCTGAAAGTGTCTCGCTTTCCTGAGAATGCCAAATCTCATCATTGAAAAGTGTAAGCTTAGTGTGCAATTGGAAATGAACACAGAAGACTGGTGCCTAAAATGGCCGGTTTGATTTTATGCAATATTCTATAGACCTACTTGAAATGTGGATATTATGATACATATAAAAAAAGTGCAGGAGCAATGTGAAAGGAGTCTTTTTACATTATGTAGTGCAGTACTGCAGTTTAGCAGACCCATGTTGCTGTTGGTCTTAAAAAAGATAAGGTTAGAAAACTTTGCAAGGATTTTAACTCCAAAAGGATTCCTCATCCACCTACATGTAGTGGTGAAGATTCCACTGACATCATTGCTTCACCACCAATGTTTTGGATTTACTTCCACATCAGAACTAAAACCCAACCCCTAAACATTATCCCTAAACTCTATGCCTAAACTCAATCCCTGAACCCTTTCCCTAACCCTAACCCTAATTAAATGTGGATAATAAGAATAAAGATTGCTTTTTCCTCTTTATGATACTCTTTGTCTCTTTAATTCCAAATAATCAAATATTTTCACATCTTTTAGGGTGTGCAACTTTCCAGCTACCAAAAGCTGCCTCATTTGTGTTCTGAGCCTGGAACAAAGACTGGCCACAAAGTGGTTTTGTTCAACTGTAATCCAGCCTTTGATTTTGATTCATGCATAGATTATTAAATCTGTAAGAACAAGTAAAAAGTTTCAAGTTCAAAGAGTATACTTTTTAGTTTTGTAGTATAGCAAGTAATAATGTCAACACATAGCTTACAAGTTTTGAACTAGTCAAAATCAGTATGATGTCACCATTTATTGTTCATCATTTCTCAAGAACAATGTGAAGGAAATTTTCCCTTTTTCTCGTGCTTGCTCTGGTGCCTACATGCACTTGTGCTTCCTTCATTTTTTTTTTCACCAGTAAATTGGGTTTTGAAGCAAACACAAGAGGCCTAAGTTATCTAAGAGTTACCCTTATCTTTTGGCCAATATTCCCCACTGTTAAAAAAATAAACAACCAGAAGAGTCAAGTAGATGTTTAAAAATTTACAAAATCATTATTCATGAGATAAGTAAAAAGAGCATGCAAGCAAAAAAGTTTGGAATTCTGGCAATGACAGGTCCAAAATCAAGTATGTGAGACCTGTTTCCATTCATGACTATAATTGGCCCATATGCTGCTCTCCAAGAACAAAAATTAATGACAAAATTGCCAGTACTGTAGAGAGAGTTGGAGAAACAACCATGATTCTATGAATGTCAATGTGGAATGATAACAACTGCACCATTTCAAGAAGTGTAACTCCTGCAGACATTGCTAATTTGGTCAATAATATGGACCATTGATTAAAATTATGAAAAAGACAATGAAGATAACACACAATCATTCCAAACCAGAAAAAAAATGTAATGCTGGTAATACTATTGACCCAAAGCAATGCTGTGTTAATTTCCTTTATACCTCTACATACTGTACATGTAACCATTACATGTATGTGTTCATAAATTATGCATATTTATGCACCTGTACTCTACAATCAGTGCATACATGCCATTCATGTATGTGTCACTATGAATGTGAATGTGCATGACTGTGCACTAGTTTATACCTTTATATCTATGTGTGAGTTAATGTCTGTGTCAATGGGATAATGGATGGATAGATAAAAAGATTTAGTGAATTATTTTAACCTTTTATTAATAAGGCTTAGTGTGAGAAATTTGGTTGCCTCAAGGGTTTTGAAGATTCAAAACCTATCAAAAGTCCATACAAATTTGTGTTGAAACCAAGCGCTAATCTTTCTATCAACCGTAGCTGTAACCATAAAAATGCACCTTTGCACTAGATAATGATAAAAACGGCTTAAATAAAAATAAACAGACAACATTTACCTTTCAGTAGTCTACTGTTAACCAATACTGCCAAATCAACTTTAGAGGGTGCACTGGGCAGCGAATTTTGTACTCTTGCTGGATACTTGATAGGCCTGATGGTAAACAGTTAAAAAAGGGGTAGTTAGGAATTGGATATGTTAACTTCTTGGTCCACATTTGACTTTTCAGTTTTTACTCTGTCTAATGCTTTAATGCCAGGCAATTTTTGTCAACAAGAGAATACTGATGTTTCGGACAAGAAGGCATTAAGAATACCTTAGATCTTTTTCCAACTTTTAGAATACTAGGTTTTCATGTGTTAACCTATTAATATCTGGCTCTGGTAAAGCAATTTAAAGTGTCTGACTTAGTCAGACTAATTCTGAATGAATATGGTCATACCTAAAAAGCAACAGGATTAACATAGGATTCAACCCTTTAACTCTCAGTTGTTTCCACCTACAAGTTGAGAGAATAGTCTAGTGTTGGCAAGAATTAAGTTCTCAAGACCTACCTAAGAAAGGAAAGAGTTAATTCTGGGAAGCTGAATTTGAAATGGTGTGTTTGGATTAAACATACTTCAACATTCTGTACGTACAAGCATGCAAAAGTCACTATTCATAGTACAATGAAAAAGGAAATGCTGTATACTGTCACTGTGTTGAAGAATGCTATTTTGATCCCAGTACATGTCTAGATGGACTGTACTATTCCTGCCATCCAAGGGAACACTACAATTGTTATTCCCTCGTCAACTGACTATTTTGTTGTGGTTGTTAAAATTTGCCACTTTGCCTGTGGAATCTGTACTGCAGTATATAATTAAACTGGTTTTTTTTGGTACATAGCTATGTTTTTACTTGCTTGACATTTTATCTGTCACATGTTTGTGCCAACTTCTTAATCTTCAACCTCTTCCTACCCTGACAATGAACCCATGCTCTCTCTTTGCTTGCCTTGAATTAGCAGAATTTAAATGGGAAGGTTACCAAAGGCAACAATAGATTACCATAATGGAGACAGTTTTAATGCATTGCTGACAACTGGTAAGCACCCTCCTTCTGCTCAACAAATTCAGGTTGCATTGCTATTACAAGAATAAAATAAAAAATGTTGCCGTAGGTGTGGGAGGGTTAATTCTGTGAATAGGGTTCTGTACCACACACCATAATTGAACATGAAACCTTATCACTAACTAGGTTCTCCAAACATTTAGCTGCAAAAGAAAAGCAAACTGGGATTGTAGAGTGATGGGTCATGTTAAACTACGTGCACGACATTACAGTTTATAATTGACGGAGAACAGGTGTTCTGGGCCTTCTGGCAAGTCTTGTGGATTGACATATCAGTTACTCATTGTGTGTACTTAAGTCAAACAACTGATTGACTTATTGAGACTTCCAAAACTTCATACAGTCCATCTGTTCCACCAATTATAAACCAACCCACACTGTAACCTTACCCTGACCATCTAATTTTTTGTACCCCTATTGTTTGAGAATCTTGCCATGCAGTGATCAGATGTTACTTGTTTGATGTCTTTTTGGGCACAACAACTTTCTTCTGAATGTTAAAGTATGAAAATCATGTGCACTAATAATACTTAACTATATTAACATTAATCTCAACATCACATGTACCTCTTCAATGTTACTGTACTGGTGAGGATCTAGGATTTTGCAGAAGTGGGTGTTTGGTATGCCAGATCTGGCTTCAGGTTTTTGAAGAGAGGGTGGTTAACCGGATCACTGGTTGTTCTAGGTTTTTAAGTGGGGAGGTTCCTTTATCACTTAAATGGGTTTGCAATTAGAGAAAAAATATGCAAACGAAGTTTATTATATAAACATAGGGACAACGGCAAGAAACCCTCACATTGTTTGGTGGCTCAAAGGTGGTGTTTAAATCCCCTAAACCCTCCCCCTTAATCTGCTGCTCCTGTAGTTTTATATATGTGGCCATTATTTCTTTACTAGAGCTCAGGCAAATGCTATCCATGGTCCTTGACAGGAAAGTCTGATTGAAAAAGCTTGAGAAACTCTTGGTTAATATGTTGTCTTAACAATGTAAAACTGGCCTTCAGAAATAAAAACGTGTGGTTACCGAATTCCTGATGTTAAAAATCCTAGTACATTACTCACGGAGAAATCTAGAAATCTTAATTTAGACCTAATTTACTCTTTTTACCTTGGAAAACAAGAAGTAAGCTTGAAATTTTGTTGTCAAGTGCACAACCACCTCTTAAGATGTAGTTCTCCAAGAAAAGTTTGGTCATCTTGGACAACTGAATGTTTACTTCTTTTTCTAATTTCAGGCTGAGAAATAATATATACTGCATACTCGTTTATATCTTTCATGATAGAACTTCCATCATACTTGGGTGGACGTCCTGTGTGACACTGGAATAACCTTTCATACTTTTATCAGTAACTACTGGCAAACAATTCTGCTCATCAAGGAGTGACTTCTAGTTGGGAGGGGTTTAAGAACGGTGTCCTTGAAGTTAAAATATGGGGTTGATTGCAGTCATTTTTTTTGTATTGCAGTCAAATAGAAACACTTCATCTTTTTCCTGCTCGTCTTGGGGTATCGCAGATGTTACAGATGGAAGTGTTTGACACTTTCACAGCAGGTTTGGTCCTGCAACATTGAAACCAGCCTTAACAGCTGTACGTTGCTTTAATTTATGAAGTTTACTTACAATAAATCATGCATTATTATCCATAAAGTCTGTTTACTTTGTCATACTGTGGTATTTATATCACTAATATCTTAGAATTTAAACTTTAAGCATGTCACATTCTATTTATGTAACACCACGCCATAAGCCCAGCGATACAATCATGAAATCAAATATAAACCTAACTAACCGGTTAACTCCAGGCTTATGGATAAAAAATTATCTATTGCTGAGATGCTTTTCGCCTTCTTAATTTAACGGCGATCAAATCTAACAGAAAGCCAGGTGCAAAATCATCGTCTTAACTAACGAGTCGTAAAAATTGAACTTCATCGATAGTACATTGCACACAAAACCTCGGCACATTCCTGTGTTAGAAATTGTACGTCTTTCTTAATAATGATGTTTTGTTAAGTAATTAAAGGTGGAGTTAATAAAATTTAAGGAAAAAACGTGTGACGTAAAAGACGGACACATCAGATGGGATATAGACCTGATCGCTCGGAACAGTGAGTACACGTGTGTGATTCGACTTTGATTTATGCGTCAATTTTGATAAGTGATGAATCTTCACAAAAAGGTTTAGCGTGTGAGTGTGGATTGGCAAGCCAATTTTCCACACCTATATTCCACTTCCTACGTGAAGGTGAAAAATGAGTTCTTCGACTAATTTGGTGCAGAATTCGATGGTTATATTAGCCAAACTCTCGTTTCTCAAGAGGTCATTCCACTTCATACTAACAGTTGCATTCTTATAGGTGTGTCTAGCTCTGTGATACATATAGTAGCAACAAACAAGAAGTCTCGATTTAACTTTAATGGAACTTGAACTTTTTTCTTCTATCTTTGAATAAATTTCAAATTTTTCCAGTTTAAGAAGGTTATCGACTCCAAAATGAAATTCCACGGATAAAGCTCTTTTGTGTGATAGTAAGGACGATTTCGAGCTTTAACTTGGTCCATCACTTCAGTTGCTGATAACCTTCGTGCAACCAACTATCGCAATGGACAGTCATTGCGTTCAGTGACCCTTCTCAAACATACGCTCACAAATCCACGATATTTGGGCAATCGTTTACGTTATCTTTAACTTGAAAGCAAACACGATTAAATGCTTTACCTAAATACTGATAAGCGTCAACGAATGAACAAATATTTCCTTGTGACCGTGTCTGCTTCCTCCTTCGTCTTCGATCACACGTGAAATAGTGCTTGACCTTGAAATTTGAGTTGTTCGCATATTTATGATCAAGGCTGACGACATCTTCATGGTGGGACAAAAAATTGCATTTCATTGGCTCTTGTCAAGGGGGATTCCCTTCCATCTCTGGGATTTACCCATTTCGCTCTCCAATTTTGGAGGCAGGACATGACGTCTTCCCCCTCTTACAAAATATTTGCGCAGCAGCCAAACTGTGCAAAAGTGGAATTACCAGATCTTCTTTATCGCTGTTAGTTGACTTGAAAGTTGGTTAACGCTAACAAACTAGGGTCAGTTGTACAAAGCCCACATACCATATTGGCAATCATTTTAGATTTTTAAGATTTTCCACCAACCACACCGTTTAGTAGCCGATCGGCGTTTAGCAGCCGATCGTTTAGCACTTCAGCCCCTAGAGCATAAAATCTCAGTTTCCTCGTCGAAAGTATCCTGGTTTTGAACAAGAGCCCCACAATTGTTATAACTATACACTTTTTATGGTATGACAATTAAAGGTAGTTAATTATTCACAAATGTGAAGGTGAATATAGTACGTTGGTATAATTACACTGGTGATAATCGAAAATCCCTCGGAGTGATTGGATCACCTTCGTGCAACCATCAATCGCAATGGACAGCAGTCACGTTCAGTAATACTTCTTAAAGTTGATTATAAAATCACAAAAGGAATACATTTGGACAATTCTTCACGTTACCTTTACGCAGAAAACAAATAGCATTAACTACCTTATCTAAGTACTTATAAAGTTTGATGCAATTAACAATGTTCCCAAAAGACCATGTCTGCCACCAACTATCCCTTCGACCATATGTAAATTACCGATTGACCTTCCAGTACTGAATTCCATAATTTCTATTCCCAGAAGCAAGTTAATCTTTATCCCCTTATTATAGAGAATAAATTATTGCAGTAATATCAAAGTAAACATTGGTGAACTTACTTTTTCCCTTGCTGCCTTTCCCCTTCCTCGATATTTGTTTCAGTTGTTGGTTTTACTATAAGAATAAGTATACAAATAAATGAAAAGTAATTTTAGTTGAAATAGAAGATATATTGTATACTATAAATTAATATTGAAAATATTCAAAATATTTGTTGTCCCCAATTGTCTAAGTTTTCATCTTTACGTTTAGGACCGCAGTAATTGGCGTCAGGTGTTGCGGTTGACCAGCCAGTAAGGAAATGGCCATATAAATTTCTCGGATATTGACAAATCTCTCTTTAACTAATCTACATAACTTTGAATTGATATATATGTCATTTTAACTTTTAATTATTTATTCATTTTAACCCACGAAGACCTAAGCTGTTTGTTCAAACATCTTCTAAAGTTTTTAACGTGTTTTTAACGTTTTACCTAGCCAGTGTCAATCATTAAAACTTTTAAAATATGCACAATCCTGGCTTCAATTTCAACATTTTCCGATTATTTAGCTTTATTTGATCCTAACTTAATAACCTCACACCAATGCCCAGTTGCCTTAAACTCTTACCATGGAAGCACTCATTATTTTTGAACTCGAACTGTAATTGTTGTTGAGAAAGATCCCACCAGCTTTATTCACCAATTTACTCCCCTGCTTGCGCTTGTGCCTATTTCGTTTGCCACTCATACGCTAAAACTTGGGCCGCCCTTTAAAAATGTGACTGCACAAAATGTTGATTAGGTCGTCATAAAGTCTATCGAGACAATCCAAATCATTGCTGAAACAGTGGTGGTGCCAGCAATTCCCCTACTCAGGGATTAACGTCCCGACAGGGGGGGTGCTACACTAGAGGAGCCAGGACCACGCCTCTTTTATAATTTCCTTTTGTGAAGGTAGAAAACTTGTTGTTCTTCGCAAGAATAGTCGCAACAACTGACTTGAAACAGTTTACTTTTACATTTGACATAAAGAGAGGGTATACATGTATTGTCTTTCTTGGTTAAATCAATAACAAGTGCTCATAGTTGTACAATATATAAATGTGCGATCATCAGTCAAAATTCCCAGAAGAATAGTTAATTTTAACTCGAGAGAGGGGCTGTAGCCCCCCTTTTTTGCGCCACCCCTGCTCTGAAACATTAGCAAACCTTCTTGAAGCATCTCACTCAAATTAGGAATTGTATAAACCTGTGGAATTGACCCTGTCACTCTGTTTAGAAGATTTTGTTTTCTGTGACAGTAAAAACAGCGGTTGCAACCGATTAGGCTGGGTTATCTTATGCCAGGTTGCCGGGTTGATAATTCCTGTCGCATAAAAGAGGCATTCTAGGGCCTGTTTACACGAAACCGGGTGGGTCGTCAAGCCGAATCAGGTGGTCAACCCGGGTTAACCCGCGTACAAATAAACTCCTGTCAATGTTTACATGATAGCCGGGTCAACCCGCTTTGTCGGGTAATCC
Source organism: Heliopora coerulea (assembly GCA_030142905.1). Taxonomy (NCBI): domain Eukaryota; kingdom Metazoa; phylum Cnidaria; class Anthozoa; order Scleralcyonacea; family Helioporidae; genus Heliopora; species Heliopora coerulea. Next base: position 52,388 of record JASJOG010000499.1, read on the forward strand.
GATTGAAGACCTGAGTTGACCCAGGTTGGCGTGGGCGTGAAGGTATGAAATTTTATTTGAATGTTCATGTAAACACGAGTTGAATTGAGCGGGGTTCGAGTAAAGTGGTGGTACATGTAACAACCTGGGTTCATTCTCTTACCCAGAATGCAAGATCGCTAATCCGGGTCAGCCACTTGATCGCCCTATCTTGGGTGAACTAGGCTCGGGTGCCTGGCAACCCTGGCCAATGTAAACATAATTTATTAACAATCCGAGTTGGCGTCCTGACCCGGGTTGGCGGCTAACGAGGGTTCGTAAAAATACGTCCTATTTTAGATCTCTCAGTATAAGTGATTTAGAACAAGCGGAACGGGTGCGTTGTCACTCTGCCGACAAGCAGTAAAAAACACTTGTACGTTTCAAAACAAAGGTAGGGATTGAGTCATCACAGGAACGTATGACTCAACTTTAATTTTGATTATTCTTTTCCCTCGAGAAATCCATAAAAGTACAAATTTGTGTTATTATTTTGGATTTGTTTGTGCATCACCATTGAGCACAACATTGGCAGGGTTGCTTATAAATAATTGAATACCTTGTTTTTAATTAGATAATTATAAGCATGAAATTTAGGATGATATGGTCATGTCATCTCGACGCTGAATTTGACCCGCTTCAAATTACGCCGTGATCAGATGAAGTGGTTCTTCACAGAAAACCTGACCTGAGGTAGTAGAACTACATGACAGAGCCTTTGTCTATTGGCTTTGCTTTTGTTCTTTGTATGGTATACACGTTAAAAGAACACTAATATACTGCTGACAATAGAGTCATGTCTGCTTGCCCATCCCTTTGTTTTAGCTTGTATTACAACCAGAATACTGTCAGGCATCGAATCGACGTACTCGCTGAGCTCGCTTTTCAGTTTGCGATTTGTTGTTCCAGATTTGCTTAACCTTCGTGAGTACAGCGGAAAGAAACCTGATGTCCGGACGTGCATGTTTTACGGCCCACCGTATGTTGCCCAAAGCATCTGAGGTAAAAAAATTGTGTTTTGTGGCGGTGTTAAGTGGGATGCATGTTGTTGGAAAACGGCAAAGGATAGTCAAACTTAAAACATGTGTCTGTTAATGCGCATTGCCATATAAAATGACATCCTTTACGCATTACGATGAAGTAAGTCGCTTTCCGATGAAGTATTTACGCTTACGAGAAGCAAGGGGACAGACAAACTCTCATATTTATGCGAATAACACGACTGAACACGAAGCTATGATAACAATGAATTAGATGTACCGAAATGACCATGATTTGGACAAACACCATGCCGTCAACTTCTTTTCTTTGTAGAAGATACGATAAGCGTTAAAACAGTATCTCTGCTCTTTGGGTACGAAGCAAATTTGGTATGTTACCAAATACCCTGCAGTATTGAATGGCTGCCTAGCCGCATTAAGGCTGTTTTACTAGTCCTTAAGATTGCCCACCAAGTACAAATCTTCTGTGACAAGTGACACTGTCTTAAAATTATTTAATATAGAGAGTAATCAAGAACCTAATCTCAGTCAGTTAACAAGGTTTGTTCTATTGCTCAGTCATTGGTAGGGAATGCAACCAGACGATAATCACAATCGTAATATGATATATGTGTATAAGTGCCCTAGCACTAAACACGAAACTAAGCTATTTAATATGCAATTTAACACATAATCTTGATATGACTTTATGTTTAAACGCTTGATCGCATCGCGTAACATCATTAGAGCGGGTAAATCTACATAAAGAGTAAATAAAAAGTTAGTTTGAGATGGATTAAGTCAATGGAAGACTCATGCAAGATCTGCCAAGCTTGGGCTGGCGACAGTCGACCGTGACGACTGATGACAAGCGATATGTTCGCGAATATTTCTACTTGAAGAAATTTCTTTGGATACTGGCTGTACCCTCTCGAAATCAGCCATCGTCGATTAGGAACCTTGAACCAAAAAATCCACGAAAAGACGTAACGCTTGCTACATTTCTTTAAAGGTAGAAATCCAATTTTGACCTTCCCAAGTTTGAGATCAAAGCGTTGGAATGTTCGCAAAGCGTCGAGTGAATCAACAAAATACAGAATTGGCACTCCCTCGTTAGCGTTGACTGCCGCCCATTGAAACATGACAAGAAAGTCTCTTACACTGACTTTATCCGCGTCAGACCAGCTTCACATTCATTGTATATTATAATTTTATCCAGTATGATGTTGCGCGACTGGAAGAAACCGTAGTCCTATTATAATTGTTATACTCCATGTTAAATAGCGTACATTACAGTAGCTCATTCATATCGTATTGGAATGTCTTTGAACATTAGAAGAGTTTGACCGAATCTCTATTTTAAATTCAGCATCGAGATGAGATGACCTTAACCTACCAAAACGCAAACCATATAATCAAATTGCGAAAAACAAGGTGTCCAATGACTTGACAGCGATCCTGTCAATTTATTGCTGGTACTTGTAGTTCATCGTTTGTGTAATGAGCAATGACTACGTTGTCTGTAGCAAGTCTTCCTTTCCGACGGAACAGTCGCAGAGCTTCGGGACGGCGTTTACCACGCTCTGTGTGGCCACGGTTTAGATAAGCCACTTTGGGGCCTAGTTTCCACCAGCCACATAACGACATAAGGACATTAACATAACGAAAGAAAGAAAACAGTAGTTTTTTTCTTATTTCGTGATTTCCTTCTCATTTCGACACTTTGTTGACTCGATCGCGAATTGGGGAGACCGAGTTTGTTTTGGTTTCGCGTGACCCAGTCGTTACGTCGCTTTGTGTGAAGCAGACTTGAGTTCACTTATCTTTAGTAAGTTCTTGGGTTTGCGTTTGATAGGCTATGTTTGAGGTTATCGCTTACTGGAAGGTATATATTGTTGACTTTCTTACCTGAAGGCGAAGGAAGTCTACAGCAGTCGTCTGAGTGGTATACCGTGATTTCCAACGAAAGTAACTATTACAAGCAACACCTTCACCATATGCAACCACAGACTTCTGACCTAATTTGATTCCGGATTTACTTTATTAACCAAAGTTGACCAATGGTGTGATGCCACTTCGTTCTCTACTTTAGTTTCATTATGGGAGGAAATACACACCAAATTTGTTTATCCTTGTATGTCGTCAAGGAAATATTTCCCCTCCACTGCCACAGCCGAGATGGCTAATCTGTTTTCGTTACCTGTTTAATATTATGTATCGATGACCTAGCAAGAAGAGGAGACATGATCCTGGTCCAGTGGTTGGCTCATTCTCATCTCATGGGGTCGATGGGGAATGTATTGGGATCAAATACAGCAAGCAACGATTTTTGAATTTTTTCCATCAGTTGTTCTTTTTCTCTCTTCTTCTTAGTTCCTTTTTATTTCAGCATATTTTTACTACTTATGGATTAGGATTAGCGTTAGGACCAGGGGGGTTATGGTGCTTCTACACCGTACGCGAACGCAGCGAGTGTCAAAATTTAATTGGACAAATGACGCAAATCATATAGAAACATGATCTGTTTTTCAGACCCTTACCCACTCAAAGAACTGAAGAGAGAACAATCAGAAAAGAGAAACAGGATTAAGTCAATCCCACGAGTTGTCAGCACAGATTAATTAATCACAATAAGTCTCCGTCCACACGTACACGTTTTCCCATGAAACGCTTACAAAGTTTTCCGTCCACACGACCTTTTTTAAACTGTTTTCATTTGCCATTCCGTCCACACGTAACTGCAGCAACGATTGGAAAACGTTACTGCCTGTTTATTGAGCATGCGTAATAGGCTAGCTCCACGCACGCTGTTATGTCATTGTCGTTCTCGAAACACTCAGTTTTTGCTACCGGAAACGCAGTTATCGTGTAGACCAGAAACCAAAACGCAGAGAAAAGTGTACGTTTTCATTCGAATCAAGTTCGTGTCGCTAGCGTCCTGTGTAGATGCGGCTGTTGGTAAAAGACGCTTGCTCCAGTCATAAATTAGGATATTGCGTTGTTTTTGAGCAGGTAGCCAAAAAGCTACTGCTACCAGGACTTATCCAATTCACTTGCTGGCTTGGGCTGAATTTTGCCTAGTAACTTCACAGAACTGTGGATGTTGACCTAGGCTCTATTTACCTGATTGGATTGTTGTATATGATTGTTTGATGTATTCTGTTAACTCATTGGTACGGTGGCCGGTAAATCAGGCTTAAGGTCTACACTTTCTCCGTGCAAACATGTAGTTTCTCCTAGCTTCTGTGAGGAAATGCATCGTCGCGTTGGTAATATGAGACTGTCACTTCGACATTAAAATGTGTATCTCCAATTTGTAAACGGAACTTTTCTCTATGAAGTGACATACCTTTACCGCAAAAGCCCGCATCTTTGCTGAAGAAATAAGCGTCTTCCTCTAAGAAATAGACGCCTTCTCTGTAGTAATGTGCACCTTTTTCGTGGAAAAAGACATCCTACTTCCTTGTGTCCTGGCCTCGCAGAATTTTCATTACAGTATTTACCCGATAAAGCGCTTGCCCCGATTTAGCACCGCCCGAATTACGAGTCTCATATGAGACAAGGATATTAAACAGCACCGCCGTCATTCATTCACAAGCGTCGTTATTCATTCACAACAATGCGACGCTTATTGAAGCATGAACAGACTAAATTGTTCGAGGAGCCAAACTAAAATACAAGTGCGGTACAACTCAATCTAAACCATGCTCGGACATTTATTCTTTTGTAGTACAATGTGTTTCAGTTGTTAACATTTGCCTGTTATCGTTTACAATTGTTATGATTTTTTAAAGAGCACCGCCCTCAAATAAACGCCTCTCCATATAGTCGGGGGGTTGGGTTAACATGTGTTTGTTTTCTTACCAGACACCGTACAACGATGCCACCCGGAAATATTGCTCGTTTGGCAAGCGAATGAAAGCTGGCAAGAATCGTGCCCAAGGGACAACATTACATACCCCAGGATGAACAATTGTTTTTGATAATGCCGTGATAATAAGTACCGTGTACAGGGCCGCCGAGAGACAAATTGAGGCCCAGGGCATAACGGTCGGGTAGAGGCCCCCACCCCGGACCATTGGAGCATTGACTACGAGCATTGGGGGCCCCTGAATATCTGAGGCCCTGGGGCAAATTACCCCCTCTGCCCCCCCCCCTCTCGGCGGCCCTGACCGTGTAAGTGGGTCCTTACATACATTAGGCTACAGGAGCAGATCTTCTTGCATCAACAAATGGTAGCAAAAGTAAATATTTACTTTGTCATGTAAATAGACGTATTTAAAGTGATATATCTTCCAAACTAATGTATTAAATCGAAAAATTGTGAAAGAACTTATCAGTTCACGTGCTTGCTCTTTAAAAAAATTAAAAACTACAGAGGGTTTAATTGCAATTGAAGAAATACCAAATGCACTTTTCCTTTTGGATACTGTCATCCAAACATGCGGGATGTGGCAGCACTTGAGAAAAGCGTCCCGCTGTAGCCAATTGGTACCTTATCCCGGAAAAAACAACTTGCAAAGAAACACCAATTTAAAAACAAAACAAAACAAATCTCCTGCATCTAATATGGGCGACGAAAAAAGCAGAGTTCAGTTCAGTTAAAAAGAAATATTGCCCAATTTGTTCAGGGAAAAAAAATTGCTATCCTAGTTCACCCGAGATGATCCCAAGAGGTCAAGCGGTTGGCCTCAAAGCGATCAGCGGCAATCATATGGTGTGAATAACCCGTGAGTTGAAGCAATCGTCGTTAAACGATCATTGAACGATACTTTCCGACAGGTGTCTACGAACATACCTCACCTGAGATAATTTCAGTCATCATTTTCAAAATGGTAGACTTCCTTGCAGAAAATAATCTTTGTGATGAAACGTTGTTAAAGTTAGTGAGGAGAGGAAATCCAATCAACGCTGAACTTGTGCGATTGTCGGATTTCATTCTGCTTGAATTCCGTGTTGATAATAAAAGAGATGAGTTGAAATATGGTGATATTTTGGCCGACTTCTCGTGTTTCCGTGGACCTGAATTGTACGAAGCGAAATCGACGCTAAACCGGTACGTGCGACGAGTTAAACTAGCCTGATAATGCAGTCGGATTTAACTGTTTCTAGAACGTACTGACAAATTTTTTAGACGAAACTATCAGCATTCTTCGGCCTTTTTATTGGATTTTGCAAAAAATGACCATCAGTAAGGTCTTGCATTTCACTTCTTGAACTTCAAGTATTTTCCTCACACCGTTGAATTTGCATTTGTCCACCAAGACGAGGCTGGAACGTTTTGAAAAAATTAGTCTAGTGTCTTCCTAGTGCTATTGGATAAAAGTAAAGTGGCTTTCTGATTGTATAGTTCCTTGTAGCTGTATGAAGCTTTTCAAATTTTAAAATAAAATAACCTTTTACACATTAGTTGACAATTGCTTCCTAATTTTGCTGATTTAGAGACAACTTTTTACAAGAAAATTAAAATCTGATTGAAAAATGATGGGCGGGGAGATTCTAGCAGGACACAGGAAGCTGATTGTGAACCCTGATCATTGTTTGGGATGAGAGTAAGAAACATACATTATCCTGACAAAAAACATCTTGAAATGTCAATATTCAAGTTAAAGAACACAAACAAATTGGTCATGGTAATATTTTGACTTTATTTGAAAGTTGTTGTCTAATGTGAGGCACTTCTTTACAGTGTATTTTTCTGTTTAATTTCTTGAAATTGCTGGCTGTGAACAGTACAGGTATTTGAGGCACAGTAAGTTGCTTCTCAATATATTCTTGTGTGGTCTTTCCAACCAGTATGAAACTGAGATGGAATACACTGAATCTGTCCTGTTTACAGTAAGAAGACTCAAGGTGCTTAAATGCCAAGGTGTACCAGGTGATGAGAAAAATACTGTAGCTTTGACAGCAATGGATGGAAATTATTTTATGATATTTTTATTGTTTCAGGAGATAATCTTATTTTGGAGAAAAATTACCAAAATTTGGGAAACATTAGAATTAATTAGACATCAGCTAAAGGAAATCTCTTTACATTTTCATTGAGGAATGAGAGAACTCAGAGATTTCATGATTGGAACATACTATATACATACAGTACATGTGTCTTCAAGTCATCATGACTAGCCCTAGATTTAATGAAGCAAAGCACCCTGACACATAGTGGTCAGTTGGATAGACATTAATCAGTATTCCCCCCTGGGTTTCAAAAGTATTCCCTACCTGAGGTAGACAAAAGGGGTTTTTGGGCCAAGTCAAAGACACTTTCTTTCATTCTAAAACACTTGAATGGTTACATGCACTACCCTTTCCCATGAAAAAACAAAGTTGAGGGTCATTAAGAACCTGTCATTAGAACACAGCACCATGCTAGGAGTTTACTGTGATTAATTTGTGGCATAGAGTTTCACAAGGTACCACTGAATTTAAATGGAATACTGCAATGAAATCATCACTGAAGACTGGAATGTGACAATCTTAGTGCAATTTGTACTTCTTAGAATATTATATATGAAAACAGTATCTCAGCTTATCAGAAGAACAATTCTTTGACTACTGTAATTCAAATTAATTGCAAACATTTGTCCACCTGGGCAAAACTTCAACATTGATTCATCTCCAACCTCTATTGCAGTTTTAACCAAAGTCACTATGGCATTACCAATCCTTACGCTAATTCCTAACATGAATCTTACTTTGAATCTTATATTGAATCTTTGAATCAAATTTAACATTGAACCTAGCACTTACATTTGAATCTAACATTGAATCTTACTCAGTTCTTATGTCATCTTTTCGAATATTTTCATGCTTTACATGTTGCCTCATTATTTTGTGCTAAAATTTTCACACAGCTCATGGTGTACGTCATTGACCCATGGGAGTCTATTGAACTGCAGTTTAACTCACTGTTGTGTACAATCCATGTGGAGTACTGTTGTTGTTGCAGACATTTTCTAGACTATTTGGCACTTAGAAAAGTTTACAGAAGATTGTGCTAGGTGACCATAAATCAATGTAAATGTGTCCTCTTATGTGTCCTCATCAATGTGCTATCAATTTGACTCCTTTGTACATTATCTAAGATCTAATTTTCATTTATTTGATTTTTCTCCATCTTATTACTTCAGGAGCTTCAAGAGCTTGATTCAGAATTCAGGGAAAGCCATATTGAGAAGATTTTTCCTTGCATTTGAAAGCATTTACAAACATATCACTGGCCTGAACAGGTACAGTAAGTATGCAAATTTTCAAACTTTAGTTGTCTGGCTGGATACCATTTTAGTTTCCTCTTTATTTTCAAAACTATTGGCAACAATTTTGCAATATTATTTGTAGAAATCTTCAGACTCAGTTCAGGTCAAAGCCATTGAATTTTTCTGTGATAATAATAAAAATAGTTATCTTACACTCAATTTCTCACCTGCTGTATTTTACAGTTCATGTGAAGTAGCAGCATTTTTGTAAAAGTATTCTAGCTATTTGGTAGTAAAGAAGATTTACAGAAGATTGCTGGGTGACCATTACTTAACATAAATGTGTAGTTATATGTATTAATGTGGTATGGTATGACTCCTTTTTGTACATTATCCAGAATCTAATCTTTTTAAAATTAAATTAGTTTTTTCTCATCTTATAGATTCAGGAACTTCAAGAGCTTGATTCAGTATGCAGGGAAAACCATATTGACATATTGACATGATTTTTCCTTGCATTTGAAAGTGTTTAGAAATGTATCACCATCCTGAACAGGTACAGTAAGTACATGTATACAAGTTTTCAAACTTTAATCCAGCAGTATTAGTGTGTTAGACAGCAATGTTAGTTATCTGGCTGGATACCAAATACTGTAGTTCCTTCTGTATTTCTTAAACCAGCAATGACAATTTTGCAATATTTGTAGAAATGTTCTGACTCAGTTCAGATCAAAGCCATTAACCTTTTCTGTGATAAAGATAAAAATATTTATTTTACAGAGGCAATTTTGAAACTTTACCCATAAAACTGAAGCCTGGATGAAACCTTGACTGAGTTGAGACTGAGCTTGACTTTGTTATATACTTGTAAAGTAATCTTTGGGAATTTAACCAAAATGGAATTTTTAATCTCTGCTCATATTTCCTAATTAGAAACCAATTCAGAGTTAAGAATTAAGTATCTGCCAGTGGTTATCAGGCCATAATTATCTGCTAGTACAGTAGCTGAAGTGTTAAAATTTTACTATCCTGGTAGGGTCAGTTCTTGTCCCCGAATCCTGTCACTACCCTGAGCATGGCAACACACAAAAGTTTTGGAGGCCCTGGAGACACAGACACTGTAAATAGACACAAATAATTGGATGAGAGATACAGTATATCAAGAAGCTTTTATTAGCAGTCCATAGGTCCTTTAGGATGACTTACAGATGCAAAAGCTGATGACAAATAAAATTTTGCTGGGTGGTAAGGCAGTACTGAAGTGAGAATGTTCTTTTGTGGAGACTGAGTCTGTGATGTAGGGATGTTAAACTGTGTTTATGTTAAAAAATACACTGCAATTCAGTGTTTCCTCCTGGATTTACAATGTAAAAAGGTCACCCTCCCTAAGATGAACAAAAGATCATTTCAACATAGTCATGGGGGCATTTTTCTAGTCAAGGGCACCATTTTCAAGTCAAGGTCACTGGAATGACCAGGTGCAATTCCAGGGATGTAGCCATGCCAGGTGGGAACATCCCAATCCAGCACAAACTCTAAGTTCCTGGTACTGAGGGTAATTTTATCAATCTTGGGTGGCACATTTTTAGCCCAAACATAATGAAATATACAGTTTTGGTGAGGCAGACACCGTTGTAATTTGATCCATCATTCATCAAGCTCAGGAATATGGAGTGAAATTAGTGTAAACAAGCAAAATTTCACAGGATTCTTATATGGCATTCCTCACCAAGACTTGTATCTAAGTAGCTAGTGTCTTAACTGCTGCAAAGACTAAATTTGATGCTGGATATATTGCCAAGGTGTACAGCCATTTACCTAAAGAAGTAGAGTATTAGTAAGTTTAATTGAATCTCTACTGAAAGTGCTAGAAATTTCCTCTTATATTGACTTAGGGTGCCAATTGTACAAAAATGCCCAAGGAAGGACCTCATTCCCCACCTTTTTCCTGACATCATAATGAAAATTAACTCAGGATATTTTTACCTGGCACTCATATTTGGTTGGCTACATCTCTGCATACATGCAAAATTACTATAGCAGATCACTGATAAGCTGTTGATATGGCACAGCAGCCAGCTAGGAGTTTATTTTTTGATGAATAATTTAAGTCATAGTGGTAGACAAGCTTTGTCAAGGGCAGGAATGACAGGTGGCTACTATGAAGTTGCTTTGGCGAAACACTGCATGTGTAGATCTTCTGAGTGTAAGGTTGGTTTTAACAAAGAATTTTAATGCAACATATGTTCTACAAAATGCTGTGTGTAAAATGCTATCCTATTTGTGAATAATATTTACCAAAATTTGTGGTGGCTACATCACCTACATGTTACTTTAAAAATTGTTGTATATAGTAGTAGATATCATTGCTCATCAGTCATGATAACATCAAAGTAACCTGGTTATGTTTACCTGCTAAGTTGCTTAGTCATTCTTGATGCCATAGGCAATGTTTGAAATGTGTGCAAATACTTTTATAGACTCACAAATGCTGTGTAGCAGCATCTCAGTGTCAAAAACCAAATGCCTTAACATTTTGGACATCCAGTGTGTGTCTCCAGACCAAAGCCTAAAACCTTTAGTTGAGTTAAGGGAAAGATTATTTTGATCACAGTTAAGATTATGGTTAGTGATTAGCTTGGATGAGGGTTTTTATTCTGGTTCAGGTAAGTTTTGTATTCCAGTGTTTCCCCTTGGCAACTTCAGAGTAGTGGCCTGCAGTCCCTGACCATAAAAAAGCTTGTGTACCATGGTGCCATAAATTAATGACAGTAACTTTTGGCAGACCACTGTGCCATGTCAACAACTTGTGAAAATTTGATGACAGTAGCTCTGCAAGTATCTGGTGAATCGAGGGCCATTGACTTGAAGACCGAGCCTTGACTTGACCAAAAAGGCCTTTTGTCTTCCTTATGTGTGGTGCCCTATTCAAATGTTTGGTGAAATGCTGGTTTCTGGTGGAATTCATAGAACCCTAGAAAAGTCATTCATCACCAGAGACACTGTAACACTGGTAGTACTGCAAAAGTTAAACTGAGTATGACTTTTGTAGTGTCTTGCAACCTTGATTGTGGCAACCATGCATATTGTAGAACTTTTAGGTGTTCACCATACAGGTAATGGTGGACTAACTTATGTTTTTCTTGTAGGTTCTTGGAAGAGCTGGATGAAAGTATTTTTATTCAGCAAACATTAGAAACACTGTTGATTAATGCAGATGGCACACAGTTGACGGTACAGTGTGTTCATTGCATTATTTTTGTTGTAATTATCATTGTTATATGATGATAGTCATCTTTACATTTACTTTTGTAATTGTCAGTACCAATGTCATCATCATCACTATCATCATCATCATCACTATCATCATCATCATCACCACCATCATCACCACCATCATCATCACCACCATCATCACCACAGTCATCATCACCACAATCATCATCTCCACAATCATCATCACCATCATCATCATCATCATCACCATCATCATCACCATCATCACCATCACCATCACCATCATCACCATCATCATCACCATCATCATCACCATCATCATCACCATCATCATCATCATCATCATCATCATCATCACCATCATCATCATCACCATCATCATCATCACCATCATCATCATCACCAGGGATGTAGCCAGCGAAAAATGTATCGAGAAAGATATCTTTACTTCGGTTCGTTATGTATATATTTGGAGGAAATCTGGTATAACATAAATATAGTTGATACAAAACACGCACACATTCAAAAACATAAAACGTACAATGAAAGTCATTTTTTCGGTCAAGTCCGCTGACCATCATAATGTAAACTTCATTTAATATAAACATAGTGTCTTGATCTAATTGTCGTTAATTCTCTACATCCTCCGGCGGACCAGAAAGTGCGTCAATCCAATTCGATATTCGTTGTGATGCTTGCTGAGCTGCCTTACGTTTCGGTCGCTTCGGAATCTTGACATCGTCAATTGTTTTGACTGCTGAAGGATCTGCTTTCTTCGTAGTAGCGGTAATTTCCAAAGGATAAAGCTTTGTGATCGGTCTGTTTGTTCTTCCGTTACTGGCTTGAATGTTAACGGCACGAACTAAGCCATCTGATCCATTTATTAGGCTTTCGATGACAGCCATTCTCCATTGAACTCTCGGGTTGTCGCTCTGTACGAGTACTACATCTCCGACTCGAACTGATTGGTCGTTGTTTCCGGTGCTCTTGTGAAACTCACGGAGGTACGTCAAGTATTCTCTTTTCCAACGCGATTCAAAATGTTGTAACTTTAAGGCTTGCATTTTCATTCTCTTCGTCATTTCGGACATATTCATGAAATCTGGATCTTCGATTTCATCACCTTCTAGAAGTGGATAGGGAAGTGATGTAATCTTTCTTCCATACATAAGGTGAGCTGGTGTCAGAGGTTCGACATCTGTCGCTTCTGATGTGACATACGTGAGTGGTCGGTCGTTTAGAACTGCTTCAACTTCAGTCACTAGAGTTTGAAGTGCGATTAGGTTAATTCTCGCACGTCCAAGAACCTTTTTGATGACCGTCCTTGTCATGCCAATGAGACGTTCCCAAAACCCCCCATACCAAGGGGCTCTCTTAGGTATGAATTCCCATTCGACACCGCGATTGGCGAATTCTTGCTTTAATGACGGTGATTGGAACAGCTGTTTGAGTTCATTCGCTGCTGAAAGATACGTTGATGCATTGTCTGATATCATTCTTCTTGGTAGTGACTTTCGACTAGCAAAGCGACGGAATGCTTGGATGAAAGTTTCTTCTGTCAGATCAGTAACGACTTCGAGATGTATTGCTCTTGAAGCCGCGCAAGTAAATAGGCAAATGTAGACCTTTTCCTCCGATCCGTTTGCTTCAACATATAGTGCACCTGTAAAATCAACTCCAGTCACTTTGAAAGGTACGAGTTCCTGTATTCGGGATTTGGGCAGTGGTGCTGGATCTGGAGCTTGATATGCTTTCCCTATGACTTTTTGGCAGTTGACACAACGTCGTAGCACTGACTTAACTGACTGACGAGCGGCGGGAATCCAGAACTTCTGACGTAGCGCGGTAACTGTCGCGTTAACTCCTGAATGTAACTGGTTCTGGTGGGCATCTTGGATGACTAAATTGGTGAAGGGCTGTTTAGGTGGTAGCAGGTATGGAAACTTGGTTAGCTCGTGGACGGGCGCATTATGGATCCTCCCACCACAGCGGAGTAAGCCACTTTCGTCAAGGAAGAGGTGGAGTTGTCTGACTAATGGTAGGCGGTTGGAAGACTCTGATCTTAGATTGGCAATTTCTTTAGCATAGGTGAGTGATTGTGAGATCTGGATCCACATACGTTCTGCTTCTTGAATTTCTTTGGTTGTTAGTGTACCGTACCTTGGTGGATTCCGTTTGCTAAGATTGTTGCCAAACCGTAAGACATAAGCGGTAATACGGACTAGGTGTCTTAATCTGGTGTGTTTAGTTACTTCAATAAGGCGATGTATTCCTGGTTGGTCACTAGTTTTGGTCGGCACATTCTCAGGTGGTGCGGCAATAGCGGTGGCGAGTGCTTATGTTGAGGAAATTTGGGTAGATGACCACTTTGGCCATTGGCTTTCTGATGTTAGCCAGGCAGGTCCATGTTGCCAAATTGTGGAGGATCGGAGATGGTTGGCGGTGATTCCTCTTGTGAGTAGATCAGCTGGATTGTCTGATGTAGGACAGTAATGCCAGGTCGATGTGGGGTACAGTTGATTTATCTCTTTGACCCGATTCTGTATGAACTGCTTTAAGGATTTCCGACTATTTAACCAATGTAGAACAATCTGGCTATCGGTCCAAAGGACGACACATAGGTTGTGGTATTTTCTTTCCATGCTTTTTTGGATGAAGTGGGCTAAACGTGCGCCGATAAGGGCAGCCATGAGCTCTAGTTGTGGGAGCGTTAGTTTCTTTAGGGGAGCAACACGGTTTTTCGCCATAACAAACGAAGTGTGGGTGTCATGTCGGAGAAGGGCGACTGCGCCATATGCGACTGTGCTGGCATCAGAGAAGACATGTAATTCTACGTTGTCTTGTGGTTTCACTGGATCTAAAAAGTATTGTCTAGGAAGAGTTGCATGTTCGTTGACACTGTCATGGATGTCTTCGGCAATGCTTGACCACTTCTGTTGAAGATCTACTGGAACGGGTATGTCCCATGGGAGACTTCTGCGCCATAGTTCTTGAATGAGGATCCGTGCTCTAACCGTCACTGGTGTGATGAGACCAAGAGGGTCATAAACCTTTGCTGATTGTTGAAGGATTGTGCGTTTTGTCATAGGTAGTTTTTGGGTTAAGTTACCACTGTTCTGTGTCAAGGTGATTTTGTCATTTGTAGGATTCCATTGAAGGCCAAGGATGCCAACTTCACGATTGTTGTCGTTGGTGTGATCTTGGGTAGCACGGGAACAAAGTTGTTGACTGTTACTTGCCCAGGATCGTAGATTGAATTTGCCTTTCGCCATGGTGGATTGGGCTTCTTCGTAATAGTCAACGGCTTCGTCTTCTGTTTCGCATCCAGAAATTAGGTTATCTACGTAAAGATTATCCTTCATGTCTTCGGTTATTGAGGTACTGTATTGATCTAAGTGGTGTTGTAAGGTGGCGTTAAGCATGAAGGGTGAGCTGGCAGAGCCAAACAGTACGACTTTGAAACGATAAGTGGTAAACGGGCTTTCGGAATCGTTTGGATTGGACAACCAGAGAAAACGGGTGTAGTTCCGATCATGTTCGTTTAGGCCTACGTGGAGAAATGCTTTTTCTATATCGGTGGAGAAGGCAAAGCGGTGTGTTCTAAAACGCAGAATGATGGAGCACATATCGGTGAGGAGTGGTGGTCCAACTTGGAGGCAGTCGTTCAAACTTGGAGTGATGGGTGACTGTCGGCAACTACAGTCGTAAACGATTCGTAATGGCGTCGTGGTGGAGTTCTTGACAACAGGGTGATGTGGAATGTAGTGCACTGTTTGATCATTTTCTTGTGGTTGAACTTGTTCGATAAAACCACGCTTCTCCTGGTCGGCGATTATGTCCCCATAGCTTTTCATGAGATATGGGGATTTGGCAAGGCGGCGAGCCAGTGATCTTGTTCGGCGTTCACACACTTTAAAATTTGAGGGAAGTGGGGGATGTTCTTTCTTCCATGGAAATGCAGCAACGTATCCACCATCTTCTTCACGGGTTATGGACGTGCTTCGATATTCCAGTGATGGATTCTCTGCTTTGTCATCAAGGGTATGAGATTCTATTCCGAGAGACTTTACTGTCCAGAAACGCTCAACATCAAATTCGTCAACTTTGTGTGAGATCATTACATTGAGGATGTTTGTTGAGGAAGTGGATGAAGAGGTGGAACGAACAGGTCCGGAGAGTAGATATCCGAGTTTGGACTTTACTGCCACTGGTCCATTTCCTCGTACTATCTCATCTTGTATGAGTTGCCAGTAGTAATCTGCCTCGATGAGGAGAGATATTTCGAACCGACTTTCTGAGGTAGCTGGATGGGCAAGTTTGAGACCAGCAAGATAGGGAAGGTTGGGCACAATGGATGGTAAATGATTCTGAAGAGGTGTCGCTATTTTGGGGACCACTAATGCGTCTAATGATACAGTTTGATTGGATTCTGTTACTAGTTCGACAGTAACTACGTCAAGTTGACGTATGGCTGGGGTAGTTACACCAAAGGTAGATAAACCAATGATATCTTTCCGTGTCGGCTTTAGTTGAAGTTGGTTGACTAGATCTTGTATTATGAAAGATCGCTGGGCCCCTTCATCAAATAGAATGTGAGCTTCAGCTGTGAATTGTGGACTACGAACTGGAGCAATTGCTGTTTTGAGTAGGCAAGTTATACCCACCATGTTGGTATCAACTGAGGTACTAGAAGCTGGTATTGTCATTGTGGTATGAACCGGTGGAATGTCTTGTGACTGCTCCTTAGTTGATTTGTTTGGTTGTTCTGGAGATTCTTGGGGTGTATCTGTGCAAATGCTTGTATGATGTTTTCTTTTGCAGTTTTGGCAACGGTTTTGTGACTTGCATTGTGCTACCTTGTGAGGTCCCAAACAATTAAAACATCGGTTTTCTTTCTTTATGATCTGATATCGTTTGTTAGGTTCTAAGATCATCTTGCATGCTATTGGGTGGTGTTTCCCTTTGCAGTAAAGACAGAAGATTTCGCCTTTCCCCCGGGCAGGTGGTAGTCGGGGAAGATCAGGGGGTGGGGGTGGGGTGTTGTTAAGTTGTGAACCATTTGCTCTAGTGTGGAAGGATGCTGTAATAGATGGCAAATTGTGTTCACTAAAGTTTCTGTGTGGGTCATCAATTGGGACTGCTGCTTCCAAAATTGTGACTTCTTTCAAGATAGCTTGTCTTAATAGATTAATCGTCCATTCAGAATTGTTTTGCTCTCTAGCAGGATTTCTTTGCAGGTCAACTGGAAGCTTACCAAGTATAATGGGTATAAGCAAGGAACCGAAGGATTCCTCAGACTTTCCTAGGGCAGACAGACCCCTAATATGGGTTTCAATGGTGTCGTAGAATTACCTTAAGCTGGTTAAGTTGGTTGTTGGACTTGTAATGTTCAGTAGGGCTTGCATGTGGGCATTGACAATTTTGTACGGTTGGCCAAATCGTTCTCTTAACAATATAATTGCTTGTTCATAATTGGTGTTTGTAAGGGGAAATCCACCAATGGCTCTTGCAGCATCTCCATTAGTTTGGACTTTCAAGTAATTGAATTTTTGAACTCCACTAAGATTGGTGTTTGAATGAACTGCAGCATCAAATGAGTCCCAAAATGTTTGCCAATGAAGAGAGTTACCATTAAATGTGGGAAGGTTCAATTTTGGAAGTTTACTTGTACTTTGCGTTGTGTGAGCAGTGTTGGAAGGAGTCGTGGGTGGAACTTGACTTGCGATAACTTGTTGAATAGAGGGTAATGCTTCGGGTGTACTAACTGGTTGACTTGTGGTGTTTTCATTGGAAATGTCCACTTGTTGTGAATTTTGTGTTTGTGCTTGACTTGTTATAGATGCATTATCCTCAGAACTATGTGTGAATGATTCACTGGGCTCGGTGTGGGGTTGACTAATGTTTTTCAATTGTTGTAATTCAAGAAATGTTTCTACCTGAAATATTTTCTCTCCAATATCACTTTGTACGTCTTCTGTATCCATGATTTCCTTTTCTAGTTCAGCGGCATCTTTAATTCCATCAATAATCTTCTTGTCTAAATCTACGAGTATTTCTTTCTTCTTTTGTAATTGTTGTAACGTGCCTTTAAGTGCGGCTAAATCCATTTCGTTGGGGTTTTCGTTCGACATTATATCCTCAATTCGTTTTTGTAGCTTCGTAAGATGAGCCCTATGGCCCCTTCGTGAAGATTGCGTGCGCTGTGTTTCCTCCATCCTGGTCACGGCACCATCAATATCGAGAAAGATATCTTTACTTCGGTTCGTTATGTATATATTTGGAGGAAATCTGGTATAACATAAATATAGTTGATACAAAACACGCACACATTCAAAAACATAAAACGTACAATGAACGTCATTTTTTCGGTCAAGTCCGCTGACCATCATAATGTAAACTTCATTTAATATAAACATAGTGTCTTGATCTAATTGTCGTTAATTCTCTACAAAATGAGTGCCGGGTAAAATTAATTTACGGACAGTGGTGGGGGTTTAGGTTTCTCCCTCGGAAATTTTTATAATTACTTGTATAGTTAGGCCCATTACTTTGATTCAGGGTTACTTGTAGGTACTCCAGCAAATCTAACATTGGTTTTAAATTTGTTGTGTGGGCAATCCTTTGCTTGACCGAGTGATACAGGCAAGCGAATGTTTTTGTCATATCAGTAATGTAGACGCGTGGCACGATTGATTAGGTCTCGCTTGTGATTGGGTATTTACTTATAAACACGTCAAGCCGGTTTTGTCGAAGTTTTACTTCTGTTCAACGCCGTTTTCTCGCTAATCGAAAGCGTAGTTTTTTTCCAACATTACATAGAGAGTCAAGATCAATAGTGCTTCTTTTCATAATGAGGTCGAATTGCGATAATTTTTGAAATTTCCTTCTCAAAATCAAACTATCTGGCCTACATTTTGTCAGACATCGAGCGTGACTCTGCCTAGCAAGGCAGAGTTCACACAGTAGCGTAAAAAGTGTCGTATATCATCTAGAAAGTCGTGTTTACAAACGATTTCTGAATTCCACAACCAAATTTATAAACTTTAAAGTGGTTAAGATTTATTATAGCGAACAACAACTCTTTTTGAGAAATGGCGGATACCTAAGAATCCTTCGAGATTTTGCTTGTTTACGCTTATTTCAATAGTATTTAAAAAGTTAAAAGTTATCTCGCAGCTTGATGGATGATGGATTAAACTACAAGAATATCTGCTGCACAAAAAGTGTTTATTTCATGATGTTTAGACTTAAAGATGTACCGGGCGGGATTGAAAAAATTACCGCGAGTGCTCGGCGCTTAAAATTTTTGCCGGGTGGTCCCGCCCGGCACCGCCCGGCGTAGCTACATCCCTGCGTCACCATCATCATCACCATCATCATCATCACCATTATCATCATCATCATCATCATCACCATCATCATCATCATCACCATCATCATCATCATCACCATCATCACCATCATCACCATCATCATCACCATCATCATCATCACCATCATCACCATCATCACCATCATTGTCACCATCATCACCATCATTGTCACCATCATCATCATCATCATCATCGTCACCATCATCATCATCATCATCGTCACCATCATCATCATCATCATCATCATCACCATCATCATCATCACTATCATCATCATCACATCATCATCATCACCACCATCATCATCATCATCACCACCATCATCATCATCATCACCACCATCATCATCATCACCACCATCATCATCATCACCACCATCATCACCACAATCATCTCCACAATCATCATCACCACAGCCATCATCATCATCATCATCATCACCATCATCATCACCACCATCATCATCATCATCATCATCACCATCATCACCATCATCATCATCACCATCATCATCACCATCATCATCATCACCATCATCATCATCACCATCATCACCATCATCATCACCATCATCACCATCATCATCACCATCATCACTATCATCATCACCATCATCACTATCATCATCATCATCACCATCATCATCATCACCATCATCATCACCATCATCACTATCATTATCATCATCACTATTATGATCATCATCATCACCATCATCATCATCACTATCATTATCATCATCACTATTATGATCATCACCACCATCATCACTATCATCATCATCACTATCATCATCACCACTATCATCATCACCATCATCATCACCGTCATTGTAATCATCATTAACTTGATTGTCATTATTGTCTTTACCATTACCTTAATTACCACCATCTTCATCATCATTATCGTTATGTCGGTAATCATCAGTATCATTTTCATCATTATCATCATTTTCATTGACAGTGCCGTTGCCATTCACACTCTTGTCATTGTTTTGTAAGAAATTCAAAATAATTTTTCGTGTAAAACCAAGTCAGAGCACTGCTACTGACATTCATAGATAAGTTATTCTTGTCGTTATCATTTCATCATCTTTTATTATCATAAATATTTTCATTATCACTGCAATAGTTAATGTCATCACAATAGTTAATGTCATCACAATCTTCATTATTATCGAAATCCTCACTTGATTCAGTTCACTCTTAGATGTTTCAGGTTTGTGTTATTAAAAACGTATGTAACCGAAACTTGAAATAATACCCAGTCATAGTCATACCCCTGTACGCATAATCATCTCACAATCAATCATAGTCATAGTACAAACAAATCATAGTAATAATCAAATCAAAAGCATTGGTCTTTTGCCACTGAATACTTTTGAACAGTTCATGAAGATACTTCACTGGGTTCATGATATAAAAATAATTCCGAGAAAGGTGTGGATTATACAGTAATCAGTTTTTTGACTGATATAGCTCAGATTTGTTTCTTTTCAATTAAAGCACGAGGAAATTACTGTTACCGTAAACCCTCTATTAAGCCCCTTGGGCGCTTACTTATTTTCAGAAATTCTAGACGAGGGGCTTATTAGAGAGGGAGTGTTAATAGAGAAGGGACTAATAAAGAGGGGAATTTATTTAAAGATAAAAGTAAAGTGCCTTTATTTCAAGGTAAAGTACCTTTATTTATATTGGATAACTCTATCAGCTACCTGAGCTGTTCTCCCCAGAGGTCCAGTAAAGGCCACCCCTTGTGGTTCCACTGTTACTACATGTGCAAGTCAAGAACCATTATTGATGTACTGAAAACAGAATTTGATAAGAAAGTACTAAAACTGTCCCATATGAATTTGGAAGTTGGAAATGTTGAGATCTAGAATATAGTGCGATTCTAACCAGTCCTAAGTCGCTATCTTTTGTGCTTTTGTTGGGGGAAAGGCTTAATAGAGAGGAGGCTTTTTAAAAACTTGAAGTT
Organism: Heliopora coerulea; assembly: GCA_030142905.1. Lineage (NCBI taxonomy): Eukaryota > Metazoa > Cnidaria > Anthozoa > Scleralcyonacea > Helioporidae > Heliopora > Heliopora coerulea. Next base: position 73,169 of record JASJOG010000499.1, read on the forward strand.
CTGCAGTAGGAGCCTTAATAGAGATGGAGGGCTCGATAGAGCGTTTACGGTATTTTGCTACGAAATAAAGACTCCTTACGTCAAATTCGAACTGGTTAATTCGAAGTTATTGGTAACGTATAGTTGAGTAATTTCAGTACATGGATTTGTCCGAAGATGATTTAGTTTGGTTTATGCCTTATCAACTCTGTATAAATCAACCGACTTGTAATTTTTATCACTAAAACTTGATAATGATGTTAAGGTGACATCGAAACACCATTCAATAAACCTTAGACTTCTATTGCTTACATTTGTAATAAAATGTAATTTATAATAATAAAGAAATAGAAACTGTTTTGCCGTGTTTATATAGCCCGATGCAAGCACGAGAAGGTTGGGAGAAATCGAAAGCTGTTGTGTACGCACGAGACCAAAAGTGGAGGATTTAAACGGCAGTTTGAGAACTCTTCCAACCTCTCTAAGTGTTTGCATCAAGCTACATAAACACAACAAAACAGTTTCTGTTTCTCTCAGAAAATAAGCAAAGAACTAAGTGATAATAATTGTGAATAACGAACGTTATTTTCAAATGAACTTGAAGTTCTGCATTAGGAGCCTTAATAGAGATGGAGGGCTCGATAGAGCGTTTACGGTATTTTGCTACGAAATCAAAGACTCCTTACGTCAAATTCGAACTGGTTAATTCGAATTTATTGGTAACGTATAGTTGAGTAATTTCAGTACATGGATTTGTCCGAAGATGATAGAAAGATAGAAGATAGAAGATCTATAAAAGATAGAAAAAAAGCTTCTCGACGTTTCGAGCGAAGGCCCTTCGTCAGGAGATTAGTTGTGACGAAGGGCCTTCGCTCGAAACGTCGAGAAGCTTTTTTTCTATCTTTTAGATAGTGTATAACCTCAAGAACGCCGCTGTTTTATCGAAGCTATCTACACTGGACCCTCACGCCATTATTTTCAATATCAAATCGTAAGTTCTTACAAGTTGGTAGACCAGTCAGAGCTTCCATTGGCACCAAAAACAAATTCTGGCGTTAAGCGGCTTCTCTGATGTCATAACCGTGTTCGCATAGCCGAATATAAACATGGTAACTGAATAATCACTGCATGCGTAACAAGTTTTATAATATAAATATATTACACTAACGCTTGTTAATATACCGACTTTCAATTAAATGAACGTGTTTCTTCGTGGAAGGTTGCCGCTTAGTGGTCATATTTTCATATTAAAATAAATCTACTTTTCAATGAATAAGACTACTCCCATCGGAGGAGGAGGCTTATTTTTTTCCTGCCCTTCTGAGCTGGTAGGGTATTAGAAGACTGGAGGCTAAATAGAGGAAATATGGTAGTTACATACAAATTTACAATATTTTTTTTATTCTTCAATTTGTTTCATGCATTTCTTTTTGCCATAACAAGGCCAAGGCGTTATATGTTTATGGAGTGATGTTGTTAATTGATCAGAAGTTTGGTGGAGATGTTTCAAAGCGGATGTTGGTCTCGTATTACAGATACTGGTAAAGTATATTAACAAGATTTTATTTTTAAGTATTACTTAACAGTGTTATAAATTTGGTCGCGTTCGTCCCTAGCCCTGGCCATATCCCAATTACTAACCCTGAACCTTATCCTTACCATAGTTATAACTGATACTCTATTCCTCAGAGGATAGCGGCTTGTCTGCATCCGCTAAACTGTACTCTATAAGTTTAAATAATGGTAATAGTAATGATAATGATAATGGTAATTATAATGGTAATGATAATGGTAATGTGTTGATAATGGTAATGATAGTGGTAATGGTAGTGGTAGTGGTAGTGATAGTGATAATGATCTTGGTAAATAGTGAACAACAAATAATAAAAGATAATGATAAATGATAAGTGTTAAAGAATAAATAGCATTTCAATTTCAAGTAGTTACATTACAAATTAAAGAAATAGCTTACATACTTTGGTAATCACGGTCTTGAATTTTCTACCACAAATATTGTTTCTGTAAGAGCTAACTTGCAACGGCTTGTTGCGGGAAAACGAAGCCGCATGGGAAAGAATACTTGCCTCAAAATGGGTACTACAGTGGAACCCCGCCTTACGACCACCCCGTTAATACGACCACTTTTTTTTCCCCGAATAAGAGCTAATTTTTTTTCTTATCTGAAAACCTCGTTAATACGACCACCTCTTTAATACGACCAACGACCATATTTTGATGTCCCTTACTGTTTAATACGACCACTCAACGTGTTGAGTTATGCCTTTTTGATATCAAATTCTGATATGCGGTGTATAATTATCTTAATCAATTACACATACGGCAAATAATTGACACTTAAACGTTTTACAATATTCATTTTAATTTTTTATTGAACAGACAGAACGTGATTAAATATGTTTTTGGGTCGTTTTATCGTTTTCTTGCCTTCTTTTTTCTGCCACTTTCCTCTGCTGTTCTCTTTTGGCCACATTCCATTTCGACTCTAACGGATAGGTTATTCGGGATGTTCAGCAATTCGCTTAGCAAGTCAATGTTTTTTTCCTTCCCCATAAATTTGTAAATGCATGGAATCTCCATTCCATATCCCCCGCTCCGATTGACACCTGTTCCAATAACTTTAACTTCTGCTTTATTTTTCGAACAGAAAGGAAATTCAAAAATGGCAAATGAACTCGGCAAAGTAATCTGCCAAGCTCAAACCGATTGGCTTGAGTGTCAGAAAAACCAACGGAAGCTCACAGATATTTTTAAACCTAAATAAATTTAAATAACTAATATAGAGGTTTATTGTCAAGGTTATTCATCTCATTTGGTTAATTTTGAGTTGTGTTCAGTTAATAAAATTTATTTGTTGATTATTTTGTGGTTTTAGTGTTAGGCTAATTGAAATCTGACTCCGTTTGCCATGACGTCATTTAAAAAAACATTTGTTACGTATCTGATCCACCCCCGTTAATACGACCACCCCGTTAATACGACCAAATTTTTTCGGCCCAACGGTGGTCGTATTAACGGGGTTCCACTGTAGTTCAAAGTTCAAATTTACTCCAAGTGATAGCAAGCTCTGCCTGGTACAAACCGATGCTAGTTAATGGTGAAAGAAGACGCGAGGCGAACCTTGTACCCAAGCGCTCAATACCTTATTTTATTTTACAGTGCGACCTGGGCCAATATCGAGTCAAACATCGACCATGTGTGGAAACTTCTTCGAAGTACAGGAATTTCTGCAGGGAAACGACTTCGGAAATATCTAGAGAATTCCTTCGCGTGAGTGTGGCTCGAATGATATCAAAAATACTTGCTAATCTTGTGCGATTAAGAACGTTTGGACAACTGTAAACGTGACTTGTTTTCGGCTGTGCATAGTCATTCAAGTGAATTAAGTTTCGATTACTGAATTCACGTTCCTCGATTTTACATCTGAACATTATGTTCAGGTGTCCTAGTTTATGACTTGAGATAAATATTTACTAGTGATCGACCTAACGTGAGGTCTGTACTAGTGAAATATAGGACAGATGTTTTTAAGTACGGACCTCAACTCGCTGCGCTTGTCTCGGTCCTTGCTAAAACAGGGGTCCGATATTTCACTAATACAGACGAAATAAGCGAGGTGAATAAGTAGTTTATTATAACCCCGATTACACTGTTAATACTTTAGACAGGGCTCTGCTGAAATTTTGGCATGGTTGAAGCTATTGTTGGGCGGTGCAGACTTCATCAAAATTTCGTTCCCGTTCCTAACAATTTGGCCTTGCCGAGCACCTCTGTATATGTTGGTGCCATGCCCAAAATATTACAGAGTGAACGGAGTTTGTATCGCTTTAATGAAATATAATTGACAAGTGCAAAGGTAGAGAACGATAGACTAACTTGCAATTCTGTCGTCTTTTCATAAATAATAGAGATTTTACGATTGAGAAATTTCTGCGACGCCGACGTGTATTTGTCAGCGTCGTCGTCGAAAGTTGTTTGTCACTTTACGAAAAGTACGTCACGATAACGCCATCTCATATTACGTGATGAAAATGGCGTGAAATTTCAAGATGGCAGTCGATTGATTGTACACATTACTTCATTGTTTTTGCTTTCAAATGGCAAATTTTCGAGAAAATAGAAACAGTCTTCTCTTCGCACACAGCCAGGGTCTGATAAATGATGAGGAATTCCTTCTTTTATACGATATAAACACGTCAAAAAAACCTGACTTGCCTGACTGGAAGCACGATAAATTTGACTTAGATGAGCTGTCATATGATGAATGCAATGCCGAATTTCGCTTTTTAAGAAATGACATCCACAGCTTGATAGATGCTATGTCTTTTCCTGATTTCTTCAAGTGCTACAATGGCCTAAAAGTTGATGCTGTTGAGGGCATGTGTATTTTTTTAAAACGTTTTGCTTATCCTTGTCGGTACTTAGACATGGTTCCTATGTTTGCAAGACCAGTACCACAACTTTGTATGATCAGCAACGGGGTGATGGATTTTGTTTATGATAACTGGAATCATTTGCTGTCTTCATTAAACCAACCATGGTTGTCTACAAATATTCTTGAATATTTTGCTCAAGCTATTTATCAAAAAAGTTGGGCCATTGAAGACTGTTTTGGATTTGTGGATGGCACAGTGAGACCTATTTCAAGACCAGGCCAAAACCAAAGAGTGCTCTATAATGGACATAAGAGGGTTCATGCCATTAAATTTCAAGCTGTAGCCGTTCCAAATGGTCTAGTTGCTCACCTGTATGGACCAGTTGAAGGGAAGAGACATGACAGTGCTATGTTAGCTCAGTAAGGTTTATATAATCAATTACAGCAGTATGCTGTATTACCAAATGGTCATCAGTTGTGTATTTATGGAGACCCTGCTTACCCGCTTCGCCCACAATTGCAAGCTCCTTTCAAAGGTGCAAGAATAACTCCAGATCAAAAGCAGTGGAATAAAGCTATGAGTAGTGTCAGGATCTCTGTGGAATGGGTTTTTGGTGACATAATAAATTATTTCAAGTTCCTTGACTTTAAGAAAAACTTGAAGATACAGCTTAGTGCAGTTGGAAAAATGTAGGGGTTCACCGGATAGTAGGGTAATGGGACTATCCGGTATCCGGCCGGTTATTTTCTTATATCCGGCTTGATACCGGATAATTTGCTTTTCTGAAGACAATTGTCAATTTGTGTTACTTGTACCATACTAACAACAGACATTAATGGAAGAAACAATGTAAATTCGTGTTCTGTTCTAACGTTATTTTTTAACAAACAGAAGATAATCGTCTGTTACTTAATAACAATCTCAATAAGTGACACATTTAGATGTGCATAACAACCATTTTACACAAAGTTGTTTGCAGTCCCACTCTAGCTTGTTATATAGTGGCATTGTCAGAATTTTCTTAAATTGTGTTGTATGAAAAGGAGTTTCTCTCCTTTACGAGGAAGGAGTCTGCTCCGTTTCTCCTCAAAGATGTTTCCATATTCCGAGTACATTCTTTCAGAAAATATCGACGAGGAAGGCGTGCACAACAATTTGCGTGCAAGCTCACGCAGCAGAGGAAATCCGGTTGTTTTCCCCCACCATTCAAGTGGATTAGCTGTGCGGGGGAGCAAAGGTAGCATCATAAACTTATCCACCTCTTCTGCGGCCTTAACGAGACGAACATTTTCATCCTGTTGCCTGTCTGAGTTGGCTGCTGCTTCGATTTTATGCTTGTTTATAATCTCATCAAAGCAAGTTGTGAAGAGATCATCAGGTTTTGATTTCTTTGCCGAAGGACCAGCCGGAGAAGGTTCGTCATCACTCGGTGTGTTGTCCAAAGTGGAATCCACTCGATGTTTTCCGTGCACTTCAGTTAGCAGTTCTAGTAGCCAGAATTTAGCCTTCTCCTTTTCTTCACCGTCTTGCAAAAAGTGATTCTTATACCGTGGGTCGATACATGTGGCAGAGACATAGTGCTTGTTCTTCCTGACATTCAGATCACTTGGGGCTTCTGTGGTGGAAAGAAATCGCTTCCGGAGAGCCTGGAGAAGGGATTCCCGAGTTGACTGTATACCCTGATCACCTTGTCCTATCTTAGACAGATATAACTCAAGGGTGGAGATGTTGGGGATCACGCTAGAGAGAATGGCGCACTCAGTGCTCATCTCTTTGGTTAAATCAAAAAAAGGTTTCAGAATATCGAGGAACCGTTGGCTGATTTGCCACTCATTTGCGGTAATTGAGGGTAGATCGTTGTGATCAGACACATATAACTGAATCGGGCGCTTCAACTTTACCATACGTTCCACCATAAGGTATGTGCTGTTCCACGTCGTTTGGACATCATGGACGGGCAATAGGGGAACTTTGCTTTCTTCTTCCTGGAGCATCTTCAGTTCATTGCAGGCAACAGCTGAATGGTTAAAATGGGTAGCGATCCTTCGAAATTTAGCCAGCAGATCAATAATCACCCGTTGCGTCAGCACTGCGTCTTCAACGACGAGTTGAAGTCGGTGGATGGTACAATGAATAGAAGGGATTTTCTCCAACTCTCCGCCCACACACATGTTGGCTGCCCCATCTCGAACAAGAAGTTGTCGACGTTCTTTGCTGATATTCCAGCTTGACTACATCCTCTGCAACATTTCTGCAACTTTGACTCCCGTATGGGAGCCAGGAAAGTGAGTTGCGTGGAGAACCGCATCAACTCGTGTAAAGTCCTGCTTAATCCAGTGGCCGGACAAAGAAATGAATGCTTCCTTGGACGATGAGCAAGTCCAGATGTCTGACGTTAAAGAGATATAACTCCCATGGGGCTCGGACAATTCCTTTTTAACTCTATCCTTTAGTTCGTCATAGACACGTGGTAATATTGTATCGGAGAAGTATCGGCGACTGGGCAAAAGATATCGCGGTTGTAAGTGTGCCATCAGCTCAATGAAACCGTCGTCCTCCACCATGGTAAAAATTTTGTTATCTAGTGCCATCATTTTCATAATTTTTTCGTTGACAGCTCTTGATCGGGGATCATTGATATCCCAAATCTTTTTGGAGGCCAAGCTGTCCATCAGTGTGAGCTGTTTATTCATTGCCGTTATCTTTTTTTCTTTGGGCTTTACGGAAGAGCTTAAATCGGACGTCAGAGTGGTAATGTTCGCATTATCTTTGGCGCTCTGTTACTCCTTGGGATGGTGTTTCTTCAAGTGGTTGTGAAGGGGAGAAGTGCTGAACGATTTTTGCCCAGCAGATTTTCTACCTCTTTTTATACCTTTATGGCAAATAAGACATTCTGCGACAACATCGCTTTTGTCATGAACTTGGAACAACGCCCAAACAAACGAGGTGGGTGCAGCTGTCATGAGATCGGAATCAGACGGAATATTTCTGGTATTTGCTTTTTATACTAGAAATCTGAAAAAATAAAATGCATAAGCACAAATTTTCCGTAATCCTTTATCCAACTAAATATTTTATTTCCGTGCAAAACATGGAAATTCAGTCGCATTGCTTTTCCCACTGTGCGCATTTAGTTCGACATTACTTGTTGTCCAGCTAATTTAGTTTCTAATATATAAATTCATGCAGTTTTTGCTATTATGGCTGTTTCGGGCGGTACACACCTTATTAAAACGTGAACCCAAGCCTTTTAATATTAAAGTTGCGCATCACCTTGAACATAAAGTCAAACCATTATGTGGATCTAACATCAAGTAGTTCCCATAACGCTTCATAGTGTTCGGTGAACATGTCGTTGTTCACGTTACCTAATGCAACAAAAGAAGCTTAAAATGCTGTTTTATATCTGGCTTTGTGTTTTACTAAGTTCCGTATTTTTCAAGAAAACTGAGTGTTTTAGAACAACATTAGCAATATATGAACCAACATACATGCCTGAATAAAAACTGAAAATGCCAACTTGACGACCCGAAAGTTATTCCGACAAAAAATTTTTATCAAAAAAGCGTATATATTTCAACAAAAAGGCAATGACTTACCTATTGATTACAGTCAAGATTGAATCCATTAAAACTGAGATATTACAAACGTGATATAATAAAACGAGGTTAACTTTATGCCCTCACCTTTTGCAATGTCGATGTTCACCAGAAACAAAAAGGGAGAGAGTCGGTTCCAGTCCATTGATCTATGTTAATCTTCAGTTTTGTTGCATTTTCCCACCATTTGCAAGTTGCAACTCGTAACTTGTCTAATTAATGCTTATAATTATAAACGCCAGTGACCAAGTAGTGTTTTAAAGTAATTACTTGCAAAAAAAGGCAAATCATATTTGAACTTCAGTGTAAAGTTTTAATTTTTCTCCTCTCAATCCAAATCTAATTTGGGTAATAATCGATTGATTTCTGGCAAGTGCGAGCTTTTCATCCAAAATACCGGTATCCGGCCGGATTTTCTTCAATTATCCGGTAATTCCGGTATCCGGCCGGCTATAAAAAAACACTATCCGGTGCACTCCTACCAACCAACAAGGTCTTTTGGCAACAAGCTCTTGTGTGCGCTACTCTGTGTCAGACACTGGTATGTGGTTGTGTTATATTTTGAGAGCAGGATGGGGACGCCTCAAGTGCAGGTTTGTTTGGGATATTATTCTCATGACTGACGACTTGAATGACACGAATAGCATAGTGTAGTGTAGTTCAGCAAATCTGATTTCCAAATCATCTGGTGGAACATTGCCATGGTTTCATCACACACACCTATTGCTCTACAAAAAAATCAAAGCAACTTGTTCATTTCCTCACTAAAGCCATATTCTGAAAAACGAAAGCTATGTTGCATCAGAATTCTAATGTACTCAAAATACTGTAGACTAAATCTCAACGGTAAGACAACCAGAATTTTTGAGAGCCAAATGTTTTTAGGTGCTCAATTCATTACATACTTAAAAATAAAAAATCATAACCTGCTTACATTCAGGATTGATTTTATTATTGACATTAGAACAATAACAAACAATTCCATTATCTCACAGTGTTTTTCTTACAGCCGGTACACTGTACTGCTACTGTACCACATTTCCCACTAGTATAAGTTCTAAATATTTAGCTAATAGGAAAGAAATTAACTATGAAAGTTTTTTTTACAGTTTTACAGATGTTTTGCAATAAAGCATATTAAAATTTCATGCACTTTAGGGTGATCCTTTCATGTGAATGGACAAGGGTCCTATAGCACAATTAATTCCTCGCAGCTGCCATGTTGAAAACTATGGTGGAAACTGGGAAGTTGTCTTGTCCAAGGTCTTGTCTGGTTCCCAGCTTTCCACTCAATTTCTTGGGTGAAATGTGCTCCCAAACTCTCTACCAGTGAAGGGTGGTGGCAGAGACTGGTAACAAAACCAGGTGTACCCCATTCCCCACTACAAATACCTTGCTTCACCTGCCTTAAGAAACACTGTCTCATCAGGACATTTCTGTGCCAGCATTGTTTGTTTTTTTGTTCATAAATAACTTTCACCACAAGATTGTAAACAGTTAACCTAGGTGTTATGTAAATCTTACTAGGTAAACAACAAAAGAAACCATATGTTGGCCAGAAATCTGAGGAAAAAATTCAAATTTATTGTTTTTATTTTATTTTCTGTCAGTTACACTCTTCACTAACACACACCTTAAGAAATTCTTGTCAAAGAGTTACTGGTTGATATCCCAGTATTTTTTTCTATAGAATTTGTTCTTAAAATAGACCTTTATGTTAATTCCAGATCTACAATTAATTACCTATTTCATGCAATCTACTTGTTCTTCCTGTATCTGTGTCCCTGACAATTTTATCTCGAAAAGGGAGAGGAAATTGTTGTGTATATAGGATATTAGAAAAATGAATAGACTGCATGAAAGTTTGGACAATGGGATAGTTGTATCCAATTATTAAACAACTTCTAATGTGGCTACATTCCTGCTCGTGCATTGTTCTGAAGTGTTGACTTTTGTAAATGTATAATTTGAAAATATTATTTTATCCATATATGACAAAATGTTAGTTTATTTTTAAAATTTGGTTAAAAGTCCAACTATTCACCACAACTACACTGGAGACAAAAGTGCTCTAAACTTGGACGATAAATTGCAATAGGTTAAAATGGAAAATGTTACTTACTTTCTAGACAACTTTGATTTGATTTCTTCTCAGGAGTATCATTGAAAGAATTTAAGTACACCATCAGCATTTTTACTTTTGTTAATCCAATTTTCAGTGATTTGGCATCTCAGCCTTCTTTGATTGTCTTGTACATGTTCCAAGAATTTGTTCATGTCACATTTCCCACAAGCCTTTTGTCTCAAATACTTTATTTTGCTGTCTTTTATGAGTTCCAAGACTTTGTTCTAGGTCACATTTTCAACAAGCTTCTTGTCACAAATTCTTTATTTGGTCATTTTCAAATCTTGTGGTTTCTATAAATTTTAAAGGAAGGGAACAGTAAAATCATCAAACTATCATTGAAACAGTAAAATCAGCGAAACCAACTTTGAAAAAGGGGAGATGGGTAGTTAATCTGATGCAAAAAGCAAGGTGTCCCAACATTTTCTGCAACAAGTGTGGCTTCTTCATTTTATTCTTTTTAATTATTTTGTGCATATAAAAATAATATGTAATTTCTTTTTTTTTTAAATTTCTGCCACAAAATACACCAAATTTGATTTAAATTAATTTTGTAGTACAGTGGAGCCTCACTATAAGGCACATCAGTATAGTGCATGACTCGGTATGATGCAGTAAATGTTTGGGCCCCAAACTTCTCAATCATTAAACTGATTTACAAACCTTGTTCACTTGGTAGAACCATTGAGCACAAGCAGATCATTAGTAGCCAATCAACAAGTAGTTCTAGGCACGGGAATTAGAACAAGAACCACAATCAGAACTAGAAAGTGACAATGATGATGATGATGAACCAGAACCGATGCCATCAATGAAAGCTGTGGTGCAATGCATCGAAATAACATTGAAATGGGCCGACAATCACCATGTGTGTTTGTGCTGTTTTTTACAGCTTTGATGCTTGTCATGTCATTGACAATGAATTCATGTTTTATACTTTCCTGCAACCTGCACCATTTCCTCATACCAAATCCCTATTTTCGATACATTTTGATGTAACACACTTTAGCTGTAATGTGGTCATTTATGATAGACCCTATATACCATGTTATAGCGAGGCTCCACTGTATTAAGTTGGAGAATAACAGGATCAAAAATTTATTTATTAACTTTTCTGTATTTGCTATATCTTAAAGCAACGATATAGTCATGACTTCCAAAATATAATGGAACTTTTAACCTATGTCATTTCTGGCCTTCAAAAGCACAATGTCATTAAATCTGTAATTTTCATCAAGTACTACAACAACAGGTTATCATCACTGCAGTTAATGTCAAATAATTCTTATCTCTTGTGAGATGAATTTATAATGTTCAACTGTAAAGTTTCATTCTTTCCATAGCTGTGCAAAATACTCATAGTTGGGGTTTTGTAGGGTAAATGAATCAATTAGTGCAATTTTTACTCACAGGACAGTAAAGAAACTAGTTGCTGCACACTCTAATGATGCCCAAATGTGCTCAAAGCCATAGGGGTTTTGCTTCTTCTCATATTAATTTTTCATGCAAAATTCATGATTGTGACAGCATCTCTCAATCATGTCACCAAAATGGATATTTTATTGCCAAGGGATTTATGAGTAAATAAATAAAAAATCTACTTCCTGGGCAAGAAGATGATTCTAAGGAAAAACTTGAAAATGAGAAGATATCACTCATTTTCAATCAAAATTCAGCAGCAAAAAATGACAATTTGATATTCCATTACTCGGGTATTTCTGGCTTCCCTTTTTTCAGTTGTGATAATTACTTTTATTTGTAAGAAAGCACTAAAAAGAAAACAGATTGGTTTTTTTCTTTTAGCTTAGAAACTAACAATTTTGGAGCCATAATTATTTAAAAAAAATGCTGTAAACTTGGAGGACAAATTGCAGTAGGTTAAGATGGGAAATGCTATTTACTTTCTGGATATCTTTGACTTGATTTCTTCTTAAAACTATCATTGACAAGATTTGTATATGTTGTCAGCATTTTTATTTTAGTTAATGTAATTCTTCATGACTTGGCACCTCAGCCTTTTGTCATTGTCTTGTTCTGTACATATAAGCCTTTTCTCTCAAATTCTTCATTTATTTGTCTTTCATGTGTTCCAGGACTTTGTTCTATGCCACATTTTCAACAAGCGTTTTGCCACGAGTACTTCATTTTGTCATCTTTCACATCTTGTGTTTTCTCTTTCTCAAATCTTTCATGTATGCAAGCAATGATAATCTGTACCATTTGAACAAAAAACGGTTCAACACTACCTCCGTGATCCATCAAGGAGCAAGGGTGCAGCGAAACATTCGACTTCTTACTAAGAATAGCATTCCTTTAGGTTTGTCTTGCCCTTTCATAGCCGCAACAAACAGGAAGTCACTGTTCAACTTCATAAAAGCTTGTTATCTTTGAATAAATTTTATTATTTTCCTCTTTATAAAAATTATTGATATCAAAACAAAATTCTAGCGGAAAACCTCATTTGTTGGATAGTAAAGGCAGTTTCGAACCATAACTTGGTCTATCAGTATAGTTCCTTATTACTCTCGAACAATCAATTATCCCAATGGACAGTAATCACGTTCACTGACCCTTCCTAAAGTTAAAAATACACTGTTAAAACCGGTTCATTTGAGTAATCCTTCACGTCAGCCTTAACTGGAAGGAAAACACCATTATATACCTTACCTAATGACTAATGAGCGATTTCTCCGTGTGACTGTGTCTGCTACCTCCTTCTCTTTCGACCATATGTGATCGACTTATTGACCATGAAACTTGACGACATTTTGATGGGCGGAGCAAAAACTTGCTTTTCATCAGCTCTTCTCTGAAGGAGATTTCCCTTCCGTCGCTGGGCCTAATCAGTGCACTGCCCAATTTGAAGGGCTGAAGATAAACTCTTCTTCCCCACTTACGATACTTTTGCGCATTAACCAAACTAAGGTAAAGTGGAAATACCAGATTGTTTGGTAGCTGTACGTTGACTTGAAGTTGGTTGGACTCAAAAAAACTGAGGTCAGTTGTACAAAGACCACGTAGCATATCCGCATGATAAAACCTGGTTCCCCTCAGTGATTAGTTGCGTCCAGGGTTGCCAGGTCGCATGGTTGAAAATAGCCCAACCCCCCCCCTAGAAAACAGCCCAAAACTAGCCCAAGTCCTTCCGAAAAAAGAAGCCCAAAGTAGCCCAAATACTTCAACAAATTACGGTATTCATTACGATGGATAACAGCCAGGCAACAGATAAGGCCAAATTTTATTAAACTTATAATATGAGCTCTCTTTACTGTTACTGTATAACAAAAAACAAAAATGTATAGCAAAAAACAATTAACTTTGCAACAAACAACTACTGAGCATCGCTATCTGGTCCCGATAGTCTATAGATTTCATTAGTAAATCTTGCCAACATATCAGATGAGGGAGTAAAGCTGTTGCAGCAAATGTTTCGCATTGCTATATGCGATCTGACATGGAGAAGATTCTCAAGTAGTGACTGTCCCATTCTATTACGGAGTTTATATTTCAGTAATGCCATCTGGGAAAAGGTTCTTTCCACTGCCGCATTACTGAATGGTATGGCAAGAATGGAAAGCATGAATTTGCCCAAGTCTTCAAAATCCTGGTCACCACAGGCGTCTGTATGCGTGGCAACGTCAATCCAGAACTGTTCAACGTCTTCGTCATCTCTATTGGGCCACTGAATAGCACCAAGGTGGCTATATTGCTGATCAAGCTTGGCTAGCTCTCCTCTAAATAATGGTAGGAAAGTAACCTTTTCCAAGGCCTGCTTTCTTCTTCCGAGAACAATAGACGGAATTAACTCGGAAAGAGACTCCAAACGCTCCACGTTTGATGGCAGTCTCTCCTTCATTTGCTTTAACAATTCGAGCAAATAAGACCGACATCGCACTTTGATGGCATCGCTTTGGGCGGTGGTCAGTTGCGTTTCTGCCAAGGTAATTTGAAACGAAGCGCCAAAGTCGACGGCACACAGTGGAAGGTGGTTGTTTTCGTTATCTATGTCATACATTAGTGTGGAAAGCCACGATGTAAAAGTGACTGGTTTCATGACACGGCAAAGAAGAGCTCTGTACAGGTTCATAAGTTCCGATAAGAGCTTTAGCGGGTTTGCGGACGCTGCCTGGAAGGTCTTATTCACTCGATTCAACTCTTTGAGAATGGGCTGGAGAAAGACCAAGTATAATTTGTTTTCCTTATCAGTATACATCTGATAGAGCAATTCTGCAGTGTAATTTCGTTCCTCGTCTTTAGCTATCTGGAAATGAAGTTTCAGTTCATGAAATTGATCAATGATGCGGTCAACACATGCTGAGATGGAAAGCCAGAGTGTACTAGAAAGCCTCAGAATTTTCAAAGGGATTTCTCCAACGTTCATCCCAGAGTACAGTTCATGATACTTCTGCTGTCTTAACGTGCTGTGTGAAAACCAGTTATAGGTTTCTGAAACCATGAACTCGATATTCCTGGGCATTACTTTCAGAGAATGGGAGGAGCTGAGCTGGATTGAGTGGCAAATACATTTGATATGTATTATGTTTGGACATACTTCCCGAAACTTCGTAATCACTGAATTATTTCTTCCACACATCGTATTGCAGCCATCTGTAGCTAAACCTATGCAGTCTTTAATGTCCAGTTTCTTTGACACAAGGAAGCTTTGTAGCGCTTGGAAAATACTCTCAGCCGTTCCAGAAACAATCGAAAGTAGGCCCAGGAAACTGAGAGCCGCTTTCTCTACACTCGTAAGTGCGCTAGTAAGGTATGGCCGTTCAGCACCTGATGCTTTTATTCGATCTTTCAACTTGCTGTATCCACTTCTCAGTTTCTTCAGCTTTGTTTCTATTTGTGATACCGTTCTTTCCACCTGTGACTCGTCTTTCATAATTCTTCTCATCTCCTCATACAGCTCTTTATTGGAACTCATACCTTCCATGCCATCTTGTACTGTTTTAGTACTATAAGTTTCGATAGGTGGAACGGTCTCCTCTTCTGTCCACTTCGCACCCGCCATTTTGTTTTCACTTCGGCAGTGTCAGATTATTATGAAACGTTTCTGTTAATAATTCGCAAATCTGCAAGTAAACATGCGGGAAAAAACGGGCACTGACAAAATCGTGTTCACACTGGTGCTACGGTGCTCAAGTTCAAGGTTTGAAGCAGTGCCCGTGCTCAGGCACCGGTGCCCAGATTATCGTTCGGGCACCATGAAAATACTGCGTTCACATTGGTGCTCGTGCCGGGGCACTGTACCCGGGCACCCAATTTGAACAGGCCGTAAGCCCACGTAACATGTCCGTACGATAAAACCTGGTGCCCCCAATGAACTCTAAAAAGACTGGAACGATAACTCGACGTTCACTTTTGAAGCCAAAAATAGTGGATATGGAGGCCACCCAGTGAACTCTATAAAAAGACACTTCACACTGTTTTGCACACTTCAAACCTACATGGCTCCCTTCAGTGGCCGGAACTTTGATTTCATCCAATCATAAGGCCGGGCATAAGGAGTTATCGTTGCAGTCTTTTTATAGAGTTCACTGAGTGCCCCTCTATGATTAGTCCCAGGCCTCTGAACTGGTCAATGGTTGGGGAATAGCATGCTGGGCAGGAAATTTTTGGATTTCTGAAGCGGTGAAACGCTATTTCCTGCATTTTGAGAGCACTTTTAACAAAAAATATAAAGATCATAAAAGAGGTTTTTATCATCTTTATAAGAGAGGTTCTGAATTTCAATAACAGTAAACTCTCGAAGCAGGAGCTAAAAGTTGGAGTTAGAACGACAAGAAAAGATGATGGTAAAATCACTAGGAGAGACGTGGTGAAGAGATTGCTATTAAATCACACTAACAATCTCAACGTCCAGTTGGATGAACTGAGGTAACATTCGAGGAAATTCCAAACCTAGTTGTGAACATATATTCAGAAATACAACATGTTTGCTTTGTTTTGAGTACAGTTTTATCCATCCAGTATAATGATTCTATTATATGGATGAGCTTATTTTTCGGGCCGTGTGGCGTGAGCAAAATTACGCGCGCCGATTGGTTGCTGAATATTTCATGATTTGACCTACACCGCTAAAGTCAACTAGAACAGTTAACTAGAGAGTGATCCGAACTCGTATCTCCGGGTTATCGGATCGCTGCTCTAGCAATTGAACTATCTAGTTATCTGGGAACCGTATGCTCGTTTTATCATATTTAAGTGCAAAATATGAAATATTCTGTTCATGTTACCCGGATGATGATTCTGAAATAGAGTCGAAACACTGCACATCGTCATGGATACCGAGCGTTAAGTTGTCGTGAGAATCTCTCGTGAACTTAGATTCGATAAAACGATCATACTGTTTCCAGTTGATTCCATAGCTCAATTGGTAGAGCAATAGTCAGGTAACCCGAAGATGCGAGTTCGAATCCCGCTCTAGTCAACTTTTCTAGTTGACTTTATCAGTGTATGTCAATTCATTTCATCTTACCCTGAGGTTGATTCTGAAATAGATTGGTTGGTGAACGTAATGATATTTAACCATATTAGACCAGCCTTGGTCTGGACATCGTGCCATCTCGTCACCGAACGATGATTGACTATTGTTCTACTTTACGATGGCACAATGGCCAGTCCAAGTCTGTATTAGACAGTCCGGTCCAATATCGTTTTTATTACGGACCGGAGAGTTTTGGCGGGAAAGTCTTCGAACAGATTTTAACGACATTTAAAGAGAATTAAGTTTCTACGTTGAAAAATTTCAGATAACAAAACGCGCTGGAATATTAGTGGCTGCTTTTGTTTGAAGCTAGCTGTGCAAAAATACTATACACAATGTTTCACTGGTGGAATCAAGAAGCAAACTGAGCGAGTTAAGAGGTAAGGTAAACAGCAACATCCGACGACGACAACACGGTTGAAAATGGGAAAGAGAACTAATCAAAAGTCAAATAATAAATTTCTCTCTAGTTTATTTTGCTTTTACCAAGATTCAAGTCAATTTTTACATATTTTACAAAAAATTAAGATCATTTACGGTACTTTTTTACATCAAACAGTATTTCTAAAAATAAATTAAGTATTTAAAGTCCATTTATTAAATACTGATAAAAGATCCAAACAAGACATCTTCGGCTAGAGAGGACATTTTAAGTTTCTCAAGTGCATCAGCTAACTTTTGTCTAGTTCCTCCTCTTTCAATGTATCTGGTAAGCATTGTACGAGCTTTATGACTTTCATTCTCGCCAACACGGGAGTAAATGATATCATCAATCTCACCAGTTTCAAATAGCTCAGTAAGATTGGCAACCTCTTTCCATGTCCTGGGAATTCCTCGTGCTATTGGAACAATTTCTTCTTGTTGGAGACGATCTGGTGGCCTTTGTTTTACTTGACGCTCTATCAAAATCAAGCAGGAGGTTCAACTATATATAACTGAGATGATTACTCCTTAAGTGGCTGATTAAATATGAAAAATTTTAAACAGGGCTGATATGTTAGCCTGACCTCCTCTAAGAAATCTCTAAAAATTTAGCTACCATTAAGAGACAAAAATTTCAACCAGGTCTCAGCCTTTAAATTTTATCCCGATTAGCCGAGCTGACATTTGAGCCCAGGTTGAATTCCTTCCGTGTAACGAGCCCCTTAATATATACCATAATGTATTATTTTCCGTGTTACAAACCATAATCAGCTTCTCGAATTTATTTAAATTTCTTTCACAACTTTAGGCTTTTGTATACTTTCCACATTTTCACACATTTGCATACTTCCTACAGAATAATTGTGTCAAGCATTAGTCAATTGCCAGTTGATTTCATTTACATGAAGCCTTTACTTCATACAGAAAAGTAACTACTTTTGTGTATGAAGTAAAATATTAGTTTAATAAGTTAATGCTTTGGAGCATACTTTTAGCTCGCGAATGGAGCAAGACAAGCAAATAACCGACTAGTTTACGATTAGATGGACCGGGAGAGAACACATGGAGTAAAAGAAACATGCTTACTTGTCTCTTTGGAGCCCGTGTCTTTTTCAGTAGGTAAACCTTTCCTTGAGTCAGTACCTGTTGAATAAAGAAGTTTCTTAGAATGAAGTCTCCGTTCCAAGATTGACACAGAAATTGCCTACGAGCATTTTCAACTAGAAGCAAATAGGGCATGCACAAAAATCACTGATTGTTGAATTCAACCATCTGTCTTTACATTGCATTTATGGTTCGGTAGCCAACATAATTTTGATGTTTATGTGTGACAATATTGTTGCTGATGCTGTCAAAAACTTTCTAAGGTTGATAAAGAGTACTCCATTGACAAGGCCACTATCGATGTTGACCGACCATACTATCATTTATATACAGTATTATCAGTGGCGTAGCTACAGGGGGGCAGGGGCGACCGCCCCCCCCCCCCACTTGACGTTTTGGGTGCCGTTTGTCGGAAAATTTGGAAGCTTGTCGGAAATTCTGAAGCAAACTGGCAAAGTAATTAATTATTCACACGTATAATATATTTGTACTTTAGAACCATTCTTACCAAGAAAGTAAATAGTAAATGATACAAATACAATGTCTGTTTCGTTTTTCTGCGGCATCTGCACTGTATGTTGTCACTAAATATTTTACACTGGTCTATACGTGGGCAACAGCTTACCAAACTGCGAAAAAACTTTCACGTGTTGTCGGTGTTGACCATATTGTCCATAAACTGTCACTAATTATTTCCGATGGACAGCTGTTTACTAGCTGCGGAGCTTGCTTAAAACGTGTGAAAACATACTTGCGCAGTACCATGACGGAAAAACGCCTGTCGAATCTCGCTTGTATTTCTATCAATCGTGAAATTGTTTCGAATATTTCGATTCGAGAACTTCAAATGCCGTTCCTGAACGACAAAACAAGAAGAATTTTTAAATAATGTGTTAATTCACATGGACGTGACATTATAAAACGTTTTTCAACGTTAAAAGTTAGAACTCTGTGTTCAGTGTGTTGCCTGTCTGAGTACATTACATTTGAAGAGAAATAGCGATAGAAACATTTGATCTACCTCGATCTACCTATTCGATAATACCTGAAATTGTATGTTTATATACTAGCATATTACCATTTCTTCACACTTAGTTGATTTGAAAATGGCAGCCGGCTTTTCATAGCGAACATATATCGCCATCTGATGTAAATATTAAATATAATAAAGATATTATTCTTGTTCATTCCTTGATGATGTCTCATCTGTACACAGTTTTTAAAAGCCACACCTTTTAACCACGTTCCTTTGACCACGCCCACTTGACCAAGTCCATTTGTCGGAAAATTTATAGTTTCGCCCCCCCCTGAAGAAATTCGTAGCTACGTTAGTGAGAATTATGTAGTATTACGTAGTGATAGGAATCCTCACTGGCTATAACTAAGTAAGAGAATATGAAAGATGATGAAATTACAGCTTAAACTTTGGTCGCTGTTTGCATATCAACGGACAATGATCACGGCTTCACGACTGAAACAAATGAAATCAAACACGTTTCGCTGAAAAGGAGTATCCAACAGATCTGAAGCAAATTCGACATAGATTTTTCAGGGTGCACTTCCACAAATTCCTATTTAACTCATCTAATCTCTTTACTTCACCACAAACTTTCTTAACTCTGCGGAAAAGCACATTTTCTTACCTGTGACATTTACCCAAAATGTTTCATGAAGCTTCGAAGAAATCTTGCCAGTACGGTTTCTTGGACATACAGCAAATTCTTTATTTAAGCATTCAAGATTTAGAATGCATACGCAGTCGTCGTCAGTACAAGCTTCTTTTTCATGCCTCAAACACGGTGTCTTTTCCTCCAGGCAAAGATCACATTTCAAACCAAACTCGTATCTAACACCTTGGTAGCTTGGGCAGGACTGAACTTTCGTCATTACGGCATGAAGGACGGACAAGACACTCCTTGCAATGTCCTTACTTTCAATCGTCTGCTCATCAACTAAAAAATAAATGAATAAACAAACAAATAAATAAAATAACTAAAAATAAATTTTTAAGTATTTTGAAACAGCTTTAAATTTCTCTACGTGACACAACTCTAAATTGTTTCCACATGAAGTTAAAAATCTCAGACATTCACACCTGATATTGCAACCTGGATTCTAGTTACATGGCGGATCAAAATCACGGAATATTTAATGCTGTTTTCACACTTGAAAATGCGACAGCAATTGCAGTGAAATTCAGGCATTTCCACATCGTCGTGTTCGACGTCACCACGGGCCCATTTCAATATTTCCACAAGGACTCGCATGTAAAGTCCAAGTGGAATGGTATCACCTTTAAAATTAAGGTACAGTGACGGCGACAAACTCGACGACAACACTTTCTTAATATCGCTCTCCTCCCATCTTTTAGTTACCATGGATGGAACCAGATAGAGATTTTGCCCCCAGTGACAGATTAAGCCCACTCGAACAGTCTTTTAGGTCTTCAGACCGCCTCAAGGTATCGAGAGCACGTTCGAAGATGAGCCAGCTCACGGGAGTTTTTTCTTGACCTCTCAAAATCTTTTGTGCCGTTGTAAAGATAGTCTCTCGCAAGGCTTTGAGCTGATCAATTTCATACGCATTCCTCCGTTTTCTATTATTAATAACATACTTGGCAACAATAAGTGAACCGCAACCAATGCGTTCAAATCTCTTCTCAAGAGCTTCGGTAACTTTCTTCAGCTTCTGCTCTAGTTTCTCACCACGTCTCAGCTTATCAGGCTTGGTGAAAACGAGAATAGCTTTGGGCAGATTAAGACTTTGCGCGGAATTACTTTCGGCCTCTTTATTGCAAGAGTTAAGGTTACGAAGAGCTGCCATCCACCTAGTAACATAATCGAAATTCGTTTCATGTAGGGGGTTTTCTTGGTCTCTCTCTCTGTTTATTAATCCCTTTTCCACGAACTTTGGCTGTGCCTCGTCGTCAAGGGACATTGACAGATCAACAACAAGTATAAATAGCGTTCTCAACCTCAGCATTATCGAATGCACGTCGTAGAAGACAGACTGGCCACCAACGTCTCCAAACATGAATCTAATTGTGTCCATGGTATCATCATGATAAATGTCGACGTTTTTCATTTCATCGTTGATCTTGGTTTGTAAATCGTCTGATACGTAATATTCAAGCTGATCTTTCATACTTTTCGGCGTGTTACTTTTTCCTTCTTCAACCATTCCACGTCTATGTACGTTGCTACGGCAGTCATCTCCATGTCCAACTCCGTCTCTAGCTCCAGCTCCAGCTCCAGCTCCAGCTCTAGTTCCAGCTCCATCTTCATCTCCAGATCTAGCTCGATCTTTATCTCCCTGTCCAACTTCATCATCAGCTTCTTCTTCACTTCTATTTTTAGTTTCACTTAGATTTCCAGATTCACCTTCAAGTTCAACGCCATCATCTTCATCGCCACCAGCGCTTTCACTTTTTCCTTCTTCAGGCTCGTCTTTACTTTCAGCTATTGTTCTGGCGATTTCCTTTCCGAGGACATCGTCAGTATATATTTCGGATGCCATGAACTGATCATCCTTTGCACGCTTCCAAGGATTCGATTTGTCATTCTCTTGTACCTCGACAACATCGAATTCAATACCGATTGTGCTCGGTTCTTTCGTTTTTGACTCTTCACCCAGAAGACTTTTTTTCAGAGACGTTTTTCCCACACGACCTTGGCCAATAAAAAATAATGACATACGATTGTTTTTCTTTTTACCATGTTTTAGAGTCTCCAATACTGCTTGACAAAAAAAATCCAAAAAACAAACTAGGGTCAAAAGTCTAAAGGTAACCCTAAAGATTAAAAAAAACATCTGAAAATTAAGGTCGTCAACAACACTTTCCAGCAAGGTTCACTTTCTTCAAAACAAATTTTTAAGAAAAATTTGTTAAAAATGATTTCAACATGTTAATTGCGGTGTAAGTTTAGGAATTTTGAAATGGAAGGCAGTCGTCATTTTCCCACTTTTTATCAGGACTGCAATTGCAAAAATGTCGGGCTGGTCGGGCTACGATTTATAAATGCAAAGATTAGTACCCTCGTGCCACGCTTCGGGCAATGAACCTGGGGATAATCCACATGATGACATGTTGTTCTGAATGATGTCGTTTTGCCATATATTATGTTTTCGCGGTTGGACTTAGTGATGAACGTAATAGGATTCGAAATTCCTATACCTGAATTTAATCCTAGACATATCATCGGGAGTGTTCAACAAATGAAGACCTAATCATGAGCTATTTCTTTGAGTTTCTATCCAAAGTTTTGGTAACACCCAATATATTTTATACCTATCAGACGGACAGTTCACAGTGAAGTATTTGGTGTCTTGTAAGAGTTCTATCTCTTAAAGGGCATATGAAGCGTAAATTTTGTTTTTAACTTTTCCATCCTTTCTAGAACATCAAAACGCGCTCTTTTCAATGAACAACTTAGTTTTTTAATTTAACTTTGTTAAAGTGTTCAATTTTGCTGCCAAATGTTGCTTCTTACCATGTTTGCGCCCAACTTGTAAAAAGAGTCTGGGTCAAAGTGATGACGTAGAAAGTTGTACTCCATAACACATGCTTGACTTATTTGATTAACATCGATTAACATCGATTAACAAGTTGTGCGCTAATTTTAGTTTTTTGGGGTTTTTCTGAGTTGTCAAAAAAATGTCAAGCGAATATATGGAAAATTCTGATTTGGAAAATGAAAATTTGTCATCTTCCTCTTTGAGCACGTTCCATGATTCAGACGAAGGAAACGGTGAAGTGTTTAGTGAAGACGCATTAGTCGGTGCATACCAGCCTTATGCTCATGAACCCTTAGCACAAAGTTCTGACGAAAATGATGATCAAGAAGAGGTTGATATCGACGGACTTTTACTGAATGATATCGAAGACCGATACGAAGGAATACAAGCGGTCAAGGATTGGTGTTTTTGTGGCCATTGCGAAACTCGTTTGTTATGTTGTTCAAGAGAATACAGGTGCTGCCACGAGATAAGCGATGCAAATGTTTTTAACTCCGAAATAATACTGGAAGAGCCTGTTAAATGCGTTACAGAACATCCTGATTTCACAGCTGTTGTACTACATCCTCGAGTCCTGCGAGTTGCAGCAAATGGTTTGAAAACAAGGCAAGGAAGGAAGTACAGGCAACTTGGCAGCGACGAAAATGTCTTTCTACGAGCAATCGCTTACAGATTGTTTATATCTATGGTGTTTGGATTCATGGGATTTGACAACTCAAGACCGCTTCCTGCATGTGCGTACACAGCAATTCGAACTAGGTTCCCTAAGCAGAAAGACACAGAACATACTGGTTACATGTCGACAGACGAGAGAGCCTAAACGTAGACAACAATAACAATGAGACCAGAGGCAATTTACGCCAACTTTTTTTGTTACACACCACCAGTATTTACAATATTTACAAATGCACTGTATGGTTAGCATTGTCCACGCTTGTGACCTTTCATGGGTTGATTGCACTTGGTACAGTGCCGTGTCCTCTGTGCATTTGTAGGCTCTGGCCGAGTGACTACAGCTTGAAGCTCATCTTGCTCGTTTACTAGAATATATGATAAATTAAAATTCAGCCAGTAACACACTATGCTTTATTGTTTAATGTATAGAAATTATGTTTTGTTACAAAATATAATTTCTGTGTATTAGACTTGAGAAATTGTACTTACAACTGGGGTATAGCTGGACAGTCATTTCATTTCTTCTTGCGTGATTGGCAATGGCAGTAAGGCGGTCCACCTTATCACTAAATTGTGAGCTAAGTGGAGCAGGGACATGTTTTAAAAACTCAAGTATTTTGAGTTTCATAGATGCCTTCGTGCTTTTGAACAGACAATTTCTTATATCATCTACATATTTGTAGGTGGGAGGAACTGGAACTGTTCGGACTAATTCTTCACCATTTTTGTATTTTGGATAATGTATGCTGTAATAAATTTTGCCATCTTTTGTTTTTTTTGCTTCTCTTTTGATGTTCTCATTGAAGTGAGCAATTGCCAATATATGCCTAGAAACATACAAAATTTGTTCCAAGAAAAATACTTTAAACAAATACTAAAGGAGTTATACCTGCAATATGTCCCTGTGTAAGAATATGCTGTCATCTTTGGATGAAACTGGTTAAGTGTGGAATGAAATGCTTCCAGGTGGCTGGTTTGAACTTCTGATGAAAGCTTTTTCACATCATTCAGTACTTGGGACTTTCCACAAATGCCAACAACTTTATCATAAACTTCAGTGCCTAAAATAATTTGCATAACTAGAAATAGGCTTGTGATATGAAACAAAAATATGTTTAACAAACAACAATATGTTTACCAACAACTCCTCCCCTTTTGAGATTGTTCACTTCTCTTATAGTATACTCACCCATTCTTATCCATTTTCTGCTAGGAAGTTTTTCATGAACACATTTTTCAAACAATGGATCTGGATGATTTGTATGGAGATTTGCAATGTGTCTTGCATACGACTTCCATTTTGCCAAGATAAGCTGTTCATAGCCAGACTTAGTAGAACAAGCACACCAATATAAATGGTTTTTGATAGGCTTTATCCAGTGCTGTACAGCTTCACATCCTTTCTCCTTAGCCAACTTAGCTAACTTTTTTGTGATGCTTTTTGCAACATGCCAAATGTCATAGAAGTGATGTACAAATGGGTATTCTGTTTTTAACCACTTTGCTATTCCTCTGTGCCTGTCAGATATAAAGGTTTGCACTTTCACTCCTGAATCGGTTAGAAACTTGAACGAACGTTTTGCCCCTTCAAGTTCCATGGCCTGACTTGAACCAGTTTCATTAGCCTGAAAATACCATAAATTAGCAGGTGCTTAAGACCCCAGAAAATTAAAAAAAGGGAAACCATTAAAAACAGACACATTGACTATCAATGGGTTGATCCGGTAAGAAAGTTGATGTAACATGAAGATAATGCTGATTACCTGTAGCAATTCAAAGTGCACAAGTTTACCCAGTGAAGCATTCATCATGGTGTATACACCATACTTGGCTGAATGACCCATTGAGTCGAATCGACCATCACCAGCCCAAACACTTTCCTTTGCCAAGCAAGCTTTTTCAATCAGTCCCAATCGTGTTGATTCCCAAAACCCAATGATAGTAGGGAACAGCAACCATCTTTGATGTGCATAGAATGAACGCACTGAGTACACGCATAAGCCCAAATGGGAGAACATGAGCATTATTTTGCTAATACTTGCACCAGCACAAAGAATAGCAAAGCTCAATAGCAAATTACCAGCAGCAAATCGACCAAACACAAAAGGCTGGCTATGCCATTTATAAGGCTGCACCCCAGCTAGCTTGCATTTTTTGCAATGTTGCTCTATATTGACCATTGTGCCAGATTTTGATACTAGAATCTCAGGTTTCTCCAATTTGCAATTGAAGCAAAACATTGAAAATATTGAGACCAAACAAGAAAGGAAAACAATAAATTTTGGCTCATCTTGAGGCAAAGCACTTGAATTAATCCTATAAAAGACAATACATTAGACCAATAGGAATGACAAATAAAATAAAATAAATTAATGCAATGGTATGTATATTTTACCTTACAGTATCTTCTCCATCAGTATCCTCTTCATCATGTGCACCAGACTGATATTCAGTTTCCCAGTCAGGATCAGTTGTTAATTGGCTCATGTCATCTGCTTCTGCCAGGAAGTCATCAAGCTCGTTCTGATCAACTTCAAGATTGCCATCAAATTCATTTACAACATCCTCCACTTGATTCTCTTGATGGAGAGTATCAACCATGGGAGTATGTGAAGAGGATGACTTTGCTTGTACCTGTAGCCGCAGGCACCTGATAGTCCTTCTGTAGTTTGAGCACCTTTGTTGAATAGTTTTCAGCTTTTTTTTACACTTTAACAGTGCCTCTGACTCTCCAGGTTCAACAGGTTTGTGTTGGTTGTTGCGAGAAAGGTGAACAGTTGCACTTTGCTCTATGGAGGAGTCCATTTCCATTTCATCGACTTGGTCCGCCGATTCTTCGTCTTGAATCTTTGGTTGCTTAGCACTAGATTGAGATAATTCTCGAAGAAGCTGTCGCTTTGCACGTTTTACTTTGCAAGCAGGAATTTGAGGAGTGTCAGAGTTAATAGCAGCAGTTGTCTGGGTTGTTTTCGGAAAAGATACCGCAGCAATATCATAATTGTCGACTGTTGGTACTGTTCCAGGCTTTAGATACCTCTTGCAAGATATACTATTTGGCGAGCGATCAGACGCAGTGGGTACTTCAATATCCAGTCGTTGATTATAATCATGTCCATGAAAATGCGCTGAACATAGTGCAGAAGAACTTGTTGGATTCCAACCTGGTCTATGCTTTCTCACAAATTTCGTCCACGCCGCACGTTGTTTAGCATCACGAGGAAACAAATGCATCGAAATGCCCGTCGAACGACTTGAATTTTTGCAAGATTTTGCGTTAGCAAAACCAGCGACGCAATACTTGCCTCCTTTTACAGGCATTATCGCAAGGATAAACTATAGTAATGATCTCAAACAATTTCACTTCTTATACAACAGCAAGTTGATGGCTTTTGAATACGCTTTATGCTTTATAGTTCATACTTTATACGCAAAACTTCCTACGGTACATCTTCCTACGTCATCACTTCATTCCAGGCCCCTGGTGAAAGTTGGGCGCGAACACTTTAATATATACGCACTTTCAGAGCAAAATTGAACGCTTCAACAAAGTTAAATTAAAAACTAAGTTGTTCATTGAAAATAGCGCGTTTTGAAGTTCTAGAAAGTGTGGAAAAGTTCATAACAAAATTTACGCTTCATATGCCCTTTAATATCCTCCAATCGTATCTTAGACGAGCTGTCCTGATCGTGAGCTGTTCCCTTCTGGATATGTCATTGGTGGACAAATCAAATGAATTTCTTTTCGAGAAAATTCATCTAAAAAGTGTATACAAGAAATTTGCTTGATCACTTCACGAACAATTTTTCTTTATCCTCGATGTATCTGAAACGCATGGCGTCAGGAGCTCAATTAAGTGGAGGGGGGCAATGGAAGAAATTGGCGGGACATGTTTACGTGTTACTAAGGAAATATAGGGTTTTTATCAAGAATATTAGGCTTTTTTGGTATACAAGTAATATAAAGCTGATTTTTTGGATGCCACCAAACTTGGCAAACTTATACCAGTATTGGAAGCAAGGATGAGAAATGAATCCAGCAGAGAATTTTCAGAAGCTTGTTGAAGGCTACCCAAAGGGTCTAATTACGGTAAACAAGCAAGTATGAGAAAATGCAATCAAATACTGACAAAGGGTACGTAAATCTATGCCTGAGGGAATTCTGAAGTAGTTACTAAAACCTTAGCCATCTCTGATTTAAATCCAGTAGATCCCTAACTGTCTTTCCTCGTGAAATGTACGGCGCAATGAAATGGGATAATGCGAAAATTTAAGTTGAATATTCTTAGCCTAGTTGTATGTAAACTTTTGACTCCAGCTGCATATAAATATATGACTTTAACTTAGCTGACATCGGATACTCGGAAACAATCTTTAGTCTGATGCTTCGAGCTGCAAGCCTGTCCGTGAAAACGTAGGTTCTATTTAGACAAATAGATTAGTTCACTGTAATTGGACTATCGTCGACAATCACGAATGATCTTGACTTCTTTCGAAACAAAACAAGTGGTTCTAGCGGCCCAACTACAGGCTGGGAAGGGTGGGTAAGGCCTACGCGCCCCTGAGCAAAAGGAATTCATTAGAAGCTCCGAGAATTTTGTGATGTCATTATTATTTTCATATCATGACGGCATAAATTTGCTCAAATCAGTCTCAAACTGTTTTCATGAGCAAACTTTGCTCTTCAACGGCTTTCACTCTTCAAGTAAATAGTCATCAGTTGGTTTTACGTTTGTCTATCAACAAGACGAGAATGATTTAATATCTAGGTCAACGTTTTCAGGACATTGATGGCCAGAAATGCCGCCCCTCGAAAAAGAGCCGTTTGGGACTTCTGCCCTTAAAGCCTTAATGGGACTTCTGCCCTTACAATAGGCCATAATGTGAAGGTTGTGGGGTGCAAGCCTCTGGATGACCAGTTTGCCTCCTGTTGCCTGTATGAGGGCCTGGTGAAAAGTACAGACTGCTTATGCTGCATCAGCACTTTAATTTATTTATTTCATATTACTGAGAATAGTAACCCCATATTAGAATGCAAAATACTTGATAAACAATTAAAGGTCGAAATTGAAAAATATCAAATATAAAAAAATATCTTTGATGCATCAGAACAAATTACAATCGACATTAATTACCTGCACCATGCTGCGTGAGATAGTCAACCACCCCGGTATGTCTAAATAATGATGCAAGTTCAAGTGGAGTCTCACCATCGTTATCTGTTGATGTGAAGTCACTGCCTTTGGTGATGAGTAACTTTACGATATCTAGATGACCACGTCTGCAGGCTTCGTGAATAGGCAAGTCACCAACCTCGTCTCTACAGTTAACTTCAGCTCCACGTTGGATTAAGTATTCGGCAACTAAGGTATGTCCATAGGAACAAGCATAATGTAAAGCAGTTCCCTCCATCCATCCTCCACGCTCATTAATGTCTGCGCCATTCTCCACTGCAGCTTTAACGCCATCCAAATCTCCTTTCTCTGCTGCAGCCCAAACAGACCTTTTCCTATTCAAAACATACGTATTCAAATTTTGAAAAAATGTAGCCCCCATCTCTGCTCCCCACTTATCCCCCTCAACGGGATAGGGTTTCACGGAAGAAGAGTCTGCACCAGTGAACTCTAAAAAGACTGGAACGCTACCTGCTTATGTCTGGCCTTACGAGTGAGTGAAGCCGACATGGGGGCAGCCATGTAGGTCAAAAACAGGCGTGTAAGCGCGGGCGCGGGCCTCAAACTTACAGAAGCGGGCAAAACGTTGCTCAGCTTCAACTAGTCAGAACTAAAGTAAGTTTGTAGGATGGACTGCTTAGTATTTTCCCATCGCAAATTAAATCAACTTTAATTTCGAGCTGTTTCAAGAATAACAATGTACAAATGAAATACAAGTAACAAAGGATTCATGGTAAGATATATAACTTGGATCGACGAACTCAATCATTTGATGTTGATCTCGAATCTTGGGTCGAACTCTTACGAACGATTATTTACAGTCAATGACAGTGATATTCATTTATGTTTTTAACTTATGTAGTTTTGGTAACATTAAGATAGAGAGGAATAGATGTTTTTTTTGGTTTTTGAATAAAATTAATTTCGTTAGTTTATGTCGATCGCTTGGCGTTCCATTCTGTATCACCTGATTGCTGTAATACTTCCCGAACGTGTGCAATCGTAATGTGAAGTATTTCTCAGCTGTAGCTTTCACAAGCTTCATCTGGTGATCATCTTCAACCAAACTCTCGTTTGACCCATGCTCGTGGTCTTTGAACACAGATTGGCTTGAGTCGAGAAGAAAGTGATGACATACCTCGAGTATCATCTTGCATTGTAAATTTGTGTCGTTGCTTATTCTTCTACAATCTTTTTTACAGACGTATGCTTTGAATACATGCTCACTGTATTCGATAGTTTCGAAAACCGACTTTGATGGAATTCTTAGGCCGCCTTTGTTAATGAAGAGGGTAAAAGCAGAGGCTGAAACTGGTTCGTTATATCGCGATGCCCAACAGTAATCATGATCAATTGAGGGAGAAAATATTTCAGAGACGAGACTCTCTTTGCATGCATGACAGGTGAGTTGCATTAAGTGTTTTGATGTAATGAAACCAGCGATATAGAATAATACGTTAGCGGTAAATTCAGAATGTTTTTCTTGGACCAGATGCTCCAACATTAGGTTGATTTCTTGACCTTGGTAATTCGGTATGTCTTTACTCCTAGTACACTCGTCGTTGGTTGTTGTGATCAGTGGGGATGCATGTTTTTTTGAGTGGAAGATGGGAATAATAGTATTGCCATAACCGGAGAAATCAAAACAGTTAGCGTTTTTGGAAGCAGTAACTGCATTTCTCATCAGCATCTTTCTAAGAGCTTATTTAAGCTGTAAGCAGTTAGGGTTATTATTCCAGCCTCCTTGCGATCTAATGCACGAGAATAGCAGCTCGATATGATCTTGAGAAAATTTATATGTCAAAAGGTACTTGAATGGATTCTGAGGAAGCGAAAACATTTGATTTGCCATCTCAATAGTTGATTTGATAGTTGTAACAAAACCAAGGAGAAATGTTTTGCGACGATGAGTTATGAGAAGCTGTGATTCGTTCGAATCAGTTCTCAAGGAAAGCAAATAACTTGCTGAGGACTTGAGGATTTCTTCCCAGGTGTCTTTCGTTTCTAAACGAAGCGGTTTTTTATAACCTTTGGCCAAAGGATTTCGGGAATTTAAAATATCAAAAAGCCTGTCAATTGTCCTTATAAATGTAACAGTGCCAGTGCTGTTTTGAAACTCTTTTAACTTCATAGAAAGGTTGAGGAAGTCGATTGCATCGGCCACAGAAGAACTTAATGTTTGGGCAGCTAATCTGACGTTCATTTTGTGTTTTTCAAAGTTCAGGTGATTTGTTGACAACTTATTTCCCAGCTTAAGTCCCTCTTTCTCCTGAAGTATTTGTAACTGTTGTAAATATTCCCATTTGACTTTTTCGTTGCTAATGTCAATGAATGATGAAATGCTTGCTAGTGCATTTCTGGCCAGTTTCAACATGTGACAAGGATCTAGAATTACAAAGACATCATCTCCAGTGCTTGGGTGTTTAAATTTTGTAATGATTGAATCATATGTTGTGCCAAATTGACAACCAAGTAGCTGAAAGGTTTTCAGGTTTACAGTAGTCCCATCAGCTGTAACTGACCATACCTTTAACCCCACATCTGCTGCCATGGCCAAGGCTTTATTTACCAGCTTGGTTTGAACTTCTGCTGAAACCTTGTCTACCAGGAAGTAGCCAATTGGACATTTCCAATGGCTTCGTGTTCCAACCAAAAGGAAAACCAATGCTTCTGAAGCTAATGTGTTTGAAGTACCTGGTATTGTGTCACCATAATCTACAAATCCAGCATATTGGTTTTTTGCCTCATTCTAAATAGTTTGCTTTCGGATTGACATGGCATCAATGATTAAACTACAATCTTTTTTCACAGATGAACAGTGAACTTCATTTGCTAGGGATGTGAATGCTTCTGTAAAAAAGCCTAGTTCACATTTGATGGAAGATGACCATTTTTGAATTAGAGATGGATTTGGTAAAGGAATCATAGACCTGACATACCTGTATGCCTTGGGTGAGTAAAAGTAAAGTGTTAATGCAAATTCTTTTAATTCATCAGAATACCTTCTTGCTGAGGGTGTGCTTTTTAAATTATCTTTTGCATTTTTAAAGAGTGTTAGTTGGAGTGTGTTAAATGATGCATGTAGTATGTCAGCTTCCTCTGAAGTTATCATCAACTTTTCTTTTAGAGTTGAAATCATCTGCTCTATACTTTCAGACTTTTGTTTTGATCTTCTTACTTGCTGTTGTAAGTTTTTTATTTTTTGTTGTAGTTTTTCCTCCAGAAATGATCTGTCGTGCTCTTCTGATGGTTGTTTTGCATAGTTGTGGTCACACTGAACTTTTGCTGCTGGTGACATGGTTTCAACTTCTGGAGAAGTCAGTGGTCGCTTGCTGTGAAGTTCCATCCTAGTTTTGAGTTCTTCTGGCATGGTTGTATCAACCAGCTGGGAAACCTCTGAGAAAAGTGTTGGTGTTGCATTTCTTTTCAACCTGCATGTCCCATTTGAAGATGGAGGGATGGTATAATCGAACCTTTCAAAATGTTTACTGCAGATACAACTAAATCGTGTTGGTTTCCAGGGTTTGCTGAGTTTGTTTGCTTTTTGAACTGCAAACTCCCACTTTTCTGGGACTGCTTCATTTTTAAAAGGAAACCTAGATCATTATAAGAGGCAAAATTATGTCATCTTATAATATGTGTTTATGCATATATGTATATGTGCATCTGATTAAATGAAAAAGAAAGTAAACAAACAAACAAAAACGAAGTGTGTGTATGGTCTATATTTATTCTAAAACTTATGATTATTACTTTTCTTATGCTGCAAAGAAGTGAAAGTTGTGATTAGTGCTTTATTTTCTTTTCTTGTTTTCTTTTTTTAGGTGGCCATTTAATAACTTTAATTACTTGCATGAAGCAGCAGTATTTTGAAAAGAAATTAATACTCACCTGTGAAAAGCAACATGCATCTGCTTTTTGCAACAAGACTGAGTTGTATATCCTCTACTATTGCAGCCTTTAATGACACAGTTAAGGGGCATTTTTTTCTCACATCCAAAAAACCAAGATATTAATTTTTGATAACTTTCAAAATGATTTCAATCATAAGTAACGAAATGTTTACGAAAAAACTCCTGGAAATTGGGGCCCCAGCCGAGCAGACAAAGACTGGGGAGACTAAAATTCGTGAAAGCTTTTTTACCGCTAGAAAACGTTAAAACCGACCAAATTTCAAGTTTGGATGAATAAAAAGTAACTTTTATTTTCGATTTAAGAAACAGTATAATAGTTTTTAGTATATCTGCTTAATATTATAGATAAACAATATAAAAAAAAAGGTTAGAAAAATCCGCGCGGTTTCTCTCTTGATCTTCCAATATTTGTATTGATGATAACTTTTTCTGAACAGTTATTTCCAATCGATATATTAGTCAACAGGAAACTGATCTTCTAGTTTGTTAGCATAAACAAAAAAATTCAAGAAAAATCCGAACTTTAGATTAAATGAGTTTTTGGCCGTCCGTAGTGATTTATCAACTAGGGGGGACTGGGGTGACCTGTAATTTGACCTACATGTCAGCCTCCATGCTGGCTTCAAAAAAAAGTTTGCAGGTAGCGTTCCAGTCTTTTTAGAGTTCAATGGCCTGAGCTGAAGCAATCGTCGTTAAACGATCATTGAACGATACTTTCCGACAGATGCCAACGAACATACCTCACGTGAGGTAATTTCAGTCATTTTCAAAATGGTAGACTTCCTTGCAGAAAATAATCTTTGTGATGAAACGTTGTTAAAGTTAGTGAGGAGAGGAAATGCAGTCATCGCTGAACTTGTGCGATTGTGGGATTTCATTCTGCTTGAATTCCGTGTTGGTAATAAAAGAGATCAGTTGAAATATGGTGATATTTTGACCGACTTGTCGTGCTTCCGTGGACCTGAATTCCACGAAACGAAATCGACTCTAAACCGGTAGGTGCGACGAGTTAAAGTAGCCTGATAATGCAGTCGGATCTAACTGTTTCTAGAACTTACTGACAAGTTTTTTAGACGAAACTATCAGCATTCTTCGGCCTTTTTATTGGATTTTGCAAAAATGACCATGAGTAACGTCTTGCATTTCACTTCTTGAACTTCTAATATTTTCCTCACACCGTTGAATTTGTATTTGTCCACCAAGACGAGGCTGCAACGTTTTGAAAAAATTAGTCCAGTGTCTTCCTAGCGGTATTGGATAAAAGTAAAGTGGCTTTCTGATTGCATAGTTCCCTTGTAGCTGTATCAAGCTTTTCAAATTTTAAAATAGAATAACCTTTTACGCATTAGTTGACAATTGCTTCCTAATTTTGCTCATTTAGAGACAACTTTTTACAAGTAAATTAAAATTTGATTGAAAAATGATGGGCGGGGGAATTCTACCAGGACACAGGAAGCTGATTGTAAACCTGATCATTGTTTGGGATGAGAGTAAGAAACATACATTATCCTGACAAAAAACATCTTGAAATGTCAATATTCAAGTTAAAGAACACAAACAAATTGGTCATGGTAATATTTTGACTTTATTTGAAAGTTGTCTAATGTGAGGCACTTTTTTAGAGTGTGTTTTTCTGTTTAATTTCTTGAAATTGCTGGCTGTGAATAGTACAGATATTTGAGGCACAGTAAGTTGCTTCTCAATATATTCTGATGTGGTCTTTCCAACCAGTATGAAACTGAGATGCAATGCGCTAAATCTGTCCAGTTTACAGTAAGAAGAATCAAGGTGCTTAGATGCCAAGGTGTACCAGGTGATAAGAAAAATACTGTAGCTTTGACAGCAATGGATGTAAATTATTTTATGATATTTTTATTGTTTCAGGAGATAATCTTTATTATGGAGAAAAATTACTAAAATCTGGGAAATATTAAAATTAATTAGACATCAGCTAAAGGATTTCTATTTACATTTTCATTGAGGAATCAGAGAACTCAGAGATTTCATGATTGGAACATACTATACATGCACAGTACATCAAAGCACCCTGACACATAGTGGTCAGTTGGATAGACATTAATCAGCATTCCCCCCCAGGTTTAAAAAGTATTTCCTACCTGAGGTAGACAAAAAGGGATTTTGGCCAAGTCAAAGGCACTTTCTTTCAGTCAAAAATACTTGAATGGCTGCATGCACTACCCTATATATACAAAAACAAAGTTGAAAATCATTGAGAAGCTGTCATCAGGACATAGCACCATACTAGGAGTTTATTTTGATTAACTTGTGGCATAGAGGTACACAAGGCACCACTGAATTTGTATGGAATACAGTGATGAAATCATCACTGAAGACTGGCACGTGACAATCTTAGTGCAATTTGTACTTCTTAGAATATTGTATACGAAAACAGTATCTCAACTTATCAAAAGAACAGTTTTTTGAGTAATTCAAATTAATTCCAACCATTTGTCCACCTGGGCAAAACTTCAACATTGATTAATCTCCAACCTCTACTGCAGTTTTGACCAAAGTTGCTATGGCAATGCCAATCCTTACACTAATTCCTAACATGAATCTTACTTTGAATCTTACATTGAATCTTTGAATCAAATCTAACATTGAACCTAGCACTTACATTTGAATCTAACATTGAATCTTACTCAATTCTTATGCATCTTTTCCCATATTTTCATGCTTTACATGTTGCCTCATTATTTTGTTCTAAAATTTTCACATAGCTCATGGTGTACGTTATTGACCCATGGGAGTCTATTAAACTGTAGTTTCACTCACTGTTGTATACAATCCATGTGGAGTAGTTTTGTTGTTGTGGACATTTTCTAGGCTATTTGGCACTTAGGAAAGTTTACAGAAGATTGTACTAGGTGACCATAAATCAATGTAAATGTGTCCTCTTACGTGTACTCATTAATGTGATATTAATTTGACTCCTTTGTACATTATCTAAGATCTAATTTTCTTTTATTTGATTTTCTCCCATTTTGTTACTTCAGGAACTTCAAGAGCTTGATTGAAAATTGAGGGAAAACCATATTGAGAAGATTTTTCCTTGCATTTGAAAGCATTTACAAACATATCACTGACCTGAACAGGTACAGTAAGTATGCAAATTTTCAAACTTTAGTTTCCTTTTTATTTTCTAAACTAGTGGCAACAATTTTGCAATATTTTTTGTAGAAATCTTCAGACTCAGTTCATGTCAAAGCCATTGAACTTTTCTGTGATAATAATATGAATATTTATCTTACACTCAATTTCTCACCTGCTGTATTTTGGAGTTCATGTGAAGTAGCAGCATTTTTGTAAAAGTATTCTAGCTATTTGATACTAAGGAAGATTGACAGAAGATTGCTGGGTGACCATTACTTAACATAAATGTGTGCTTATATGTATTAATGTGGTATGGTATGACTCCTTTTTGTACATTATCCAGAATCTAATTTTTTTTGGTTTGTTTTTTCTCATCTTATAAATTCAAGAACTTCAAGAGGTTGATTCAGTATGGAGGGAAAACCATATTGACATATTGACATAATTTTTCTGTGCATTTAAAAGTGTTTAGAAATACATCACCATCCTGAACAGGTACAGTAAGTACATGTATACAAGTTTTCAAACTTTAATCCAGCAGTATTAATGTGTTGGACAGCAATGTTAGTTATCTGCCTGGATACCAAATACTGTAGTTCCCTTTGTATTTCTTAGACCAGGAATGACAATTTTGCAATATTTGTAGAAATGTTCTGACTCAGTTCAGGTGAAAGCCATTAACCTTTTTTGTGATAAAGATAAAAATATTTATTTTACACAAGCAATTTTGAAACTTCATACATAAACTGAAGCCTGGATGAAACCTTGACTGAGTTCAGACTGAGATTGACTTTGTTACATACCTCTAAAGTAATCTTTGAGAATGTAACCAAAAAGGAATTTTTTAATCTCTGCTCATATTTCCTAATTAGAAAGCAACTCAGAGTTAACAATTAAGTATCTGCCAGTGGTTATCAGGCCATAATTATCTGCTAGTACAGTGGCTGAAGTGTTAAAATTTTACCATCTTGGTAGGTTCAGTTCTTGTCCCTAAATCCTGTCACTATCCTGAACATGGCAACATGCAAACGTTTTGGTGCCCTGGAGACACAGACACTATAAATAGACACAAATAATTGGATGAGAGGTACGGTATATCAACAAGCTTTTATTAGCAGTTCAAAGGTCCTTTAAGATGACTTACAGATGCAAAAGCTGATGACAAATAAAATTTACTGGGTGGTAAGGCAGTACTGAAGTGAGAATGTTCTTTTGTGGAGACTGAGTCTGTGATGTAGGGATATTAAACTGTGTTTATGTTAAAAAAATACACTGCAGTTTAGTGTTTCCTCCTGGATTTACTATGTAAAAAGGTCACCCTCCCTAAGATGAACAAAAGATCATTCCAACCTAGTCATGGGGACATTTTCTAGTCAATGGCACCATTTTCAAGTCAAAGTCACTGGAATGACCACGTACAACACCAGGGATGTAGCCATGCCAGGTGGGAACATCCCAATCCTGCACTAATTTTAAGTGCCTGGTACTGAGGGTAATTTTATCATTCTTGTGTGGCACATTTTTAGCCCAAACATAATGAAATATACAGGTTTGGTGAGGCAGACATCATTGTAATTTAATCTATCATTCATCAAGTTCAGAGAGGAAGAGTGAAATTAGTGTAAACAAGCAAAATTTTACAGGATTTGT
Organism: Heliopora coerulea; assembly: GCA_030142905.1. NCBI lineage: Eukaryota > Metazoa > Cnidaria > Anthozoa > Scleralcyonacea > Helioporidae > Heliopora > Heliopora coerulea. The sequence goes on from JASJOG010000499.1 coordinate 110,325, forward strand.
ATATGGCATTCCTCACCAAGACTTGTTGATAAGTAGTTAGTGTCTTAACTGCTGGAAAGACTAAATTTGATTCTGGATTTAGTGCAAAGGTGTACAGCCATTTGCCTAGAGAAGCAGAGTATTAGTAAGTTTAATTAAGTCTCTACTGAAAATGCTAGAAATTTCATCTTATATTGACTTAGGGTGCCAATTTTACAAAAATGCCCAAGAAAGGACCTCATTCCCCACCTTTTTCCTGACATCATAATGAAAATTAAATCAGGATATTTTTAACCTGGTACTCATGTTTGGCTGGCTACATCTCTGCATACATGTAAAATTACTCTAGGGGATGGCTGATAAGCTGTTGATATGGCACAGCAGCCTTCTAGGAGTTTATTTTCTTATGAATAATTTAAGTCATAGTGGTATGCAAGCTTTGTCAAGGGCAGGAATAACAGGTGACTACTATGAAGTTGCTTTGGGGAAACACTGCAGCTGTAGATCTTTTGAGTGTAAGGTTGATTTTAAGAAAGAATTTTAATGCAACATATGTTCTACAAAATGCTGTGTGTAAAATGCTATCCTATTTGTGAATGATATTTATCAAAATTTGTTGTGGCTACATCACCTACATGTTATATTAAAAATTGTTGTATATTGTAGTAGATATCATTGCTCATCAGTCATGATAACAACAAAGTAACCTGGTTATGTTTACCTGCTAAGTTACTTGGTCATTCTTGATGCTATAGACAATGTTTGAAATGTGTGCAAATACTTTTATAGACTCACAAATGCTGTGTAGCAGCATCTCAGTGTCAAAAACCAAATGCCTTAACATTTTGGACATCCAGTGTGTGTCTCCAGACCAAAACCTAAAAGCTTTAGTTGAGTTAAGGGAAAGATTATTGTGATTGTAGTTAAGATTAAGGTTAGTGATTAGCTTGGATTAGGGTTTTGATTCTGGTTCAGGTAAGTTTTGTATTCCAGTGTTTCCCCTTGGCAACTTCAGAGTAGTGGCCTGCAGTCCCTGACCTTAAAAAAGCTTGTGTACCATGGTGTCATAAATTAATGACAGTAACTTCTGGCAGACTACTGTGCCTGGCCAACAACTTGTGAACAATTTATAACAGTAGTTCTGCAAGTATCTGGTGAATCAAGGGCCATTGACTTGAAGACAGAGCCCTTGACTAGATCAAAAAGGCCTTTTGTCTTCCTTATGCGGGATGCCCTATTCAAATGTTTGGTGAAATGCTGGTTTCTAGTGGAAATCATAGAACCCTAGAAAAGTCATTCATCACCAGAGATACTGTAACACTGGTCATACTACAAAAATTAAACTGAGTATGACTTTTGTAGTGTCTTGGGATATTGATTGTGGCAACCATGCATATTGTAGAACTGTTAGGTCTTCACCATACAGGTAATGATGGACTAACTTATGTTTTTCTTCCAGGTTCATGGAAGAGCTAGGTGAAGGTATTTTTATTCAGCAAACATTAGAAACACTGTTAATGCAGATGGCAAACAGTTGATGGTACAGTGTATTCATTGCATTATTTTTGTTGTAATTATCATTGTTATATAATGATAGTCATCTTTACATTTACTGTTGTAATTGTCGGTATCAATGTCATCATCATCACCATCATCATCATCACCATCATCATCATCACCATCATCATCATCACCATCATCACCATCATCGTCATCATCACCATCATCACCATCATCATCATCATCATCACCATCATCGTCATCATCATCACCATCATCGTCATCATCGTCATCATCATCACCATCATCACCATCATCATCATCACCATCATCATCATCATCACCATCATCACCATCACCATCATCATCGTCATCATCATCACTATCATCATCATCACTATCATCATCATCACTATCATCATCACCACAATCATCATCATCACAATCATCATCATCACAATCATCATTATCACTATCATCACCATCACCATCATCATCATTATCATCACCATCATCATCATCATTATCATCACCATCACCATCATCATCATCATCACTATCATCATCACCACAATCATCATCATCACAATCATCATTATCACTATCATCACTATCATCACCATCACCATCATCATCATTATCATCACCATCATCATCATCATTATCATCACCATCATCATCATCATCATCATCATCACAATCACAATCATCATCATCATCATCACCATCATTGTAATCATCATTAACTTGATTGTCATTATTGTCTTCACCATTACCTTAATTACCACCATCTTCATCATCATTATCGTTATGTCGGTAATCATCCGTATCATTTTCATCATTATCATCATTTTCATTGACAGTGCCGTTGCCATTCACACTCTTGTCATTGTTTTGTAAGAAATTCAAAATAATTTTTGGTGTAAAACGAAGTCAGAGCACTGCTACTGACATTCATAGATAAGTTATTCTTGTCGTTATCATTTCATCATCTTTTATTATCATAAATATTGTCATTATCATTATCACTGCAATAGTTAATGTCATCACAATCTTTATTATTATCAAAATCCTTACTTGATTCAGTTCACTCTTAGATGTTTCACATTCGTGTTATTAAAAATGTATGCTGTATGTAACCGAAACGAGCAATAATACTCAGTCATAGTCATACCCCTGTACGCATAATCATCTCACAATCAATCATGGTCATAGTATAAACAAATCATAGTAATAATCAAATCAAAAGCATTGGTCTTTTGCCACCGAATACTTTTGATCAGTTCATCAAGATACTTCGCAGGGTTCATGATATAAAAATAATTCCGAGAAAGGTGTGCATTATACAGTAATCAGTTTTTTGACTGATATAGCTCAGATTTGTTTCTTTTCAATTAAACCACGAGGAAACTACTGTTACCGTAAACCCTCTATTAAGCCCCTTGGGCGCTTACTTATTTTCAGAAATTCTAGACGAGGGGCTTATTAGAGAGGGAGTGTTAATAGAGAGGGAGCTAATAGAGAGGGGAATTTATTTAAAGATAAAAGTAAAGTGCCTTTATTTCAAGGTAAAGTACCTTTATTTATATTGGATAACTCTATCAGTTACCTGAACTGTTCTCCCCAGAGGTCCAGTAAAGGCCACCACCCCCCTTGTGGGTCCACTGTTACTACATGTGCAAGTCAAGAACCATTATTGATGTACTGAAAACAGAACTTGATAAGAAAGTACTAAAACTGTCCCATATGAATTTGGAAGTTGGAAATGTTGAGATCTAGAATATAGTGCGATTCTAACCAGTCCTAAGTCGCTATCTTTTTTGTGCTTTTGTTGGGGGAAAGGCTTAATAGAGAGGAGGCTTTTTAAAAACTTGAAGTTCTGCAGTAGGAGGGGCCTTAATAGAGATGGAGGGCTCGATAGAGCGTTTACGGTATTTTGCTACGAAATAAAGACTCCTTACGTCAAATTCGAACTGGTTAATTCGAAGTTATTGGTAACGTATAGTTGAGTAATTTCAGTACATGGATTTGTCCGAAGATGATTTAGTTTGATTTATGCCTCATCAACTCTGTATAAATCAACCGACTTGTAATTTTTATCACTAAAACTTGATAATGATGTTAAGGCGACATCGAAACACCATTCAATAAACCTTAGACTTCTATTGCTTACATTTGTGATAAAATGTAATTTATAATAATAAAGAAATAGAAACTGTTTTGCCGTGTTTATATAGCCCGATGCAAGCACGAGAAGGTTGGGAGAAATCGAAAGCTGTTGTGTACGCACGAGACCAAAAGTGGAGGATTTATATGGCAGTTTGAGAACTCTTCCAACCTCTCTAAGAGTTTGCATCAAGCTACATAAACACAACAAAACAGTTTCTGTTTCTCTCAGAAAATAAGCAAAGAACTAAGTGATAATAATTGTGAATAACGAACGTTATTTTCAATAAAACAGCGGCGTTCTTGAGATTCTACACTATCTAAAAGATAGAAAAAAAGCTTCTCGACGTTTCGAGCGAAGGCCCTTTGTCAGGAGATTAGTTGTGACGAAGGGCCTTCGCTCGAAACGTCGAGAAGCTTTTTTTCTATCTTTTAGATAGTGTATAACCTCAAGAACGCCGCTGTTTTATCGAAGCTATCTACACTGGACCCTCACGCCGTTATTTTCAATATCAAATCGTAAGTTCTTACAAGTTGGTAGACCAGTCAGAGCTTCACATTGGCACCAAAAACAAATTCTGGCGTTAAGCGGCGTCTCTGATGTCATAACCGTGTTCGCATAGCCGAATATAAACATGGTAACTGAATAATCACTGCATGCGTAACAAATTTTATAATATAAATATATTACACTAACGCTTGTTGATATATCGACTTTCAATTAAATGATTGTGTTTCTTCGTGGAAGGTTGCCGCTTAGTGCTCATATTTTCATATTAAAATAAATCTACTTTTCAATGAATAAGACTACTCCCATCGGAGGAGGAGGCTTACTTTTTTTCTGCCCTTCTGAGCTGGTAGGGTATTAGAAGACTGGAGGGTAAATAGAGGAAATATGGTAGTTACTTACAAATTTACAATATTTTTTTTATTCTTCAATTTGTTTCATGCATTTCTTTTTGCCATAACAAGGCCAAGGCGTTATATGTTTATGGAGTGATGTTGTTAATTGATCAGAAGTTTGGTGGAGATGTTTCAAAGCGGATGTTGGTCTCGTATTAGAGATACTGGTAAAGTATATTAACAAGATTTTATTTTTAAGTATTACTTAACAGTGTTATAAATTTGGTCGCGTTCGTCCCTAGCCCTGGCCATATCCCAATTCCTAACCCTGAACCTTATCCTAACCATAGTTATAACTCATACTCTATTCCTCAGAGGATAGCGGCTTGTCTGCATCCGCTAAACTGTACTCTATAAGTTTAAATAATGGTAATAGTAATGATAATGATAATGATAATGGTAATTATAATGGTAATGGTAATGGTAATGTGTTGATAATGGTAATGATAGTGGTAATGGTAGTGGTAGTGGTAGTGATAATGATCTTGGTAAATAGTGAACAACAAATAATAAAAGATAATGATAAATGATAAGTGTTAAAGAATAAATAGCATTTCAATTTCAAGTAGTTACATTACAATTTAAAGAAATAGCTTACATACTTTGGTAATCACGGTCTTGAATTTTCTACCACAAATATTGTTTCTGTAAGAGCTAACTTGCAACGGCTTGTTGCGGGAAAACGAAGCCGCATGGGAAAGAATGCTTGCCTCAAAATGGGTACTAGTTGAAAGTTCAAATTTACTCCAAGTGATAGCAAGCTCTGCCTGGTACAAACCGATGCTAGTTAATGGTGAAAGAAGACGCGAGGCGAACCTTGTGCCCAAACGCTCAATACCTTATTTTATTTTACAGTGCGACCTGGGCTAATATCGAGTCAAACATCGACCATGTGTGGAAACTTCTTCGAAGTACAGGAATTTCTGCAGGGAAACGACCTCGGAAATATCTAGAGAATTACTTCACGTGAGTGTGGCTCGAATGATATCAAAAATACTTGCTAATCTTCTGCGATTAAGAACATTTGGACAACTGTAAACGTGACTTGTTTTCGGCTGTGCATAGTCATTCAAGTGAATTAAGTTTCGATTACTGAATTCACGTTCCTCGATTTTACATCTGAACATTATGTTCAGGTGTCCTAGTTTATGACTTGAGATAAATATTTACTAGTGATCGACCTAACGTGAGGTCTGTACTAGTGAAATATAGGACAGATGTTTTTAAGTACGGATCTCAACTCGCTGCGCTTGTCTCAGTCCTTGCTAAAACAGGGGTCCGATATTTCACTAATACAGACGAAATAAGCGAGGTGAATAAGTAGTTTATTATAACCCCAATTACACTGTTAATACTTTAGACAGGGCACTGCTGAAATTTTGACATGGTTGAAGCTATTGTTGGGCGGTACAGACTTCATCAAAATTTTGTTCCCGTTCCTAAAAATTTGGCCTTGCCGAGTACCTCTGTATATGTTGGTGCCATGCCCAAAACATTACAGAGTGAACGGAGTTTGTATCGCTTTAATGAAATATAATTGACAAGTACAAAGGTAGAGAACGATAGACTAACTTGCAATTCTGTCGTCTTTTCATAAATCATTTCTTCACCGACTTCATTCTACTTGGTTGCTTTTCCTTCTCTGATTTTTTGTAATACACATGCACTTCATAGCTTGTGAAAAGTTTAAATTTTAATTCGACACAAGCAAGACTTTCTTAAATTTTCACACCAGAGCTGACAATATGGGAAATATCCGACCACTTATGAACCAATCAAATAGCAGGATTTCCGTATTCGGACCGGTCGCTGCCACAGCCATATAATAAATACTCGTATTCCAATTTAAGTTGTGAAAATTTTGTTCACTGGCCCGATTTTGCGCGGGAAAATTGTAAATGTCCCAATGGAGCCTTAGTTTGCAGCTGTGGTGAACAATCCTTGGCTTAATCTGTGGTGGAAGGAACGCCGTACGTTGTCATTCGGTTAACTTGGAAAACGTAAGACACAAGTTGCACTCTGGCATCTTATTGTAGTAAGTTATTTTTTCCTCGGAGGATACGGGTATGGGGTTCGAAGTGAATTTTTTTTCTTGGTTGTCCCTTGGGAAACCATTGGTCCTTTTCAGTTTTCCCCAGAAAGATTTTGTTTGCCCAGACCTCTTTTGGGTTTTTCTTTATATATATATATCAGCCAAATGAGCATAAAAACTTTATCACTCATAAATAATATTTTTACTTCATAGCTATGTCAGCTTGGAATGCTCAATGGTCATTGTTTTGAATACTGTTATCATACATGTATTGCTTGGTGGATGGCTGCCATACTCTGCTTTATTAGGTCAGGTATTTTTATATTTTTATAATAATCATTTTACTAATTGATGGTTGCTATACTGAGCTTTATACGGCTGTGCTCGCTATCCGGTCTTTACGCAATATAACACACGCTGATTGGCTGCCTATCCGTGCAATAGGGAGGTTACGAAATGATGACGTCTAGTCCGAGCAGGGAAATTGGAGGGAGGTTGCATCGAGGCTGCTTCAGGACGAATTACTCGAAATGGCGGGAATGTCAACGACGAGAAAAGTGAGATTTTTACCATGGCTAGCTTGAGACAAATACAAATTTGGCTTGTATATGATAACAAAATAAGTACATTGATAAAAGTGGAGATATCTTGCTGGGTTTGCGAGCAGGCAGGGTTCGCACGGGTCATGAAAAACCTGGAAAGTCATGGAAAATCAAAATTTCAAAATCCAGGCCTAGAAAACCTGGAAAATTTGTGGCGGTCGTGGAAAGTCATGGAAAATTAGATTTCTTCTAGATCAGTGAATAATTCTATCTCAATTTTCTTCGCTCGCATTTTCAATTTCGTGGGCCCATCAATGAATGTGAAAAATATCGTAAAAATCGAATCTACGATACTCGTAACATTAAGTTATCATAACTTGGCCGTGCACTTCAATTCAGAGAATGGGTCCCCGCAACCCCTGTGGTTCGACGGAGCCCCTGTTCAGCTCGTTTCGTTGTTTCTAGCTTTTCCAGGTCACGAATTTTTGTAAATATGGTCATGGAAAAGTCGTGGAATTTTGATGGACCAATAGTGTACGAACCCTGCCGGGAGACTTCATTATCGGAATCTTATCGAGTTTTCATTATCAGAATCCTTGCAAACTTTCATTACCTTCGAAGTACTGGGTTGTACCAGAATCCGTTTCCAGCCGATAATTTCAGAAAATAAAGCAGAAAACATACTCCAAAAAATAGTTCCATCTTGAGCTCAAAATTTGAGAAAAACAAGCGGACACAGTGTTCAATAGTAATATTTCGAATTTATTACAAATTCATCATCAGACTAATTTACAAAAGCTGAACCTAGGTCAATATATAGGCACAAGCGTGGTGACATCATACAGGAAGAATGTGTAGGCGGAAGAAAATTAGAGTGTGAATGAGTGATGTGTTATGTCAGGCGGAAGAAATTAGAGTGTGAATGAGTGATGTGTTATGTCAGGTCAAATAATGAGAGTTCTTTACTGGCTTTGAGTCCTACGTTTAGTTCTGGTTTTAGAGATTTGATGAAAAGTGCTTCCATTAGTAAAAGTCGGTTTTTGTTAAGTGAATTATTTGTATATAGTATTTTGTAGTTAACGATGAGATTTGTTAGCTTGGAAACGTGTATTTGTGGAAGTGTTTTGTCCGTTAAGTCGGTTATGTTTTGTGTGACAGTGTCTTGTGCGTTCTTGCATTCTAAAAAGTGTTGTCCTACTGCACTGGTATCATGTTTGGTGGCATGTTCACATGATACCAGTGCAGTAGGACAACACTTTTTAGAATGCAAGAACGCACAAGACACTGTCACACAAAACATAACCGACTTAACGGACAAAACACTTCCACAAATACACGTTTCCAAGCTAACAAATCTCATCGTTAACAACTACAAAATACTATATGCAAATAATTCACTTAACAAAAACCGACTTTTACTAATGGAAGCACTCTTCATCAAATCTCTAAAACCAGAACTAAACGTAGGACTCAAAGCCACCAAGAATTCTCATTATTTGGCCTGATATAACACATCACTCATTCACACTCTAATTTTCTTCCGCCTACACATTTTTCCTGTATGATGTCACCACGCTTGTGCCTATATATTGACCTAGGTTCAGCTTTTGTAAATTAGTCTGATGATGAATTTGTAATAAATTCGAAATATTACTATTGAACACTGTGTCCGCTTGTTTTCTCAAATTTTGAGCTCAAGATGGAACTATTTTTTGGAGTATGTTTTCTGCTTTATGTACTGGGTTGTTTAGTATGATTTTTAACATATATGTCAGCCTCCCCAATGCTGAAGCACGTGGCTAATTGGTCATATGTAATTGGCCTGTGGTGCCAGCTCCTCCGTTTCAGCAATGCGACTTTATTGGACAAACGACCAAACTCTCCAACATCTGTTGGACAAGTCAAAATGTTGGATCAGATTTTGATCGGAAGCAAACGTAATCCAACAAAATGTTCGATGAACATAGCGTGGCAAACGATTAAACAATGTTGGATGCAACAAAGTTCTCCAACAAAGTTGGATTGTTTCAGAATCATCCACAGAGATATACATGAACAGAATTATTTCATGATAATCTGACACTGCCGAAGTCAACTGAAAAATGTTGACTCGAGCGGGATTTGAACGCGCACCTTTGAGATACCAATCCGTCGCTCTACCTGTTGAGCCATCAAGTCCACAGGGATCTGAGGCGAGTTTTTATGTAACTTAAGTTCTGGAGATATTCTTTCAACTACTTAACGCTTACCCATGAGAGGATGTGCAGTGTTTCAATTCTATTTCAGGATCATACTGAGAGATATACATGAACAGAAATTGTTCATGAAAATATGACACTGCCGAAGTCAACTGAAAAATGAACATTTTTCCGTTGACTTCGGCAGTGTCATATTTTAATGAAGAATTTCTGTTTAAAGTTGGATCGTTTGACCAGGGCTTCAATACCACCTTAACAAACGCATTGTCTTACTCTTTCCCCAGCTGCTGGCCTTGCTACTTCCATTCTGTTTGGATGGTTGCAAAGATGTCACTCACCACTGTCCCAACTGCCGAAGTCATCTTGGCACCTATCGACGAATGTAGTCGTCTCCAGCAATGTCACCTTCACCAAGGTCTTTGTCTTTTTCTTAAATTTAATGTACCTCGTACGTTATTGCACTGTACTCAGAAGCAATTTTACCCAACGACGAAAACGCAGTTCTGGGAAGTTCGCATTAAAATGGGACTGATTTTAACTCGTGATTTAGAACTAAAGTTTTAGCATAAGCACCACTGTGTAATATGATTTTGCTTAGTCTGACAATAAATGCAATGGCCAGCTATTTAATGTGTGATTACTTCGCCGACAACTGTGTCACGAGGAATCGTAGAGATGCGCCGATGTAACTGCCCACTTAGTTGAAGAGTTATCGGGAGGTAAACACTAGAGGTGGGGCATTGTCGGTGGAAAATGTTTGGTATTGGGGAGTTAATTGTTACGCAAAAGTAGAACATGGCTTGCTGGAGGCACTGCGGTAGTTCGCGTGTGTCTCACCACTTTCACTAGAGCTCGCTTCCAGCTCCGTGCAGTTATCTGATTAAAGTTACCTTGGTCACATCTTGGAAGAGTGTAGTCCATTTTGACTCTACCAAACATAGCAGGTTTTCTCTGGGTACTCCGGTTTCCTCCTGTAGTAACACTGGATCCATGAGGGGTGGCCCTTACTGGACCTCTAGGGAGAACAGTTGAGCTAGCTGATAGGGTTTTATAAAATAACGTGACTCGTTCGCCAGCTTTGATTGGTTAATACCCGTGTTTGAATAAGAGTATCCAAACATGGAAAATTTACCGCCAAAAGTGTACTGAAGCTTGTTTTGTACGTTTCGCCTTATTATTTCATGAAAGAAACACGTAACGGTTTTTGTGTGTTTGAATACTGTGATCCAAACACTTGGGATGTTGCTCGACTTTCGAAAAGAGAAAAACACTCGGCTAACAGCCTATGTTTTTTACGCTTTACTCGAGTCTCGCTACGTTCCGCGTGTTTGAATCACGGTTATGAATAAGAGCTCATCTCTTGGACGAGTGATGGAGTCTGGTCATCACCATGTTAGAACGTCCACTTCTTTTTATGAGCGTTACGCAATCATACACTTGGCCATTGTACTGACCCAAAAAATAGCTTGGAATGTTAAGTACCATCGTGACAATGAAGAAACTTTGATATTTCACAACCACAGCGAAGAGGCCGTCAGTGAAAACTTACTTATGGCATTCGAAAATTTCTAAACGGAATAGTTTTCATGTCGATAATATTTTCTTACCTAACTGAACGATTTCTCCGTCAGTCGGTTCATATGGATGTTTGATATCCATCACATTTTGTTCACAATGTGTCTCTTTTGTCTTTCTCTTATAACTGGATCTGTAACTCCAAAAATAATTGTCGGGCGTTTGATTTGTTGAAAAATACGACACAGCAGTGGATAAAGTAGTCTATTGTTTTTGTCACCTTCTACTCTTATGTTTAACAGTGACTTCTTTCATGAAGTCTGGCAAGCCCAGTGGGATCAGAGTCGTTGTGAATAAAACCGACGAAGGGGGGTGTCAAGCCAAGTTGGACTTGTGCTTTAAATATTCCAGCACAAACACACACAATAGGAAATATTACTATACGGTGGTCAAGTTGGCGGAAAGAACCGATGTCTCGGTGCTCAATCTCTGATTGAAACGTGCAGCTAAACTTAGTATCAGTGCCAGGCACAACGCTCATTACAACGATTGTGAGTTGTATCTCGTTTTCCAAAGGGAGGACCACATGAGGCACGTGATCCAGCCTTTGCTGGTGGGCCGAATTTTCAATCGAGCGCCAAACAGAAAGATTTATGAGCCCCTGCCCTTGGCTGACCAGATCAGTGAAGTTTCGAAGAGCTGCCAAAGCCTCGTTTTGCAAAGGGGGACATATGGCTCGTGTGGTCCCCCTGTGCTATTGGGCCGAATTTTGAAGTGTGGATATCTCCTGCACATCAAGTACCAAGCGATCGGAATCAACGCCAAACAGCAAGATTTGGGAGCCTCTGGCCTTGGCTGACCAGATCGGTTTCGTAGATTTGGCAAAACATCGTTTTGCAAAGGGGGGACCACATCAGCGATGTGGTCCCCTCTTTGGTATTAGGACGAATTTTCAAGTGTGGATATCTCCTGCAAATCGAGTGCCAAACGATCGGAATGATCGACAAACAGTAAGATATGGGAAGCTCTGGCCTTCGCTGACCAGGTCAGAGAAATTTCGAAGATTTGCCAAAACCTCCTTTTTCTCAGAGGGGACAAAAACCATGGGTTAATCCTTTTGCTTTTTGGTGAAATTTTTCGAGCTAAAAAATGATCTCAAATATTAGTGTAAAGTCCCTCGAAGAAGGGCAAAACTATGTTATTCGGCGGAAACTTTCATATTTTGTGCTTATTTCGAAAGTCTGAAATTGTTCGAAAAGTCGTCAAAAACTATGGGCTAACCCCTTTACTTTGGTGAAATTTTCGACCTCAAAATTACAGCTAAATTGCATCCTAATATGTCTGAAATAAGTAGAAAACGTAGGTATATGGTCGAAACCTTCTTGCTAAGAGGTTATTTGGATACTTTGAAATTAGTCAAAAAGTCTCTAATAACATGCGATATTCCATTTACATTTTGGTGAAATTTCCTACCTTCAAAGTTTGGCTGAATTTTTTCCTAAAATTACTCCAATCAGCGCACACCGTAACCATTTTGTCAAAATATTCTTATGAGGTTATTTCGATAGCTTGTAATTGGTCAAAAAATCATCGAAAACCATGGGTTAATCCTTTTACTTTTTGGTGAAATTTTTTGACCTTAAAAATTATCTCAAATAGTAGTGTAAAGTCCCTGGAATAGAAAACTGTTATTTTGCCGAAATTTTCATATTTTGTGCTTATTTCGAAAGTTTTAAATTGGTCGAAAAATCATCAAAAACCTTGGTTTAACGCCTTTACTTTTTGGTGAAATTTTTCTACCTCAAAAAGGATCTCGAATATTAGTGTAAAATCGCTCGAATAAGGGCAAAACTATGTTATTTGGCCGAAAGTTTCATATTTTGGCTCTATTTCGAAAATTTTGAATTCGTCGAAAAATCGTGAAAAAGCATTGGTTAACCCCTTTACTTTTTAGTGAAATTTTCGATCTTAAAATTTGAGCTGAAATTCAACGACCTAAAATATCTGAAATTAGTGAGAAACCCAAGTACATGGTCGAAACATTCTTGTATTGAGGTTTGAAATTAGTTAAAAATTCGTGAAAAACCGTCGCTTATTAATTTTACTTTTTGGATAACTTCGACGTTGAAATTTAATCTAGATTTTGTCCTAAATATCTGGAATTAGTGCTAAACGTAAGTATATGGTGGAAATCTTCTTGTTTTGAGGTTTTTCCGATAGTTTGAAATTAGCCGAAATGTCGTCAAAAACCATGGGTTAACTCGTTTACTTTTTGGTGAAACTTTTGACCAACAAATTGCTGCTCAATTGCGTCTTAAAATATCTGAAATCAATGCAAAGCGCAAGTATATTGTAGAAACCTTCTTGCTTTGACTATTTTTCTTTATACTGTTTGAAATTAGTCGAAAAGTCGTCAAAAACCATGGATTAACCCGTTTACTTTTTGGTGAACTTTTTGACCTTCAAAGTTAGGCTCAATTTTTTCCTAAAATGACTCCAATGAGTGCAAAACGTCAGAAAATTGTCGAAACGTCGTTCTTTCAAGGTTATTTTGATAGTTTGAAATTAGTGGAAAAAGTCGTCAAAAACTGTGGTTTAACCCCTTTTCTTTTTGGTGAACTTTTCAAATTTAAGCTAGATTTTGTCCTAAAATAACTGAAATTAGTGCGAAATCTAAGTAAATGGTCCAAACTTTTATGTTTTAATGTTATTTCAATAGTTTAAAATTGGTAGAAAGATCGTCAAAAATCGGGTTAACCCCGGTACATTTTGTTGAAATTTCGACCTTCATATTGCTGCTCACGTGTCCTAAAAGGACTCCAATCAGTGCAGAACATTAGTATATGGTTCAAGTCTTTTTGTTTTTAGGCTAAATCGATAGTTTGAAATTAGTTAAAAAATCGTCAAAAACTGAGTTAACCCGTTTACATTTTAGTGAAATTTTCGACCTTCAAATTTCAGCCCAACTGCGTCCTAAAATATCTGAAATTAGTGGAAAACGTGAGGAGATGGTCGAAACCTTCTTTTGAGGTTACTCGCAAGTTTGAGGTTGGTCGAGTGAAACGTAGACTGCTTACACTCTGCTTTTTAGAGAAAGTTTTCGACGACGGTAACAGAAGAAAATTTCAGCTTAAAATGGCTGGAATTAGTGCAAAACATAATTTTTTTTTTTCCAGGCTAATCTTCACTATTTTTTTTTATGTGATTTCGAAATTTTGAGATTGCTCCAAAACCCGTCAAAATCCCAAAATCCTTTACTCTTTAGTGAAATATTCGACCAAGGAAAGTCCATAAAAGTTTGGCTTAGAATGACTGAAACAAGCACAAAATTAAATTACTTGGGCTAAACTTTTATAATTTCAGCTTATTTCGAATGTTTGAGATTGCTCAAAAATAAACCTGATCAAAAACCATCGGTAAACCCCTTTTACAATATGGTGACATTTTACAAGTTGGACTTAAAGTCAGTTGTACTCTATTTACATGACCGTAAGTTCTATTCGATACAACAGGGGATAATTAAAAAAAAAGCAACAAAATACAACATCACGTTCCCGACGTCAATCTACATGGCAGCGAAGACGGTGAAGTCAGATCAGACACTTAAGGTGACTGCCGAGTCATCCAGCTTGAAAATGAGGAAAAGCCGTCCTTCCCTACGGAGACGAATACACAGCTGTTGCGTAGTTATCCACCAAGCTTGCCATTCCACCAATCCACTTTTTGGTAGTCGAATTTAGTAAAGAACGAGGGGAGAACTACGTGAAGGTATCAACTTCCCTGGGAGTACTCCTGGCACACTTGGGCTTTTACGGTACACAACCTGTTCGTCCTTTCTTCCCCCAAAACCATGTGCATTGCTTTACGTGAGCACACAAACACGTGTATGGGTACACCTACCCAACTACCTGCCTGCCTGCCAAGCTAGCATTCTATCAATCTAAAACCTACAAATATATATCAATATATATATATTTTGATATATATATTTTGATATACCAAGAAGAGTATGCAACATAATTGTCACACAGAAGAGGTAAGGTTTAAGAGCGCTCAATACCAATAATATATTTTGATATATATATATATATTTATAAATCCCCTATCTACATATAAAGCTATATATAAATATCAATATATCTCTGTGTAATATTTAAAAACCGAGCAGGAGTGCTTTATCGGGATTTACAACACGAGGCGATAGCCGAGTGTTTTAGATCCGATAAAGCACGAACTGGGAGTTTTTTAAATGTCTTCTAAAATGAACCTCCTAATACGCTAATTCACGAAGAAAGTTTGGAAATTCATCTTCCGTAAGTCGAAAAAATTGAACTTCTTCACATGTAAAGGCACATGCGTCGTTATCACATATATAGATCAGATACGCTTATAATTTTCTTTTGTCTTTTCCTCATGAATTTTTAATGAATTTTATAAGTATCTCTCTCTCTCTCTCTCTCTCTCTCTCTCTCTCTATATATATATATATATACACCTGCATATATCTGAATATATCTATATGTATATTGATGTATATCTGTTTTCCTTTCCACCCCAGTTTGTGTATAACGCATCTGTTTGGCGATTGTGACTCCTCTTGTTTATCGCGCTTATGGCCAGGGCACTTAGGGTCAAGCTTAGTGGGACGCGGGCGATCTAGGCTGCGCGGGCGATACCTTGGAAGGCGAAGGCGAGGGTGCCGTGTTATAGCGAAGCATGCAGAAAAACAGGCGGGACACATGTACTTTCAGCAAGCCTTTATGGCTTGCCGTAGTACAGCGTGCTGTCAGAGCAAACCTTCCTGGTTTGATGACATCATTATTTACACCTTTTTATTTAAATCTAATTAATTTGTAAAAATATTCACTGCATATTGTTTGAAATTCCCTCCTCCTCAGGTGACCATCTTTATTCTTGAGACAGAAGGTTTTCGGCATCAAGTCCTCTCCCTTGTGTTACAAAACAGCGAATATATATAAATAAATGAAAGTATTAAATTACAAGCTATGTAGTAGTGGAATTAAAGAAGAGAAAATTCAGAACAAAAACAAAGCAATGGAGCTGGGATTGCCATTCAAAGAGGGTTTAATCTTGGAAATTAAGAGGCTTAAGAGATACAGTTTGGCCAGTTTCGGAAAGATGTGCTTAAATACTGGATGGGGTGAAAGTAGCACTGTTTTTACCAGAAAGGGCAGAGACTCCCAAATGATCTGAGACTCGTGTATGTAAATGGCGAGCTGTTTGGCCCACATATAATGTGCTACAGCATTGATACTTGCTACATTGACACTATCTTATTCAATGGCTTTGTTCCGTGTTTTATGCTAGGCATTGATATTTGTCTTAAGATTAAGATTTCCACCTGGTTCCTCACTTGTGATTAATTATCAGGATAATTGTATACTTTCTAACTCAACTATGACGAGTCGTGAAACCATTTGGGGTCTGGTGATATAGGGTGTGTTAGTTCGGTAGCCGAGACACGTTTTAACTTGGTATTGGTGAGTTTCAGCCTAACTGCAGCAGCGTGATATTGATGCCAAACGAGACGTCGATTCTCTGTTCTCCGACGTATCACTTGTGATCTCTCTATTACGACTGAATTTCAACCGTAATTCAGTGCAAGACACTTCTATATTTATAGAAGCATCCTAGTTTAGCGCATGCCATCAAACCCCTCTTGCACTAATAAATCACGCGACCTCTTTCCTCTTGAAATAGCAGATGTTGAATTATAAACCCACAAACATATTAATGGTTGAGTGGTGTTGAAACTGGGTGAGGTTGACTGCAGTGTTACAAAGAAACAGAGATGGTGTGATGGAAATAAGAGTATTGACAATGCAGTGTTACCAATGGCTATGGTTGTACTGGTTAGAGTGAGCAATGGATTTTGAATATCCACAGGATTATACATGGATTTTGAATATAATGATGACCTATATATATATATATATATATATATAGACAAACTCGAATATAAACTTTTAAAAAGCTTTATTCCTTCACGTACATAAGGCGTTGGTTGATGTCGTTAAACTTTGGTGAAGGAAGACCTACTATTTATATATATATGTATATATCTATATCTATGTATGTATCTATAAGAATAGAATACTGTGCAGACAGTGATAAGGTAAAAAGTTAAAAGGTTGATAACTGCCGTGATTGATCTCTAGATATGTCTGTCTGTCTATCTGTTTATCTATCTGTCTTTCTATATCTCTCTATGTCTCTATCTCACTATCTCCCTCTCTATCTCTCTAAACATCTACAATAAGTAATTATCAGTGTCCTGACATCTCACCTTTATTTCATTCTCTTGTACATGTTCCAAAAATTTCTTCACGTCACATTTTTCACAGGCCTTATGTCTCTAATACTTCATTTCACCATCCTTTAAATCTTGTGTTCTCTGTAGCCATATATGTTATTGAAGTGATATGCCTCCCTTGCTCCTAAAGAGAAATGAGTAAATAGATAGATAGATAGATAGACAGACAGACAGACAGACAGATAGATAGATAGATAGATAGATATATGCTTTATTAATAATACATAGCAGCCAGAGGGCTGAATTGCGTATTAAATACAACATAAATAAATATCAAAATACGAATGTAAATACAAACTTAATCACTGCTCTACCAGTGGAGTTATCGAGTCAACGGGGAACAGTAGGCTTGTTTTATCCACGGATATCGAACGTTAAGTAGGGATGCACCGGAACTTTGATTTTTCTAAGTTAATGTTCCGGCCGGAACTCGTGAAAAAATGTTCGGCCGGAAACGAAATTTTTTTTATAAAATGGTAATAAGAACGGTAGTCCATAGTAATAATAACAGTAGTCCTATTTTTAAAATAGATTTTATGGTTTATATGAATACAACAGTTAAAAATAAATTGTAGATGTTATGTCATTAAGTTATCTATTCCACAAGCTTTACAAAGTCAAAATTACTGAACGCAAAGGATATTTTTAACTCATAGTCCTATGACAATAGTTAGATTACAAATGCAAGGTACAAAAAAGTATTTTTTGCTCAAACAATATCACTCAATGGCGGTAAAAAGCAACCTTGAATACGCATTACACAAGCCAACGTTCGCACTGGCGTACTTTGACAGTTCAATTTTGTGGTTGTGTCATTCGAGTGAGGGGAAATCTGGGAAGGTTATGATGAAAATTTGAGCCAAAATATGGTCAGTGGTTTATATGTGGTGCTCAGGCTTTCTACGATTATGCACGGCCGAAATGCAGCCAAAAACAGGGAACTATTTGCAAATAAATATTCACACTTCATAAGGAAAAATGTTCATGATACTAAAACAGGAAAAACAAAAGTTATAAAACATAAGGCATAACAGTTTTTGTTTATAATGGAAATGTGAAGGACAACTTCTTATTTGGCATTATTAAATGAGGTGGTATTCTCACTTTTTGACCACTCAATTCCACATTGACAATGTCCAACCAAGTAACATCATCTGTGGTTCAGTTAGAAAGATACTACTTTGATTTTCGGTTCCGCTTCCGGCCGGAACTTTTTTTCATTTCCGGGCAGTTCCGGTTCTGGCCGGAACTTTTAAATTTGGTTCCGGTGGATTCCTAGCGTTAAGTTGTCGCGAGAATCTCTTGTGCACTTTGTTTCGTCAGAATTGAGACACTCGGTTAGCAGATGTATAAGGAAGTCTCCCAAATCGTATTTGGCTCATATGGTTAAAACACATTCACATATCCAAATAAACCATTATGATATATATATAATTCGATCTAAATAAAGTAAATAATAGTAGGATAATACAAGTAGAAATATAAAGTAAACATGCTAGAATACGGTTAAATCACAACCAACAATACCATAATCATTCATATGAAAGTCAATAAACTATTAAATGTTCTTACTTCTGTGGCGAGATTCCTTTAACAAAACTGTTCTGGTTAGCAGACAAATATTCCCATACATAAAATGTGCGTCGTATCTTCCTATTTGTGACAAAGGTCTGTTGTCCAACGTGCGATATGCTAACCTCATGCAAAGTTCGTGCTGTTCACACTTTAATGTATCAAAAATAAAAAATTGTGGCATCTCACCTTTATTTCATTGTCTTGTACATGTTCCAATAATTTGTTCATGTCCCATTTTCCACAAGGCTTTTTGTCTCAAATACTTAATTTCACCATGTTTCACATACTGATTTTTCTGTAGCCATATGTTATTAATTTCTTCTATGTCACATTTTCCACAGGTCTGATGTCTCAAATACTTTATTTTACCATCTTTCACATCTTGTGTTTTCTGCAGCCGTATATCTTAATGAAGTAATATACCTCCCTTGTTCCCAGGCAGAAATGAGTAAATGCACTCAATATTAACTTACATGTAATAGCTGTACACTCTTTCACAACAAATGGCTGTCTCCAAGTTCTGCACAAATTATTAATTTGATCGATGATTCGAAAACCAGAATTCAACCTTGTTCCTAAATGCTGAACTACAATAACAATACAATACAATACAATACAATACAATACAATACAATACAATACAATACAATACAATACAATACAAGGCAAACTTATACAAAAATCCTCTACTTCTGCTAATCAATGTACAGCACTTAACTTACTCAGGAATAGATAACATTGGGTAGCTTAGTTCATGTTTGCAAGTTTTTTTAAACTCTTCAGTGCTTTTCTGACTACATAGTATTCAAGATATGACAGGAAGCCCACTTGAGATTGCTATACATATTAGCAGTGGCGTTGCTAGGGTTAATTTACTGGGGTCGGAGGGGGGGGGGGGCAAAATTTTGAAATATACCCTGAAGTTTGCCCATTGAACTGGAATGATCTCTCTTGTACCAGGCCTCACGATTAAATGAAGCCGACATGGGGACAGCCATGTAGATCAAAATCACGCGTGGAGAAAAGTTTTGTCAGTTGTATTGAACCTTTACTTTTCATTGACAGTTAATTCTGAGAAATATTCAGTCCTACCGACATTGTACTGTACTCACTAAGACTAAAAAAAGAAAACTGTCAAGAACTCCCGATTCAGGTTACGTTTTTCGCAATAGGTTGCGCTTTTTATCGTGTAGGGGACTGGGATGACCTGCAAATTGACCTACATGTCAGCCTCCACGTTCGCTTCAAAATTCATTTTGCAGGTACAGTTCCAGTCTTTTTAGAGTTCAATGGGTTTGCCACAATGGTATGTCGATTGGGTATGCCTGGCGTACCCAGATGGTCAGCAGACTTGGTGCCCACCACTAAGTAACATCACTTGGAATCACTGGGTAAATGGCGACGGGTGTTTGATATTGCACCAAGAATACCTTGGTTGTAAAAACGAATGTTATCGAGATCCAAAGCACAAGGCAATAATTTAATTGTTCAACGGGATCAATATACTGGTTTGAAATGGAGGAGCTGGACTTCCAAATTTACGTTTGGGAGAGACATGCACCCCCCGGTAAACACCGATGCAAATTAGTGAATACCTGGAATGAACCAAAGCATACGTGGTGACTATATTGACTGAATTGTGATCTATCACAAGTTGATAAAAAATCTCTTGACAAAGAAGAGCAAACCATGCATTGCCATAGTCCGTTGTTAAAGATGTTTGTGAAATGTCATGAAAAGAGGTATTTCACGTACCATATACCAAACTTTCCATTTGATCTCATCCATGATTTTCCATGGTTTCCCACCATATTTCTAACTAGAACCCATCTCCCTACATTGTGGATGGACTTGCTATAAACTGCTTTATTTATTGTATATCTGTTGGTTGGGTAATCAAGAATTTCAATGCTAATTTAACGTCATGGGACCCCATGCTTCAATACACCATATTTAGTTGTTGATGGAGTCAGTGTTTATGGCATATCAGGGAAGCTTATTATTCTGACACTTCTCTTTCACAATCCAGTTAATCGGTGTGTATCTTGACTGACATTGTATTCATTGTCATATTTCAAGGACATCTTATGGACATTTCATGGTATCAGTAAGTATTCTTTAATCCTCAAGGAGCTAGATAGCACAAGAACAAAATAATGCACATACATATCATAATCATCAAATGTTAATTTCAGTATGTATTTAGAAAATTCATGAAATTTTTAATACTTTATTCTAATGAAAATTTTTCTTTCATGCATCACTTCATGACATACAACTAAGGTAAGTCTATCATGCTTGGCAACCTCAATATTTATAACCAATCATCACTGTCACTGTTAGCTAATCAAAGTATCAAAAATTTGCATATAACCACATTTCTCTTTATACCCAACTCTAATCACTCACCAGAAACTTCAATACAATAATCCAATCCCAACAAGTTCCACTAATGTTGTACAGATATCTTTAATGGACATTAACCTGGTTTACATCATGGAATTAGGCAGAATGTCCACCATTTGCATTTAGTTTTGCACTACAGCTTGTGACTGAAAATCTCACCTGAAAAATCCCTGCTGATGGAGCTCCAAATGAATTGATGGAATCACTTGGCTACATGGGTGCACGAGGCTTGGTTTGGATACATGTATGAATGGAATTGTGGTCTGCAGACTGGAAACCCCACCCCTTCGAACCTCATATAGCAACGTACGATCATACGGCACCCATCATAGATGGTCACCATCACCTTGCCATCCAGGGTCTCTAGTGCGTTAGGTCCGGGTTGGTGAATGTGACCTGGAAAGTCAAAGGAGATTAAAGGAAACATTTATGAAGTGGTCCAGTTTGTATGTGGCCGGCAATTGAGAGCTGCCAAATTTCAGAACCTTTTAGGTGGAAGTCAACGCATCGTGAGATGCACGCCATCACCAACCAATAAGGTCTTTCGGCAATAAGTTCTTGTGTGCACTACTCTGTGTCAGACACTGGTATGTGGTTGTGTTGTATTTTGAAAGTAGGATGGGGGCGCCTCAAGTGCAGGTTTGTTTGGGATATTATTTAGGGGTGCACCGGATAGTGTTTTTTATAGCCGACCGGATACCGGATTTACCGAATAATTGAAAAAAACCCGGCCGGATACCGGTATTTTGGATGAAAAGCTCGCACTTGCCACGAATCAGTCAATTATTACCCAAATTAGGTTTGGATTGAGAGGACAAAAATTAAAACTTTACACTGAAGTTCAAATGTGATTTGTCTTTTTTGCAAGTAATTACTTTAAAACATTACTTGTTCACTGGCGTTTATAATTATTACAAGCATTAATTAGACAAGTTACGAGTTGCAACTTGCAAATGGCGGAAAATGCAACAGAACTGAAGATGAACATGAAGATGAAACTCCTTTTCATTCATCACAATGCAAGAAAATTCTGACAATGCCACTATATAACAAACTAGAGTGGGACTACAAACAACTTTGTGTAAAATGGTTGTTATGCGCATCAAAATGTGTCACTTATTGAGATTGTTATCAAGTAACAGACGATTATCTTCTGTTTATTTGTTAAAAAATAACGTTAGAACAGAACACGAGTTTACATTGTTTCATCCATTAATGTCTGTTGTTAGTATGGTACAAGTAACACAAATTGACAATTGTCTTCAGAAAAGCAAATTATCCGGTATCCGGCCGGATATAAGAAAATAACCGGCCGGATACCAGATAGTCCCATTACCCTACAATCCGGCCGGATACAATATCCGGTGCACCCCTAATATTATTCTCATGACTGGCGACTTGAATGACACGAATAGCATAGTCTAGTGTAGTTCAGCAAATCTGATTTCCAAATCATCTGGTGGAACATTCCCATGGTTTCATCACACACACCTATTGCTCTACAAAAAAATCAAAGCAACTTGTTCATTTCCTCACTAAAGCCATATTCTGAAAAATGAAAGCTATGTTGCATCAGAATTCTAATGTACTCAAAGTACATGCAATAGACTAAATTTCAACGGTACGAGAACCAGAATTTTTGAGAGCCAAATGTTTTTAGGTGCTCAACTCATTACATGCTTAAAAATAAAAAAGCATAACCTGCTTACATTCAGAATTGATTTTATTTTTGACATTAGAACAATAACAAGCAATCTCATTATCTCACAGTGTTTTTCTTACAGCCGGTACACTGTACTGCAACTGTGTCGCGTTTCCCACTAGTATAAGTTCTAAATATTTAGCTAATAGGAAAGAAATTCTATGAAAGTTTTTTTTTTACAGTTTTACAGATGTTTTGCAATAAAGCATATTAAAATTTCATGCACTTTAGGGTGATCCTTTCATGTGAATGGACAAGGGTCCTATAGCACAATGAATTCCTCACAGCTGCCATGTTGAAAACTATGCTGGAAACTGGGAAGTTGTCTTGTCCATGGTCTTGTCTGGTTCCCAGCTTTCTGCTCAATTTCTTGGGAGAAATGTACCAGTAAAAGGCGGTGGCAGAGACTGGTAACAAAACCAGGTGTACCCCCTTCCCCACTACAAGTACCCTGCTTCCCCTGCCTTAAGAAAAACACTGTCTCATCAGGACATTTCTGTGCCAGCATTGTTTTTTTTTTTCTCACAATTAACTTTCACTGCAAGATTGTAAACAGTTAACCTAGGTGTTATGTAAATCTTACTTGGTAAACAACAAAAGTAACCATATGTTGGCCAGAAATCTGAGGAAAAATTGAACTTTATTGTTTTTATTTTATTTTCTGTCAATTACACTCTTCACTAATTAAGAAATTCTTGTTGAAGAGTTACTGGTTGATTCAAAATACGGGCAACAGAGGTACCAGGCGGGAATCGCAGACGGAGTAGAAATAATAAAGCCCAGCAAAAAACACGTAAAATAGGCATATTGAAGGTTAAAATGTAATTTCTAACGTTTCGTTGCTACACGCAACATCCTCAGAGAATGAATGAAAAACTATATTACAAGGTGATGATATATATCTCGTTTACTTATCATGTAACATACCATTATATATCATCACCTTGTAATATAGTTTTTCATTCATTCTCTGAGGATGTTGAGTGTAGCAAGGAAACGTTAGAAATTACATTTTAACCTTCAATATGCCTATTTTACGTGTTTTTGCTGGGCTTCATTATTTCTACTCCGTTTACTGGTTGATATCCCAGTATGTTTACTATAGCATTTGCTCTTAAAATAGACCTTTATATTAATTCCAGACCTAGAATTAATTACCTATTTCATGCAATCTACTTGTTCTTCCTGTATCTGTGTCCCTGACAATTTTATCTCGAAAAGGGAGAGGAAATTGTTGTGTATATAGGATATTAGAAGAATGAATAGACTGCATGAAAGTTTGGACAATGGGATAGTTGTATCCAATTATTAAACAACTTCTAATGTGGCTACATTCCTGCTCATGCATTGTCCTGAAGTGTTGAATCCTGTAAATATATAATTTGAAAATATTATTTTATCCATATATGACAAAATGTTAGTTTATTTTTAAAATTTGGTTAAAAGTCCAACTATTTGCCACAACTACACTGGAGACAAAAATACTCTAAACTTGGAGGATAAATTGCAATAGGTTAAAATGGAAAATGTTACTTTCTAGACAACTTTGATTTGATTTCTTCTTAGGAGTATCATTGAAAGAACTTAAGTACACCATCAGCAGTTTTACTTTTGTTAATCCAATCTTCAGTGACTTGGCATCTCAGCCTTCTTTCATTGTCTTGTACATGTTCCAAGAATTTGTTCATGTCACATTTCCCACAAGCCTTTTGTCTCAAATACTTTATTTTGCTGTCATTTATGAGTTCCAAGACTTTGTTCTAGGTCACATTTTCAACAAGCTTTTTGTCACAAATTCTTTACTTGGTCATCTTCAAATCTTGTGGTTTCTATAAATTTCAAAAGAAGGGAACAGTAAAATCATCAAACTGGCATTGAAACAGTAAAATCAGCTTAACCAACATTCAAAATGGGAAGATGGGTAGTTAATCTGATGCAAAAAGCAAGGTGTCCAAACATTTTCTGCAACAGTTGTGGCTTCTTCATTTTATTCTTTTTAATTATTTTGTGCATATAAAAATATGTAATTTCTTTTTTGAAATTTCTGACACAAAATGCACCAAATTTGATTTAAATTAATTTTGTAGTACAGTGGAGCCTTGCTATAACGCGCATCGGTATAGCGCGTGCCTTGGTATAATGCAGTAAATCTTTGGACCCCAAATTTCTCAATCACTAAACTGATTTACAAACCTTGTTCACTTGGTGGAACTATTGAACACAAGTGGATCATTAGTAGCCAATCAGCAAGTAGTTCTAGGTACAGGAATTAGAACAAGAACCACAATCAGAACTAGAAAGTGACGATGATGATGATGATGAACCAGAACCGATGCCATCAATGAAACTTGTGGTGCAATGGATTGAAACAACATTGAAATAGGCCGACAATCACCACGTGTATTTGTGTTGTTTTTTACAGCTTTGATGCTTGTCATGTCAATGACAATGTATTCATGTTTTATACTTTCCTGCAACCTGCACCATTTCCCATACCAAATCCCTATTTTCAATACATTTCGATATAACATGCTTCAGCTATAACGTAGTCATTTATGATGGACCCTATATACCGCGTTATAGCGAGGCTCCACTGTATTAAGTTGGAGAATACCAGGATCAAAAATTGATTTATCAAATTTTCTGTATTCGCTATATCTTAAAGCAACGATACAGTCGTGACTTCCAAAATATAATGGAACTTTTAACCTATGCATGTCATTTCTGGCCTTCAAAAGCACAATGTCATTAAATCTGTAATTTTCATCAAGTACTCCAACAACAGGTTATCATCACTGCAGTTAATGTCAAATAATTCTTATCTCTTGTGAGATGAATTTATAATGTTCAACTGTAAAGTGTCATTCTATCCATAGCTCTGCAAAATACTCATAGTTGGGGGTTTCATAGGGTAAATGAGTCAATTAGTGCAATTTTTACTCACAGGACAGTAAAGAAACTAGTTGCTGCACACTCTAATGATGCCCAAATGTGCTCAAAGCCATAGGGGTTTTGCTTCTTCTCATATTAATTTTTCATGCAAAATTCATGATTGTGACAGCATCTCTCAATCATGTCACCAAAATGGATATTTTATTGCCAAGGGATTTATGAGTAAATAAATAAAAAATCTACTTCCTGGGCAAGAAGATGGTTCTAAGGAAAAACTTGAAAATGAGAAGATATCACTCAAATTCAATCAAAATTTGACAGCAAAAAATGACACAATTTGATGTTCCATTGCCCGGGTATTTAACTTCCATTTTTTCAGTTGTGATAATTATTTTTATTTGTAAGAAAGTTCTAAAAAGAAAACAGATTGTTTTTTTCTTTTAGCTTAGAAACTAACAATTTTGGAGCCATAATTATTTAAATAAATGATCTAAACTTGAAGGACAAATTGCAATAGGTTAAGATGGGAAATGCTACTTACTTTCTGGATATCTTTGATTTGATTTCTTCTTAAAACTATCATTGACAGGATTTGTATATGTTGTCAGCATTTTTACTTTAGTTAATGTAATTCTTCATGACTTGGCACCTCAGCCTTTTGTCATTGTCTTGTTTGTAGATATTCCAAGAATTTGTTCATGTCACATTTCCTATAAGTCTTTTCTCTCAAATACTTTATTTTGTTGTCTTTCATGTGTTCCAGAACTTTGTTCCATGTCACATTTTCAACAAGCTTTTTGCCACGAATACGTCATTTTGTCATCTTTCACATCTTGTGTTTTCTGAAGCCATATTATTTCAAATGGTGATATACCTTCCTTGTTCCTAAACAAAAATGAGTTAATACTAATAAGATATAACTTACGTGAAGCGCAACAATTGCAAACCTTTGATGTATGCAAGCAATGATAGTCTACACCATTTGAACAAAAAACGGTTCAACACTACCTCCGTGATCCATCAAGGAGCAAGGGTGCAGCGGGCCATTCGACTTCTAACTAACAATTGCATTCCTTTAGGTTTGTCTTGTTCTTTCATAGCCGCAACAAACCAGAAGTCACTGTTCAACTTCATAAGAGCTGGTTATTTTTGAATAAATTTTATTCTTTTCCTCTTTATAAAAATTATTGATATCAAAACAAAATTCTAGTGGAAAACCTCATTTGTTGGATAGTAAGGGCAGTTTTGAACCATAACTTGGTCCTGTATCAGTTTAGTTGGTTATCACTCTCGAACAATCAATTATCCCAATGGACAGTAATCACGTTCACTGACCCTTCTTAAAGTTAAAAATACACTCTTAAAACCGGTTCATTTGAGCAATCCTTTAAGTCAGCCTTAACTAGAAGGAAAACACCATTAAATACCTTACCTAATGACTTGAGGTATTTTTCCGTGTGACTGTATCTGCTACCTCCTTCTCCTTCGACCACATGTGAACGACTTATTGACCTTGAAACTTGACATCTTGATGGGCGGAGCAAAAAAAAATTGCTTTTCATCGGCTCTTCTCTGAAGATTTCCCTTCCATCGCTGGGCCTAATCAGTGCACTGCCCAATTTGAAAGGCTGAAGATAAACTCTTCTTTCCCACTTACGATACTTTTCCGCATTAACCAAACTAAGGAAAAGTAGAAGTATAATATTGTTTGGTAGCTGTACGTTTGCTTGAAGTTGGTTGGTCACTAACAAACTGAAGTCAGTTGTACAGTACAAAGACCACGTAGCATATCTGTATGATAAAACCTGGTGCCTCTCAGTGATTAGTTAGGTCCCAGGCCTCTCACCTGTTCAATGATTGGGGGTAGCATGCTGGGCGGGAAATTTTTAGATTTGTGAAACAGTGAAACCCTATTTCCAGCATTTTGAGAGTAGTTTTAACAAAATATATAAAGATCATAAACAGTAATTTTAACTATGCGGGCAAAACATCTCAGCGACATCCTCGTCAGGTATATCGAATGAAAATGGTAATCCTGATCAGTGAGTTCCTCTGGCTAACTTCAGTCCAAGTAATTACAAATGTTTACTTCATTGCTGACTATTTTTTTTTATGTCCAACCTGATCAAATACAATTTGACATAGAAATTGTAGGGGAGGGCCAGGGCCGTACTCAGAAAATTCTACAGGGGGGGTGTAAGCCCACTTCAACTGACTGACGCACGAGCTTGTACCGACTATGTCCTATCAATCGAAGCTTTTGTCTTTCCGTCGAGTGCCTACTAAAATGACACTTGTCAGCTGGTGAAATGGTCAATTAGTCGTACGTTAATAAGTAAGCACTATCAATACGAAATGAAAACATGATGGTATTTTAATATTGAAATTCATGTCTTTGGTGATCTCCCGTTCATTACATATAAGCAAAACATTTAACATCAACTTTAGATTTGTGAGTATTAAATTTCGAAGTTTGAAATTAATTTAAATTGATAAGTGCTAAAAGTTAATGATTCTACTTGTCCGGACTTTAATGATTCTACTTGTCCGTGCTAAATCGAACACGTCTTTTCTTCAAGTGAACCCAGTTTTTAATAATACTGTTTAGATCTAACCCCTCTGAAATATCTCTTTCACATGAAATCAACATAAGAGATTCCAGGCGATCTTGGAGCACAGTGCTTCTTAGCTTGTTCTTGACCACTTTCAGTTTACTGAATGATCTTTCATTTGAAGCCACAGTGACTGGTGCAGTTTGAAGAAAGGTGAACGCCAAGTTGCAAGTGGGGTAGATGAGCTTTCTCTTACTGACGAAGGCAGCAACTTCACGGGCTGACTTAGTTTTCAACGGCTTTCCGTCAATGGACTCTTCTCTCAAGACAATGAGCTCTCCGACAAGGCTTTCACTTGTTAAGCTTCTGCCCAACAACTTGCACAAGCTCTTTGCTAATTCTGCACTGATTTCTCCCCACGGTGGCAGCAAGACTGAAAAAGGTTTTATGTTCATAAAAACCCGATTCCAGTTCTCTCTACAATCTGTAATAATCTCATCAAGAACAGAGAATGTTTCCTTCCGGTAAAAACTGGCGAAACCAACCTCAGCCTCGTTTTCACACGTATCATCCAGCCTCCTTGGGAGCACTCTTCTCCTGTGATGATGACTGAAGTCTTCTTCCGGGTCGCATCCAATGTTCCTTGCCATCGCTGCAGCAGCCTTCACCTGCTTATCTACATCAACTTCATTGCGAATCCTTTCCAAAGCCTTTGTTGTCGTGGACACCAAAGTAAGGGCATCCAGCAAGTTCAAACCTTCTTCCTGAAGCTGAACGACGAGCACCTTGCAATGACGCATAATAAATCTCATTATTCCCAGGCTGAAAATGAAGTCGTACATTTTCATTTTCTTCAGAAGTGCCTTGGCCTGATCACGGATGTTTGTGTCCGAATCCAGCTCTTTGTCGATAATTTTCTGAAGCAGAGAGACTATTAACTCAAAGGAAATCCAAACACTGTTGATGGACTCCGATCTGGCTATCCACCGAGTTTGCGAAAGATTTCGCAGCTTTAATGCTCCCTCGACGCTCTCTTGTGCTTTTGTAAGTGCTTCAGACCGCTTGGTGCTGCTTGAGAAAAACGAGTACAATGATTGTAGGACGACAAACATTGATGACACGACGATACTAGCTTTGGAACTTCGCTCTACAAATGTATTTAACCGATGAGCTTGGCATGGAATGTAAGGCACTTCCTTCTATGGGAAATCTTTTTTGATCTTCTCATTAAGCTTCTTGTGACAACCGTTGTACTCTCCAGACATACACGCCGTGAAGTCATAGGACTGCAAAAAGAACTTCCCCACATCGACACTATGTTTGTTGAGACATCTCAATATCTCTGTTGCATGTCCATCGCCAGATTTATCTCCTAGCACCGTCAAAGAAAGCAAACGTTCCACCGGTTTGTTATCTGCGACGTATCTCACAACAATAGACATCTGGTCTTTATTGCTCGTATCGGGAGTCGTGTCGGCCCCATCACCGAGAATGCTGGTGCTCCTTCTAATTCCTTGACAACTCGATGTCGGACTGCATCACCAATGAGCTTGATAAACTCATTTTGAGAACATCTACTCAAGTATGTGACACGATAAGGACGCATTCTCTCCTCGTTCAGCCAATTACTCAGTAGGCGGCAGTGGCGACTCAACAACTGGACTACTTGTAGAAGTTGCTGGATTAATCTGTTTCTTCACGAAACGCAATATCCTGCATGGCTAAAGTGCGGACAATATCACAATGGATGGTGACCACTCTGGTGTTGAATTTGGCATCATCTGCTTCCTCAATTAACTCCTGGCGACGAGATGAATCCAAAAGTGCATCAATTTTTTGATTAGGATGTATAAATCTGGCAAAATCCCTTAGTGCCCCTTTGTGTCCCTGGCTCGTGAAATGCTGTGACAGTTTCCCTTTCTTCTTGGTTCCGACACGCTATATTCAAGGTGAGGGTAATCCTTGTACCATTGGCTCGAAAACCTATTTTGTTTACCAGGTGGGATACTTGAATCGTTGCTTGGGTAGGCCGCTATTTGGGTTGGTAAGGCCCCATGTTGATTAGAAATTTCCGTTGGTCATCGGATGAAATTTCACCTCGCTTTCCCGGATCGTGTTCCAGCAAATAAGCTGTTTCCTGCCGAGAAACTGATCCTCTGCTTTTCTCTTTCTTTATCTTTCCCAAACAGCATTCTGCACATTTCTTTAACTCGTTGCTCTGGTTTGCCATACTTTCTGCAAGCTCAACCACCGAAACAGCAAATTGTTCAATGTTAGGAACACTTGGCTTTTTCATCTCTTCTAAAATTAAGTGGCCTGTTCGATCTAGACTGCTCATCATATGCTGGAGTTTCCCGGTACAAGTAACCCATGAAGCATCCGATTCATCTTCTGCATCACTTGACTCAGCAGACCCACTACTATTCTCATTGACAAAGGTATCCATATCTGCCATCAGCGACGTAATATCCACGAGGCGTGTCTAACAGTATCATTCAGCTAACAGTATCATTCGTTTCTACTGGTGATACATCCACGCCAACATCTTCTTGTTCCTGGTTTGAGGTGGTTCCACTATCCGAGGCTTGGTGGTGGACTTGCTCCTGTAGGCTGAGCCCGAGGTCAATGCTTACTTCATCACATAGTTCTGGATCTTCTCTCGTTGGGGAAGGCAATTTATCTGCCAAGCAGCTAACCTCCATTTCCTTCTCTGATTCACGCATAGGCTGATTGGACAGGGTTGCCGTTGGCGTTAGTTGACGCTGATGTGTGTTTCTACTTGTTAAGACATCTTCATCGACATTGCCACGAGGTTCTGTTTCACCTTGACCAAAGCACATATTTCTACACTTAGCTGCTTCAAAAGGATTTCTTGGTGCGCCAGCAGTCTCGTAAGGCACGTTTCTTCCCCATGTTGCTTACGGTTATGTTGTAGTCGATAGTCGCTGTTAATAAAGTAAATGGTTTGAACCTGGGAGAATCGTTCCCGGTTCGCGGGTTGGTATATCTTTGGTTAACGATACTTTAAAACCAGTCTTTATGTCAATCCTTCTCAAATAGTGGGGCACCCCCCTGGGG
>JASJOG010000005.1:0-182500 GCA_030142905.1 Heliopora coerulea
AGCCCATTTGGACAACATGGAAAAGCTCACGGACAGGCTAAAAAACCATTCTAAAGTCTTACCCTTCTGATTCCGGAATCTTAAAGGAGTTAGTGCAGAATGCGGACGATGCTGAAGCAACTGAAATTCATTCATTTACGATACCAGGCAACTTCCCCATGAGAAGTGTGTTTCAGACTCATGCTGAAGAAGTTCAAGGGCCGGCGCTTTGCGTATACAATAATCGACCATTCAGCAGCAAGGACCTCGAAGGAATTCAGAACTTGGCATTGGCAGTAAAGGCGACAATCCTGAGAAGAACTGGACAGTACGGAATTGGCTTCAACGCCGTATACCATTTGACGGACTGCCCAAGTTTTTTATCCAACGAGGATACCCTTTGCGTGCTTGATCCTCATTGCCGCTATGCTCCTGAGGCGGACGCTTGAGTCACCCGGTGAGCAATTTCGACCAATTGATAAAGAATTCAAAGAGGATTTCAAAGACGTTCTTCTTGGGTATCTCGGCGAATATTTTGCATTAAAAGATGCCACAATGTTTCGTCTTCCCCTGCGGACACTACAGCGATCTCAAGAATCGCTAAATCTCCAACACATGCGCGAGCAATTATAAAGTGAGAGGGCTACTTAACACTTTTAAAAGCGAAGCCAAGAAAATGCTGCTCTTTCTGAACCACATCAAGAAAATCTCCTTGTCAGACGTCGACGAACATGGTCTACTTAAGCCCACCTACGAGGTCGTTGCTGTCATGCAAAAAGAAAGCGAGGAACGACGCCGACAGATTTCGCATTTTATGAGGAGGTATAAAAATCGGCCGACCAAGGAAGTACCATGGGAAGGGAATTACGTTTCCGATTACCTTGTCAGATTCTAACCAAGTTGTCGAAAAGTGGCTGGTTCATCAATGCTGTGGAACAAAGTGTCGTAAATGAGGGCTGAAGTACCCGATGGGACATCGCTTATGGTCTCTTCCCACGTGGTGGAGTTGCTGCACTTGTGTCAAGTTCTCAAAACTTAACTCGTGAAGATCAACGACGTTATGTGGCCTACTGTTTTTTTGCCTCTTCCAGTTTACACATCCTTACCTGTTCATGTCAACGGACATTTTGCTCTTGACTCTTCAAGAAGAAACCTGTGGCACGACACCGACCCAAACGGTCCATTGACCAAATGGAACGATTTCATGAAGTCACAAGTCCTTGCTCCTGGGTATGCCTCGTTAATTTGTGAAGCGCGAAAAGTACATCCCCTTCTCTGAAAAACATGCGCAAAATGATACAAACTGCTGGTTTTTTAACTTTACACATGCTAAACGTGGACTCGAGTGTACCACAGGCTTTTTCCCCCATACATCTGAGCAATCAACCTGGAATATTTTGGCATGTGAGCTCTACCGATTCTTACAGGCCACAAGAGCACCGACTTTACCTATCGTAGTTGCAGATGATGCACGGGAGATATCCATGACAGCTTCACAAAGACAACAGGATACTCCGCACAGAATCCGTGACTGGCTTCCTGTACAAGACGTCTTTTTCTTGGATAGCAAAGAACCATTTAGTGAAGATAGAGATCGACTTCTGGAACTTTTGCTGCGAATCAATCTCCCACTTTTAGTGCATTCACCACCATCTATACACCTCGCCTTTCAAAAAGCTGGAGTTATCTCGAAGGTGTTAAGTCCTATGAGCCTCATCGATTTTCTCCGAACATTCAAGTCACCAAACTCAACCTGTAAGATAGGACAACTGCCAAGCAAACTCGAAGACACGAATATCAGAACTATATTGA
Organism: Heliopora coerulea; assembly: GCA_030142905.1. Taxonomy (NCBI): domain Eukaryota; kingdom Metazoa; phylum Cnidaria; class Anthozoa; order Scleralcyonacea; family Helioporidae; genus Heliopora; species Heliopora coerulea. The sequence goes on from JASJOG010000005.1 coordinate 1,792, forward strand.
GACTTAAAGCGCTGATCGACTGTTGTAAAAAGGAAGAGAGTTTTTCTAGTCTTCTGGAAGGTTTACCGCTGCTACTCACGGCAGATGGTGTACTAAGAATTTTCCAGTCTAGTTATCCAGTGTATCTATCCAAATTTAGCGATCTTTTCCCAGCACAAGCTCGTTGGTTCATTCATCCTGATTTCGTATACAAACTACCAGAAATCGAGAAGCTGCCTATGCCTCAGGTAATGCGACGCTTTACTGTTGGCTCGCTGGCTCAATATCTCCCCAATACTTTTCCACCAAACATGAGAGGTGTAAACGTACACGTCCCTTGGGTGTTTCCAGAAAAAGGTCTGTTGTCTAAAGAATGGTTTAAGCGTTTGTGGGACTTCTTAGAAAACCACGCAAAGCCTGAACACGACCAGAAGCATGTTTCATTGGAGCCTTTGGACGAGTGGCCAATCATTCCAACCATGTGTGGGAAACTGGTAACAGTAAAAAACGCCAAGACAATCCTTGACATAACGCAACGAAAAACGGAAACAGCACAGGGAAGATATGTACGAGAAGTTCTAAAGATGTTGGGCTGCCCTTCTTTGAACACAGACATCACTTTGAAGAAACTAGTTAGTCGTAGCGCTGGTTTATATGAGTCCATTTCATTTGCATCGAATATGTTTGCCTTGCGCTCCATAGGAACAGGCTCACCGCCTGTAGATTTGGATGATGGAAAGGCACATGTGACAGATCCGTATGTGGCTCACCCCTATAGCGTTCGTGACGTCCTTCAAGTTCTCCATTACATGAGAAAGGCAAACATTCTAAATATATCCAAGATTAAAGCTGAAGAAATTCACAAGATGCTAACATTCTTTCAAGAAGAACTTCCACGTCTAGAGCCAAAGCACAAATTCATCGAGATCCTCAAGGGATTACCATTTTATAAGGCCATAAATGGTACTCATTTTAGTTTATTGTCGTTTTTCTTTTATGCCGTCATTCCTGTTGGTGTTCCAGCAGAAGAGATAGGAAAGCTTCAGGATCACACTGGTTGTCTTTTCCTGCACGCAGACGCCGCTTTCGATCTTGATTTGTTATATAAAGCTCTCGGTGTCGAGGTAGAAAATAACCTCTCGGCATTTTACCGCAAATATATTCTCCCGTCTTTCAAGATTTTCAGCAGAGAAAGTCAAATTCAGTACCTTAGTCACATCAGGGACATAGTATTGCCATCCCTCATGATAGGAACGTCCCTAAGGGACATGGTATTGTCATCCTTCGTGATAGGAACGTCCCTAAAGCAGGAAAGACAAGTGTTCCTAAATTTCCTCACAGCAAGCCCATGCCTACCTGATCAATATGGAAACCTTCACCGTGCGAGAGAATTTTACGATCCACGAAACGAAGTGTTTCGTATGATGTTCGATGGAAATCCCAACCAGTTCCCCCCTAAACCGTTCCAGGAACAGGATTGGCTAGAATTTTTATCAGAAATCGGCCTCAGGACAATGGTCCCCGAAATCCAATTCTTAGAATTTTGTAAAGAAGTTGCAAGTGTCGCCGAAGAGTCTCCAGAAGATACAAAAATTGCGGAAAAGTCAAAGGTACTTGTTCAATATCTGTTTATTAGTCAGCATCTTCGAAGTGAAAATTTCTTATGCTCGGTTGCCGGTATTAGATTCATTGCGTCAGAGAAGGTAGAACCAGGCCTTCTTTCTCTAAACAATCAGTATCAGTGCAATAAGGAGGGGGAAAACCCACCGTTTGTTAAGTTTCTGAATGCTGTTCCATGGAAGTTCAGAGTCCTAACCTGGACTAGTGCAGAGCTCCTACCATCCTGGGGTGAGCCGCGTGAGAATCTCATCCATCTTCTCGGAGTTCAAGAAGTACCTACAGTTGATACCGTTGTAACCCACTTACTGAATATTTCATGTACTCTTGCTGAAATAACTAAAAAGGATGAAATATTACCGTGCTCCGAACTTCTGAAGGACATCATGGTCAACATTTACACCTTCCTCAACAAAAGTATTGAATGCAGCAAGAAAAAAATTTCGGACTATTGTAGTGAAGAATGTAGAATCACTGGCGATCGTTTAAAAACAGTCCCGTGTGTTTTAGTAGAAGATGGTAAAGTTCTAGTTAAGGGCGATCAATTGTCTTTTATGGTACACCGTGGGAATCTGTACCACCCATTCCTATACACCGTGCCACGTGAGTATGGCCCGTTCGAGCATCTTATGAAACGACTTGGAGCAACGGAGCAGCTGACATCTCTTCAGTTGGCCAGAATTCTGAAAGCTATGAAAAGTCAATGCAAAGATGACAGGATGAACCCGAATTTTATAGAGAAAGCACGGACCGCGATGGGAGAACTTTTTGAGTGTGTGTACAGTGAAAGTAAGTGTGGAAAGGAAGCTTCCATGATATCCCACCTTAACGAACTATTTTTACCAAGTGAAGGCGAGTGTCTTATCAATGCTAATGAACTGGTCTGCAAGATTCCTCCACGTCTGAGCGCTATGATGACCAACCTTAAATACCATGTTCTTTTTCCAATGGAGAAATGTGATTTACGAAGAGAACAAGAAGATGCTTATTTGAACGCCCTTCCACCTCATTTACGTCCAAGACCGCTGAACTCCCTTATCAGGGAAGTCTTGGACTCTTCCTGTCTTTGCGACACCTGTCCACTATGCCAAGAAAATTCTTCCTGCGAGTTCATAAAAAGGTATACCTTGATCCTGCAATCCAGTGAATTCCAGGAAGGAATCGTGCGATTATTGAAACACCAAAAGAAATCCAACGAACTTACCGAGAAAGAAAAAGAAGGATCATCTAGATTTGGATCCAGTCAACTAGAAGTAAAGTGTATGAAGAATATTAAGGTACACTTCGTTGATGTAGAAACGGAAAAGCCACTGGAAAATAGTTCCACGACGCGTTCCTGCTACGTGGTTGAAAAAAACGATTCATGGACCCTTTTGATTCAGCATGGCAGTGGTGGGAGAAGTAGTCAAGCGATTCTTCCTTCATGCATAAACAGGATACTTGGCTTTTGCCTGTCTGAAGCGTGCCTGCTACCCGTCGCCTACATGGTACTGTGTGATTCACCAGCGCAGATCTCCAACGTGCTGAACGATCTTGACGTTGCACAAAACTTCGCCGAAGAAGCGCACAAACTTGGTCGAGAAGTTCCCTCCGTGTCTCATCATCTCATGCAACAGAATCCGTTGTTCTTGTTTCACGAAGGAGAAATAGTTGCTTACGGTATCGAGATGATAGCTGAGCAAGGAATAGAGAATAAAGAGGAGCAAGACGGAACACACAGCAAAGAAACAACTCCCATGAAATATGTCCTTGGTAAGGTGATCACTCGGACTGATAAACCAACTGAAGATGAAGCTTCGTACGATTTTCGTGCGCAGTATTTGATTGATATTGGAAGTGAGCAGAAGATGGTGAGCGTCCTTGATTTGTACAAATTCTATCAAAATAACCTCGAGGAAAACCTAACGACAGATCTGGTTTCCTTCACCGGCGATAGCTCAAAGAAGCCCATCGATATGGACAAAGCAAAATGCGAAATACTACGAGTTCTGGGCGATGCCTGGCGATTGCCACACGAACTTCGTCGTAAAGTTATTCGACGCCTCTTTCTTCAATGGCATCCAGACAAGAATCCTCACAATGTCGAGTTTGCCACTGAAGTCATGAAGTTTCTGTTAAGCGAAATAAAGAGAATGGAGAAGGAAGAAAACAGTGTTAATGGAACACCTGGCAGCTATGGATTCAGTGGTTTGTTCCAGGGTTGGGGCCGCCAAGCAAGGCGGGACAGGGAAACCTACCAAAATTATAGAAAGTGTTACGGTGTACCACGTGGCTCGGTTTTTGGAGCATCTGACTACTCATTTCCAAACCCTCTCGAGTCACAGCGATGGATAAAACAAGCTCAACGGGATTTGGAGGCCGCGGAATTTCTGCTTACTGTCCCCAAGTCGTTCGATGCCTTAGTGTGTTTCGTGAGTCACCAAACTGTAGAGAAATGCTTGAAGGCGGCATTGTATGCAAAATGCGGCCTGAACGGTGACCGATTACACACGCACGATGTCTACGAACTTGCCACTTACGTTAGTGGTCTGGAAAATGCACGCCATTGCATCGTAGATCTGGCTGTCGTTGTGGGAAACTATTATTTACCTACCCGTTATCCCAATCGTCAACCTGGTTCTATCATTCCTGCTGACGCGTTTGACGGAGGGCAGGCACGAAAAGCCGTACAAGCTGCCAAAAGAGTTTTAGAAATAGTTGAAGCATTTATTAAAGAAGATTGAAGCAATTTAACACTTGATTACAACAGTTCGTGTTTTTGTCTTTGTATTACTTGGCTTTAAATTCTATATTTGTAAGTTAGCACTCGTGATTAGAACTTGATAATTCAGGACTAGAGTATGATTTGTAGTCGATGAACGAGCAATTCTGAAATCACTTAACGAAAGCAATGGAATGACTGTAGTAAAAATCTTAGAATTACATGAAATAATGCTTAACTTGCATTCTAAATATTCTCCCACAGGTATAAATACAAGTTAGAATTTAAGGGAGTTTTCCATATTTGAGTGGTTAGATCTATCTGTCCGGTTAATTTTAATTGGAAGGAACGCTATAATTTTGGTCACTGGCGCCAGTCACCGCGGAAAATTTGAGCGATGATTCATTATCACTGAGTGTTTTCGTCTTTAAAAATAACCAGATCGTCAAACTTAGGAAATGATCTGTTACAGCTGAATATTTTATGTCTTTCGAGAATCAAGATTGTCCCTTGGGCCTGCTGTTACGTCGTACGTCAACCAAAACGTCAAAATTTCTCATGATTCCAAAAGTATTAAGCCAAACTACCGGAATGAGTGATCTAAACTTCCAAACGGAAAGCTCCTTATTTACTATTAATTTATATGTTATAATGGACCAGTCAGGCTTAAGTCAGCCTTAGGACATTCTCAAAAGCTATTGAGCCAATGTAGAAGCAATTATCTCGTGAAAATACAGCTTAAGAGTTTCAGAAATCTAGTCTCATCTTTTACATGTTTTAGTTATAGCGTTATGTTTTAATCATTATAAGATATTAGCTGCTGAACTCGTATTTTACGAGTAACGAGCTAAGATGAACTAATGTTTATTATGTTGCTAGAATAGTCATTCGGCTGTTAACAAGGCTTTGTTTTTTCATTTTATGGTCAATATATTAGTTAAATCGTAGAGAACAAGTATACGTTTTATCAAACTTATGGTGTTTTGAATTCTATTCTTACGTAAAAATTGCATGCATCCTTTTATGATAATGGGACAAATTGTAACAACTTTCCGGCAGTCTGTGATGCGCAAAAAACAGGGGGGTGGTTCATTGAACGGCCTCTCAGTCCAAGTTGTCACACGATGTATTCTGTTTTTCCGACACACCATAAATACTCTACGGAAATCCAGCAAATAATGCCTTCTCTCCCTATCAAAATATACGAAAAGATTTTGGAAAAGATTTTTACTTGAGCATCTCGGTTCAAAATCTTTGATCCGTCACTGAATTATGGAGGTAAATCCGTATAAAATATGTTAACGCGATAAATTTACTATAGTTTGGTACTTACGAATGTAATTGGAAGTAGTGAAAAAGGTAGCCTCTTTATGTTAATCTTATACCGGACAGGATTCTGGGAGGTCTCCCCTACAATGAAGCGGATCTAGAATTTGAAAAAAATCGGGGGGACGCAAAATTTTTTAACGATTCATGCCACGAAGTGGCGTTTTAGTGGAAGAATTTTTACATTACCGTCGACATGACCTAAGCATGAATATCGCAAACCAGAACCTTTTCTATGTCGAAAAATTTCAAATGTTAGCCGACCCAAGCGAGGTGTTTTTATTCGATTAATCAGTAACTTTGCAAAATATTGGAAACTGATGAAAATAGAACGTTTCAGGTGTTTTTTTTTAATTTGAATTTCTTCTACTCAGTTTTCTTTTCTTTGCTGTTTGCTCCGATCTTCTTTGAGCATAATCATCAATCTTCGTGGATCGATCTGTTTAATGCTTGTGTTTTGTAACCAAGCAAAAATTCACATGACAACTAATCAAAAAAGGATACACACGTCCGGTGCGCCTCCGCTAAAATCCTCCCCTGCTTGACGAGTAAAATCGTCGTGCGTTAGCCAGAGTAAAATTAATGCTGCCAACAGTTGTCCACCTTGCGAATATCATCCTTAGTCGGTCCAAGCACCTATAGTCAAAATGTTCCCTTGTCGTCTTGATCCTTTACTAGGTGTTGGTATCCCCCAGATATGCTGAATCTGTAAAATCACGTGTATTTACCTCTTCCTTCTCCGTGCGATGACGTAAATTGCGTAAAGGTCATGGTATTTGTGTCTGATGAGTTAAATATCATTTTACTGGAAATAAACGGCATGTACCGGATCAACGTTCCGACGACCTTTACGTCTGCCCATCCGAATTGCGGTTTTTTGTGCGGACACTCAAACGGGAATTTGCAATGGTAGTCGTTAATAGTAGTTCAGAAGTATGTTTGCTTCTTGGCGAAACGTATGAGGCTACTTAAGATCCAAATAAAGAAAACATTTAAACTGGCGGCCATAGGTTTTCTATGAACTTTAAGCTTTTTTTTAAGAAAATAAACGTAATTTTTGAACCATGTTCCCTTCAACTCCAGTGGACTTTTTCACTATAATCATTGACAAATTTAGTTGAAACAGTTTAAAAAACGTCCGTGACCATGGTCAATTTAGACCTCCCCCTTCTTAATGTTGTTTCCACATGGAGGAACATGGTAAGCGATTAGCAAGAGAGACTGCAGACATCCTTTTCTCGCAATGTAACTTTAAATTGGGGCACGGGGGATAATGACGTGTATACATTTGTTTTCTTCTAACAAATTTGTCAATGATTGTAGCTTAAAATCTGGTACCATTTCTAATGCAGTTTCCCAATCCGAGAAATGTCGAAGAAGTATTAGAACCATGAAACATAAAACCAATTTAAAGCGGTATTAAGAACATCTTAATGAGTTGGTTAAGGCTGTCATGAAATTTACTCTATCTAAAGCAAATTCTCTCTTCATGTTATCCTAAGGATAATTCTAAGAAGCAAGGTTCGTTTAAAATGCTTCCAAAACGTTAAGCTTTGAACGGTTCATGAGACATTCTCAAGTCAACTTAATTTCTTTAATTTCAAAAGTTCACTCCAAAGGCCGAAACGTGTTGACTACGCCTGTGAGAGTTGATTGAGAAAATTATGACAATAATTACGATGATGAAAATACGAATAAGGATATCTATTTCAACATAAAGGTGATGTTACACGGGACGATTTTTAACAACGATTTTTAATGCAACAATGTTGCACAGAAAATCGATACGTGTAACATGGTGTTTGCGAGCGATTTTTAACACAACGATGACTGCGGCAACATGTTGCATAACTTAGAACTAGCTTCAAATGCTCGCAACATTGTTGCGTAGATTGCTGTAAAATTGATTCGTGTAACAGCTTAGCCAACGATTTTTATTGCAACAATCTCCCAGAGTCCCTTGCATTATTAGTTGCATTTACCAGCAAAAGCAGCCAGTAAATGCAGGAATATGGACAAAACGGTAAGACCTTCGATGCTGAGGTAAGTAAAGCGTGAAAAGGAAAATAAAACACCGTCACAGTGGACGTTTTACAGTCTTTTTTTACTTTTTGAAGCCAATCTTGTTACGTGCATGGTCAAAATCTGACGAATGGAGTGATTCAGGCTTTCTGTTTATCCAAGTTCTTGTCCAGATTTCTTTCTGACGTTCTTTCAGTTCCTCCTCATCTAAACTCTGATATCAGCAACATTTTGATGAACTTTTTCCAACGAAGCGTTATCGCTACTATGTTTATTTGTTTTGGTCGTGTAAAGTGAAACTACGCCGAAGCCTGTTTCCTGTCGCGTGGGAGACTAAAACAGACGTACAAGCCCTTGTAGGGGACTGAAACTGATGTCCAAAATTGGCTTCCATCTTGGCTTCACTTTTCATTGGCCAGTTAGTATTCAAGATATGTAAATTGAGTTCACTGGTAGGCAGGCCCAAGGAGAGGGGAGTGCAGCCGGTACATCGCTCCAGGGCCCATGATTCCCCAGAGGGCCCATATCTAGCTCGAGTACACATATTTCAGTTATTAAAAAATAAAGATTGTTGAACATAAATGTACTGTAATGTATTTTATGGTCTTAATGTCCTTGCACAGGTGTGGGAGGGGGCCCCAAAATTTGTCCTGCTCCGGCACATGAAAATTCTCTCGGCAGCCCTGCTGGTAGGCGTGGGTTTGTACGCTTCGACATTTTTCATTTTTACACATTCGAAAATGAGCAAAGCAAAAAGTTTAGCCACGTAAAAGGTACTTCTTCTGCTTCTCTCAACTCGGTTTTGTTTCCACAAAAGTTTTACCTGGTTTGCTTGTCGTATTTTGTTTTCAGTGTTTTATATTTTCCTTTTTTTGGTCTGAGCAATAAGACTGCAGAATTTGTTCATGTTTTCTTTGTTTATTTTGTCGGTTTCGTCATTCGTTTTATCTTCGTCACAAAAGTCTTGTACCTTCGGTTGAATACTTAGTATAAATCTTTATCATGGCACCTCTCAGACATTTCTTACCAACTTTAAGATAATGTAGAATTTATCAATTTTTTAAGAGAAAAAATATCCAAAAAATTCTTCAATCAAGAGCTGTCCGTAATGCCGGTACCCGACCGGTAACCTATGAGAATGCTTCACTTTTAAGACGGATAGTCTCGCTATCTTATAAAAAATCTTTCTTTAAGGCAAAATTAGTGCGAAGTTTGATTGGGAAACGATACGAAATACCATAAGCTTGCAACTAATACAGGGTATTGATACGAGTATCCATTGTTTAGTTGTGAGAATGGATCTCTTAGCATTAGTTAAGCTGTTAAAGGTTATTCTCACCGAACGTTCTGTTTTAACAAAGCAGAATTGAAATTTTAATATTAAACATGACAAAAAGCTGTTTAAAAATAATTTGGGTTGTTGTCAATTTGTGGCCAAACATTTACTCTTCCAGTTAAAGTAAGGACGATTTGTCGTTTTGAGGATTTTGAAAAGCTATCAATCTTACTCGAATTCTCGAGAAATATATTGGAAGGGTGGGCGAGGGTTGTTGCGTGCACAGTATTTCTAGTATTTAACAAGTTACAACGTAAAGCAAACAGCAACATCTGACGACAACGAAAACTCCATTGAAAATGAGCAAGAGTTTGAAAACCAAACAAAAGCAATGCAGTAAAGTTCTTATTAACCTCGTTTGGTTGGTCCGTACAGTGGGAAGTATTTGAGTTCGGTTTTTTCACACAGACCTCGCTCCTTCGTTGCGCGTTCGATACGAAAACCTCACAGAAATACTTTACCGTACGGACCTTTCTCTCGGTTAATGAGTATTTGATAATAAATATACATGACTGTAATGCGTTATCCTTAATCTGTACTTCAGCTTCTTTGTTCTCCCAGCACATTTCGTATATTTCTCCGAGAACTTTATTCTTTTTCTTCCTCTTCAAGACAGGGTTGCCAGGTCGTCAATGATGATGTGTTCGGCTAAATTGAAAATCAAAATTAGTGATACAAGCATAAAAAAGACCAAATTTTTAAATGACCCAAATTTTATAGCACTGCCGCTAAAAATGTCAAGAAATTGGCAAAGATTGGTGAAAACTCCACCTCAGGCTCCCTAGTACACCAGCCCCCCCGTTAGTCAACAAACATATAAAGGTGACTTTTTTCGCCCACATTTGTTTAAAAAAAACAAACAAAAAACAGATGAATACTAACCAAAGCGTGCTTTCAGTTTTTAGATGTATACGAAACAAATCTAAGCCTGCACTACATAAGACAAAACTCCACCTGAGTTGACAACGTTTTTCTGTCTGCAAATGTTTAACAACAGCATTTCTATTTGGAAGACTACATTACCCTATTACAGGTCTTTAAACAAATTCGCAGCTGTTTTTATTGCCTTCAAAGCTTCCTTCTTGATACATATTTTGCGTTGTGAAGAGTTCAAACACTTTATGTTGCAGTGTAATTCTTGCAGCAATTCGATTGAAAATATGTTCTTATTCGTGTGAGGGCCTCAAGGGTTTTCACACAAATTCTGTTATGAAGCTTATTCTTGATGAACGTTACTGCGCTGAATGGACGGTCGACAATGGCATCACTAATGGGGACTGACAGACAAGACAATACGTAGTTCGAAACTTCAAAGTGTAACAAACTTTTCATGAGAACAATCGGATTCATATTCCCGCACTCGAAGCCAAAAGGCCTCTGTATCTGTTGGGATTTTTCCATCAGGGAGCTCTTCTCTCCAATTACGACCAGTAGGATGTCGCAATTGACATCGTCCTTTCGTAGATCGTTGAATTCAGTTTCAAACTTTGTACCAAAATCAATTTAAAAAAAGCTCTTCCGACCGTCTTCTGGTTTCCATTATTCTCGTAGACCCTGGACTTTAAAGTACGATGGTGGAAGTCAAGCTCTCTAGCGCCTTATTAGGGTTGGCTTTGCTGGACTGGAAAAATGCGTCCACTCTTTCAAACTTTGTTACCACTGGCTGACTGGCAGTGCGAATGTAAGATACAAGTGTTCAACTATCTTGTATCTTATATCCTAAGAAGGTCTCTTGCCTTTTATCTTTGTGCAGGAGCCATTTTCTGACAATTGTTTTGAACAGCGGCCGAGATATATCTCTGCAGAGTTTCCCAGTTCTTGTAGATCCATGTAATTACTTTTCTTCGGGAAAGCCAGCGCGAGCTACAGAACTTTTGAAATGGCGTGTTTGAAGGTGTGTTGTCATCATTGAGTTCCTCCTACAAAACTTTGCGGAATTTCCTGCATGTCTTCATATGAGATAAGACACGTGTGACTTTATATGGGAAGAAGTTAATTTTTTCGGCTCAGAAAACATAAATTTCCGAACTTGTTTCTTCGCGAATTAGCGTATTAGGAGGTTCATTTTAGAAGACGTTTAAAAACTTGCATTTCGGGCTTTATCGGATCTAAAACACCCGGCTATCGCGTTGTATTTTAAATAATACATACATATATATATATATATATATATATATATATATATATACTGTATTTATATCACAGTTTAAACTGTGATAAAGACGAAAGTCGAAACGTCAATATGATGTAGTTTTTTGATTAAATTATATATTTTTTAACTATATCATGGTGTAGGGCTGCCTTTTGATTATTTTATATGGTCAAAATCGGCCAAAAATAGTTTTACCGACTGGTTGTTTTTCTTCCGGCCGAAAGGATTTCAAAAAAGCCAAACTGGACAACCGCAGGCTATTTGAAACCAGTGTTTGAAACTATACGTTTCTGTGGCAGAGTTGAGCCTGTTGTATTCAGGTCAGTGGTTGTATCTTGTCTCGGTTATTTTGACGATATTATACTCGATGTCAGTTCTGTGAGTAGACGAATGAAGTTATTTACCTTCCTTTTTGTGTTAAATTCCACGAAACATAAACTCTTCTACTTTTAGGTACCAGGAATTATAAAAAATTTTCCAAATAATCCTTTCCGTATTTATCACGATCTAAGTTGTTCACCAGGAAGGTTCTAGCCACTGTAGGGATGACTGAGGAGGTCAATGGAAGAGGTGAAGAGAAACATAACGACGTTTCTAGAAATTCTTCAGATCGGAAGAACTGAATCAATTGCACACTGGGATGAATCGAACTTCAAACGAGCACAACAATGGGCGCGATACGCTGAGGAGGTAATTAATCACAAATGTTTATTGCAGTGGTAGCGCCAGGAATTCCCCGACGCAGGGGCTAACGTCCCCGACAGGGGGGCTAAACCAAAGGAGGCATTACCACGCCCTGTTTATAATTTCGTTACTTGAAGGTCGAAAACATCATCTTATTTTTCACAAGAAGAATCTCAACTTCTGACTAGAAACGGTTTGCTTTTAGATTTGACATGAAGAGAAGAGTCTATTATCTTTCTTGGCTAAATCAGTAACAAGTTCTCATAGTTTGTGCATTATATAAGTATGTTTATCAGTGAAAATTCCCCGATGGATGGTTAATTTTTCCCCAAGAGGGGGGGGCTAAGGTTCCCCAACAGAGGGGATGTAGCCCCCTCTGGCACCACCCCTGGTTTATTGAAGTACCCATACACAAGGATTAAGGTTGGGCGGGGCAGACATGTCACATGTGTTAGGTGAAAACGCAGTATTAAACAGATAAATAACTTTTATTTCAGTATTTTAGCACGTTTGTAAAATTAAATTGAACTTTAGTTAAACTGTATTTACTTATAATATCTGACATGAAGAGTTAAGGATATGACATGAAAAGTTTCTGTTCATGATCCATTGTATTGAAACTCTACTCCAGGTTCATCATTGTGGTTAGAGTTAACTATAACCAGAGTAGAGTTAACTACATCAGATTAATTGAACTTTTAAAATAGCAGAACATATATCAGAAAAGAGTATTACTTATCTTCTTTGGTCTTGACCAGCAAGAAGCAGTAAAGCTTGCTATATGTAATTATTAATTTTTATTACAGGTATTACAATGAATAGACTATTATGGAAGATTTACAATAAAAAAATTTTCCTGTTCAGTCTGGTAAAATATTTGATGTATGCTGTATAGTGCTTCTTGGGTTGAAAATACATAATACAAGTATAATTGTTATTGTTAGAGGTCTGACTTTAAGTTGAAGCTTCTTTGACAGTGTGCAACAATAGAGATCAAAAGTAATTTACTTTACTGGATTTTAATCCTTAGATATGTGATAATAAGCTTCAAGTAATTGTAAATTTATCCAGTGGAGAGGTGTATCATTTTCCTGTTAACAAGATATGAGTATATAGGGATTTAGATTTTAGATTTTATGTCATTTTGTATTAAGGTTTTTAGTCATTTATGTCTTTGTACATACTAATTTCTTGTTAGTTATTTAATATTTTTGATATTTTGTTAATATTTATTATTGACTCTTTGTAAGCCATTTGAATCATAAGGCTGTTAGGTTTGCTTTGTAAAGTGCTATAGGGCATTTTATTGGATATAGTGCTATATAAGTAAATAAATCATTATTATTATTAACCCAAAGGGGTGAACATGTCCTTGTAACCTCTTCAGAAATTTAACCTTCAATATGACATGATCTTAACTGGAGTTCAATGTGAGTAAATCCTGACTAGTTAAAGTACTGGTTATTGTAATTTGTAATTTTAATTTATTAATCACTCCAAGTCAGCCTTTTTGGTAATAAATTACAAGAAAATAATTTGTAAACTATAAATCTAAAATAAATTACCTACATATAAAATACATATAAAGTATGAAGATTAAAATATTAAAAATGTATATTTGAAACAAGCAAAAATTTGGGAAACTTATAATCTTAATATATCCAACATTCTTCTAAAAGCATATTTTTTCAGGTACATTTTAGGTTATTTACTCTTACTGCAGGCTAATACTGGAGAGTGATGAAAAATACATGTTTTTAATGACAGAGGGGTTGTTAATTAGTTGATAGTTATAAATGTATGAATAAATTTGAAAACACATATACCCTGCCCCCTTAGCAAACAACTGTGAAGGATGTGCAAACTACAAAGAGAAAACAAGAGTGTCTTTACTTGTCATCGTATTTCTGTTAAATAGTAAGGGATGTTAAACCAAAGAAATAGCTGAGACTGTGATTTCATGATTTTCTGTTTTACTGGAACCCAAGTTACACATTATACTGTATACTTGCATATTATAGTTTAATCGTAACAGTCGTGATCTTTACATGGTTAATAATATACAAGCAGTGCAGTTTTAACTGTAACACAGTACAGGAAAAGGTAACTCTAATTTTAACTGAATCACCTTTTATGGTACCATGTTATACAATTTTTCTCATGCATGTTATTAATTGGTAAATTAGTGTGGTTTCTTATGCAATTTTGGAAGACATAATAGTATTTGAAAAACTCATTTGTGTATGTTTTTCCAAAACTGCACTTGAAACCATGATGTTATCTAATATACTAATTGCATAATCTAGAAGGTGCTAACTACTGTTTAGATGATTTCTTATTGTACTACTCAGAGAAGGATTTTTCCTGGCAGCCTTTGGTGTAAGAAAATCACAGAACACAATACTCCTGGTTTTTTCTCAAGATGCTGGTATGCAAATTAGAAGAAGACATAAAAATTAGTTTTACTTTACATAAATCCTAATAATCAAGAATACATGTCTTGTTACATTTAGAACAATTTTGTTAAAACCACTGGCTGAATGAGTTTTTTTCTTTTTCTGAAGTGAACACAAATCATTTGTTCCAAATGAATACACCTTTATTTTAAATTGGTAACTGCACCAAATAAGCATGCCTTAAAATAGCAACTAGGTTGTTGACCTCAATACATAAAACACCCAGAGTGGATTTTTTCATGTAAATTTTCTTTTGTTTTAGAATCATGTCACTTAAGTCTTTCTGATTCTTAAGCCTCAATTTAACAGATTCTTGATCCTTTTTTTTTCATTACTTTCCAGGAACCCATGGCAAAAAGGTGGCCCATTCTTATCAAAACAAAATGATAAATTATTCATAATCTCATCTGTGGAGAGATAAATTTGGTTCTGTTGTAATTAACTGAAGATTTAGCATTGATTATTACAGTGCAGTAGGTCCAAAATGGATTTGTCACTGCAATAGAGGCATTTCATCACTGGCATTTTGTCTGCATTTTCATGAAGTTCCTGTAATTTTTATCATTGATAAAGGATTTTTACCCTTAGTACCTGGCCCACAATTTTTTTTGACCGGAGGCCCAAATTTTCTCTTGGCGGTCCTGAGTGTTGGTACAGCTCCTGGTAACTATTACGCTACATACATGTACAATCAAGTGTCACGCTACATGACTTGCTTGATCACCTTCAAATATAATGCTCATTATGACACTAGTATACATGAAGACGTGAAAACGGAGGCAACGCTCATTTCCTCTCAACGTTTTCACAAGGGGGAAAAAAAGTGTCTCGTTGCATGTAATTGCAACCTTGTACCCAGGGTCTTTTCTTTGCTCCCGGCAACTCCCGGTCTAGCAGGATAACGGGGACGGAGAGCAGAGAAAAGACGCTGAGTATGAGGTTGGTCAGCAGAACTAGCGTATCTTCTTCCCGACAACTGGATGGGTTCATTCTAGACTCTCTAACGGAAGCTTAAGAATTGATAAAAAAAATATATCAAAACTAACTTTTTGTAGAGGAGAGAATAGTGCGCCATAATCTTAGAATGTATGAGCAGTGTTCACGCTCAGTTGCTACACAATTTGCCATCTCGAAAGTTGATTATGTAAAGGTTAGACAAAATGTTGTCGAGAATCGACGTCTGGATGCGGAACACCGAAAAACAAGCAGCACCAGTCTAAGGAGCTGGAATCAGTTGGAGAGTAAAATAAAGAACGAAATTAAGAATGTGAGAATATAATCTCAAAAGTGAAACTCCAGTGAAAAATAAAGCAGTAAAAAAAGTGGTTGTGAAAAGGAGAAAGTACACCCCTGTAACTTAGAGTGCTGGATCAAACTACCGAAGGAGGCAGTTGCATGGACATTAGCACCCGCCTGGAGTGAACGGCACTGCTATTGATGCCAGTAACCCGTATCCAAAACTCCACGGGAAACTTGTCCCCAACTTCAACTTCCCCACCTCGACTCAGATATAGCTGAAAGAGTTGTCTTTTAACGATACGTGCTTCCTTGTTTTTGTTTCAGGTATATAAGAAACTGAAGAACAAACCATCTCTCCTACAACTACTCGTCAAACATGTCAACCATTTGAATGTAGGTGATCTCTCGCTGGAGTTTGATTTCAGTGACTTGCAACATGCAACAGAAAGACTTAGAGTGATCCTTCTTCAGAATTCTCACCTATCTTCAGTTCAATTTTCGTTTGTTATCGAAATGTACGGAGTAGATTTTCTGGCACCGTCGAAGAGTGACTTGGAAGGACTGATTTCTGATACATTTCGCATCACCAGAAATAACGGGATCTTGTGGACTTTGTCAAGTATAAAAGATGAGCTTTACAACAAGTTTGCGCAATTACAGAAATTGCCGAATTGTCATGGACAGACTGATAAAAACTCAACCAATGGTTTACATTACATTTACAAATGTAAACCTCAGACAACCACGGATGTTTGCTTGGATGTGTGCGGAAAATTATTGTGGAAAAATCTATATACGATAGCAGAAGCGAAAGGTATCGCGCATTTATTTATCTATTCCTAAATGCTCTGCATTAGTTGACCAGTCAAATTTCTCTGTAGAGTATTGTGAAATAAGTTTTGGCTCACCGGAGGCAAAGACTTTAATAAACCTTCATTTATTCTATTAATTTGCAATTTCAAATGAAAATATCTTATTCAGTTGAACCTTTCTCTTACTGTCTGTCATTACTGTTTTAAATGGCAGAGATTCAACCCTTGTGTGGGCTGATTGAAGAGCATTTCAACATTTTTACGTTATAACTGAACAAATATTAGTAACAACACACATACCGCTGGGACTCTATGGCGGAAACTTGTAGCGCACAAGTGATGGAAACTGTCTGGTCTGAGACAAGTGGATAGTCTATTACTTTCTTAGGTTAATGGGTTCCTTACTATATGTATAAATAATCACAATTACACTGGACTTGTATAATCGTAATCATTAATGTATTTTTTTATTAATAGGAGGGACTGACTCGAGTGAACATTTAATTGTTGAGAAGCTAAAGTCTTTCGCGTCTTGCGAGAAGGGAATGCAAGTTATATTAAGAATGTTAGTTGAGCCTATGGAAGGAGAAAGGGCAGCAACGTTCGCAGAGAACGAAATAGCGCTGTTAGACCCATTGAAACTTCTCGTGTTTAAATGGATTCTTGGTATGTATATATGCATGTATTTATTTATTTATTTATTTATTTAAGACGTTGGTGAGAAAACACGACATCCAAATGGGCACTAGTGATAATGAAATGATTGTGATATTTATTGTGATAACGATAGTGATGATGATTGTGACCATGATCGTGATAGTGATTGTGATCATGATAATGATGATAACGATAAGGTTGAAGACGAAAATAGTGATGATGAACAGATGATGAATATGGTTGAATCTAGCTTATCCGTTTTACTTGTCCTTCTGTTAGTTCCTATATAATAAAATAACCTAGGCGTACTTAATTACTCACGGAACAAGTACGTGTTATAAAATTAAAAATAAAGGCTTACCTATCATAAACTAAAATGGAATAAAAATAAAATAAAATAGAATCTAAAAATAGTCAATCGACGCATAATCTGGAAACTCTGTTCTATCTTTTTGTTAGCTGTTATACAGAATTAGCTTATGATGGTGAGGGCCCTTCCCCCATGTTCATTATCTTTCTTTGTGAGCCGCTTCAAACTTGGGCAAGTTTCCAGACCATACTTCAATTGCCTGTGTTCTAAATATTATCTAGCATCATAATCTATCTAAAATTGGAAGTGATTAATTATGTCGTTTTGGTATCCATGAAAATATATTTTTTATGGTTATTTGGAATGTTATAAAAAGCTTTAACAGCTGATTATATTGCGTCAAATTGTTTACTTTAAATATTATATTTCATGTGCACACTATTTGATCACATGAAACGTGTTTGGGGTGATGTCACACATGCGATAAAATGCAGTTAAATTAGCATACACTTGTTGGCTTCGCATTTATCAGAATAGATATATAATAAACATTCCTTCACTACTGTCTAAATTCTTGTCCGAAATCCATCCGAAATCACAAAATGTATGCTCGAGTCTTTTGCATACAAATTCAAACTTCCCAAATCATTTGAGGCTGAAATTTTTTGGAGCTAAAGTATTTGGAATTACTTTGAATAGAAGGAACGTCGGAGAATCCTGGACGGTTTTTTAATTCAGAGTCGTTGATAACTTGGATAATAAACAATTATTGATTGAGGCTGAGCATGATATCAAGAATTATTCAGACCGAGGTCATGGTTATCTGCCGAAGCCAAAGGGTGAGGCAGATAACATTGACCTCGGTCTGGATAATTCTTGATATTATGCGTAAGCCGAATCCAATAATTGTTTTATTATACATTCAAAACAGCGATAGATGCAAGAAAAGATTTGCAGTAAAAAGACTCGTGCGATTAACTTTCCAAACTTCTGCAGGCCATTTTTGCTGTTTTGTAATTCTCGCGGCCTTGAGGTGATCACGTCATGAGCGTCCAATAATGTTTTTTTGGACAGCTTCGTCGAAGAATTCACGATATTCGGCGTAAATGATGTCATGGCTTCCGGACATTGAGAATTAACTGGTGAATGTCGACCAGTAAGAAACAAGAATGAAGTTTGAATGTATAATAATCTCCTTTATTTAAGACTTTGAACGTTAGTTTTGCTTCGAATCTTTGAATCCCTTCCGTTGTTTATCCTACCCTACTGTTTATCCTTGGAAATTTTTCCATTAAAATTTCCGTAATTCTTTCGACTTTTTACAGTCGATTTAAATGTATGTTGGTGGCGAATCTGGTGTCCTGCTCTGCCAGCTGAGCTACAAAGGCCGTTTAAGGAAAACATGATAACGAATTCTGTATTTCTAAAATTTTAATTGTTCTTTTATTTACAAATAATTTTTTTTCTGAATGCCTTATTTTCAGTTAAAGATTTTAATTAAAGCCTTTTTTAAACTGATCAATGTAAGCTGTTTAAAATACACCCCCATTAAACTAGGACAGACACAACTAGGACGTAATTATGGCGTCATTGTTAATTTTGTTTTTATTTTGTCTTTTCCAGTTTTATACTGCTTCAAATCTGTGTTTTAATACCTTTCTTTAAAGTGTAATTTCTTTATTTAAGGATGTTGTCGGGAAGTTCAACGGCCCAACACCACGGGGTTGAATTACTCAAGGATATATTATTCGCTAAGATACCTTTACACGAACGAAAAAGAACTTTAAACAAAAAAGAACGCACTATGACCGAGACCTGGTCTCGTGTCATCGCAATCAACTCTTACATCCTCTAAGCTTAATTAGGGCAACGTTTTTTGACAGTTCTATTTATTGAAAGACGTACTGCATTAAAAGAAGTGATGTCATCATTGCATAACAATGGCGTCATAACAATAATGCAAATTTTCTAACATTTTGAATATTTTAAACACTACCATATTTTGTGTTTGATTTGATCAGACATGTGATATCATCAACTTTCGAGTAAAATCCGTTTTACATATTTGTTGTTATAAGGGTAAAAGGTACTTACGTTATGATACTGTTTCCATAGCAACAACAAAAATAACTACTTTTCAACTGCTAAAAAAACACTAGGAAAACAAGATCCACTATGAATTAAACCCACTAAAAAGTTTAGCTTCTGCGCTAAAATTACAGTGAAACTCGTACTACGTAGTAACATAAAAAAAATTCTCTGTAACGCCTTGCTTACTTAGGTCATTTTATAATAATTTAATGTAGACTCAATTTCGGCAGAGGAAGCAGTCGGCTACAATTTTTTGTTTACCAAACCAATTATTTATGTGTTTATGACTCTTAAATCGCCAAAAACTCCTTCATGATTCAAAACCAGGAACAGTACTGTTGAAAATTTGAATTGCCATACAAACAACATGAGCCCCAGCTCCCAGATAAGGTGTGGGGCTAAAATATCACGTTGTGTGTGTTCTGTCTATCTCAAACTTATTATTAGTTCATGAGAAAAACACAAACAAAATCTGTACCGAGACGTAGTTTGGAAATCTGGTCTTAATTTGCAAACAATTTGAAAATTAACAATTTTAAAACCGATATTCTCTTTAGATACGGATTCGTTTGAGACGTAATATCATACACTGGAAAGTCGTGTTTCATCAGATATCCAAACACGTCGAAGTTGGTTAAAAAACCCGGCTATCGCCTCGTTTTTCAACTCACTTTTCGGTGTTTGGATATTTGACGAAACACTTTCTCGTGTATGATCTATTACTTAAAGGACTGAGGTCACATTAAAGACGGAGAATCGACATTTTGGTGTTGAGAAAGAGTTCGGATTTAATTTAGGTTTGTACTCTTTCTTAATTCTTTAGGCCTACCCTTTACGTAGTATTTTACCTCTTTAAGTTTCATACAGTTCTTTTAAAAACTAAATGGTCCAACAGTCTTTGGTAACTGTGAAAACCTCTTTAGTGCGTATATTTCATCTTCATTTTCTCTTACTTTATCGTAAATTACCATTCACAATGGTATCAACGTATTTGAAAACTGTGTTCTAATTTAGATTTATATGGTTAAAGTCTCCTTGTCACGAAAATTAATCGACCTGTAATTTACCAATGGAATTAATCCTGCGGACAACCATAGTGATCATTATTCATGAAGGCTATTCATACGAGGGGAAATAAGCTGTGAACACAAGCACAGATACTACCTTATGACATTTTTCGCGATCGAAATAACCGGTCGCTAGTTTAATTTATAAAAATAGTCATATGAATATACTGTTTGTGGCTTGTTTTGGCCGCAGTTAATTTTACGTCGAATAAATAGCAAGTAGGCCACGGGTATGCGGTTCCCGACCTCGCCGTCAAATGTTTCAATGTGCCATGTTTTGCAAAACAGTCACCGCCTGAGTCAGCCACTAGTCGGCTATCTGTCTGAGACCTAGTCGGCAAATTTTAGAACTATATTGGAATCCAGGCTTTGGTTTTACTTTGACTACATTTGACAAGGCAATATTTAACTCCAGTTCACCGAAGTGGAGGTGAATGGTGGTGGATATTATATCTATACTGTTCACCGACTCTGAGGTGAATAATTGCTTTTGCTTATACCTCGCATAATTGTTTTCACACACTTATTTTTTTTTTAATTTTTAAAACAATTTTATGGAATGTTGGTTCGTCTCCCGCTCATCGTTAGTAAACAAAACATTTTGAACGCATCCTGAGTGCATTTATAACTAAAAAGTCAAAAGAAATACGTATCTCTGAAAACTTTATTGCCAAATTTTGTTGCTTTTTTGGTAATGTTTGACACGGAGGCTTCGTTTACTCAAAATAATTTCCTTCTTCTGTAACTGAAACAAAACTGGAAGCGGAGGAATTCTCGGAGGTGAATAGTGTAGGATATTCCGAGATAGAGGAGCCAATCAAATTACACGAAAAACATTGATCACCTGCGAGGTATATGCTAACAACAGATGGAATTAAGTCACTGAAAGGAAGCTGGACTTTCCTTAACCAAACAGAATTCCGTTCATCATGGTTCATGCTAATCACGTTTTTTCGAGATTTTTTGAATTCTTTCAACCAATATGATTGAAAGGTTTAAGCCCTGTAAAGAAAGGCAAAACATGTACTTAAAGAGAATCGTTGGTGTAGCGGATATTCGTGGCCATTTCCTGGCAAACTTAACCGAATTCTATGCATTTTTCATTTGTCTTCCAGATTGCGGTCAACACAATGTTGCAGAAGATCACTACAGAAAACTTTGGTCTTGTCCATCACGATTGCTTAGCAGAGTTTCATTCATACACGTTCCATTCTGCAAGATTTACTTAAACTTTTTAAAATCACTTGGAGACAGCCTGTTGGGGAGGTATATTGCATTTGATTCAGAGCGAAGGGACTCCCTGATATGTACAACCTACTTTAGGTGATCAGGGGCGTTGGAACAGGGTGGGCCTACGGGGCACGTAGAACCTAACTGTTTTCAAAGGATGAAGATGCCCTTTTTTATTGTTTAAAGTGCCCTTTTCTTTTAACAGACCCATCATTGATGGGAATAATATGAAGTGAAATAGTATCTAATTGAAGGTGCCCTGGAAAGCTCCTGCTGTCAGCTTAAACTTGCTGGCTACTCTCTCGTAGGCCAGAGTAGTGGTGGTGTTTTTAGCTGAGAAATGAACTTCCTCTTTTGCGTTGGTCGTTTCAAACCCTGTTATAACGACAATGCATTGCCTCATCATCATCGGCAAAATCAACAATCGTATATGGCAATTACAGCCTAATTGTAGACTTTCGGTCCGCTTACTCCGGCAATCTTACCGCGATTTGACGTGTAATTTTTCTGCAACTGTTATTTTTAAATGCCGTTTGAATTTGCTGCTGAAACTGCGATTTTATTACAAGTATTATGTGTTACCAGATTGGAGTTTCATTTGTCTGCTACAATTCCAAGCTAATTCTGTGTGTCGAACTGGCAAAGTAGTTACGTCATTCGCCTCAGAAATCGTCTCCCTTTCAGGCCGGCCGCCCGCCGGGTTAAATTGCGGCATTTCACGTTCTGGATAGTTTAATAATAACTTTTGGAAAACTTTTGGTTTATTAAAGTTGTTAATAAAGTGTATTTCATTCATAGCTATAATTCCTTTTTTTGACAGACCGTCATTCTTCATTAGCCAGGATACGACAAATTACGGATCCAGTTATCGCAATGTCGTCCAACGTTTTAAAGAATTACTGCAAGGACCTCAACATGTGTTGGAATTGTGTGAACCAACATTAAAATCATGGTATTTAGGTTCAGCTAGCGCTTCGGATGAAAATTCTCAAGTAATATTCAGCGAAATTGGTGTGAATTTTTGGAGGGAAATTTATCAACGAGCCTGCAGATAATTTATTCCATTCTATTCCAAACTATAGAATCCTACTCATGGTACTTTGAATATTCGTATATGTTATTGTATCTGTACCATATTATATTACATATGTTATACATATAACTATCGTCGGCGATAGGTATTTCGACCTTTGTAACATAAATTAATAGCAACCATCGATTATATCGAGTACCTATGCTCTATATATCGCTACATACTCACTTGCACTAACACCTTTATTTAATTGCCAACAGCAACATATTCCTTGTAAGATGAACAGGAGCAATTTCTTAGCAAGAGTAACTCCACACGACTAGGTCATAATTTAAGACGTTTGCTTTGCTTTAGGGATAGTCAAGTTTTATTCATTAGGGATAGTGATTCTGATCTCTTTTTGTGATTTTTCACCAGAGTAAATTAGGATTACTCGATTGATAAGAAGGGGTTGTAATCACCCCGTGGGGACATCTTCAGAAAATATTGATTGTGCCGGATATCTTTTTCGCAGATAACGATTTCAACCGGATGGTGTATTACGGGATTCCGGTTAACAGATAGTTATAACTTTCAAGTTTCAACGCTGGACGTAAGGAACAACAAGGAATAGTGTAAAGAAAGAAATATGCGAGCTATTGCGTGCATTTTTATGTTAGTATACTATTTGAAATTGAAACGAAGCCTACATATAGGTTAATACTCACGTTTTAATAGGTTTTACCCAACTGTTTTTGTGGTATGCAAATTATTACCATCAGATGCTTACTGCCTGACTCGAAAACAATTTTTCACCGAATTTTTTGTATTGCTGGAGACTCTTACTGGATACTGGGATCACCAATAGCTAGATTATACTGGACTCTCCATTCCTCTAACCTGCCTAATCCAATCGTAGACCGTTCATTAGGTCGCTGTGTTCAAGTCACACAGTAGTACGTAAGAGTACGCTAATTCTGAGTTGGCTACTAGCTCAGTACCTCGTCATTCATACCATCTGTCCTTTATTTCGAGCTCAAATATCACATTGTTGGGTGAAGACGCCTTTCTAGCAAAGTTAAATCGTTTCTAGCAAAGTTAAATCGTTATCTATTTTAACCGCCAGGTGGTTACATGAATAACACCGGGCTCAACGCCCACTTCAATTGGCCCAGATGTCTTTTTAAAAGCACAAAAGGCTGCGGTCAGCCATGCAACGACACATATGGAGCATGATGCATCACACTTCCATTATAAAGCGGTTAGTTGTATCCCACATTACTTATGGCGAGCTAGTGACCAAATATTAGGTGAAACATCGAAAGTGCAATGTTTTATTTTTGATTTTAAGGAAATAAGATTTGGAATCCCTAAATGTGGCGGAGTGCGATTAATTAAAATTAAAATTAAAATTTAACAATTAAAAAGTCGAGTGCGAACCAAAAAGAGCTAATCCGCCGCTGCCCTACTATGTTTCATGGACATTTCCAAATGAGGAAACATTTATACGACACAATACATACTGTGAAGCCGTGTGCTACTAAGCAACATTGTTTCTTGAGCGACCAAGAAAAGGAACAGTGTTTTCGAACTAGGAATCTAGGCCAGGAAGCAAAAAAATATTTCTAAATTATCTGAGAAACGTTTGTTGGGAAAGCAGGTGTCTTACCAAGTTATTTATGAATATAATGGTGTTATAATTTGGTGTGTATAATGATTTCTGAAGACGCAAATAAATGTTATAGAGGTGGTTGTCTTTGTTCTCAATTTTTGCCGTTTTTTTTATCGAAACCATTGGACTTAGTCCATGCATATCCATCAGTAAACAATATAGGGTTCAGCTCAAGTAAGAAACCTGTAAGGATGGGTCAGCTTGTTCGGCAAGTTAAGAAGTTTGTTCAGCACCGAGTGGGCGGCCATCAAATATCGGGTGAGCAGCTGTCATCTAGAGGCGACTTCCAACCTCTGTTTATTTTTAAATATAGTAATGTGATGGGGTATTTTTAACCTAACTATGGCGGCTTTCAAGTGGTCGAAACACTGACCTATATATAACTGGATTGCGTGACCCCATTACGTACGAGTTGCGGCAAGTGTCCCTCTAAAGGACGGCTCAATATTGGTATTTAAGGATTCTTCTACAAATGGGAACGACCACTGACCTCGTTTTAATAATTGTGGGCAATTTGCACGTCCTTTTGATAAATATTTTTTGCAACGTCTATGTACGTACATAATGTTCTTCTTTCTTAAGGGCTGTTTCCATGTGCGATTTTGTGCCTTGCGATTGACATCTTGGAGTATGTATTTTACTCAGAAGAGCGTCTAGGACAAGCTACAGCGAATTACGAGCGAATATCTTGCTGCGTAGACTGTAAGTTCATTACATACAGCAGGATGTACAAACAACGTGCAAAATCGCATGAATAAACTGGCCCTTTAACACGGTTCATTATTTATGGAACCGAGCCTTTAATTGAAAGTGTGATCGAAAATATACGAGTCTTTAATTGCCTTGTCTAAAAACTACCTGAAATGCCAAACACCCATTTGTTTTTTCATGTCAATGGATTATCCAAACGTCGTTTCGTTCCGTAAAAATGGCCCGTTTTGCATAGAATTGCACGACGTTTCATTTGTTGTGGATGTTAATCCGAGTCAGGAATATCGGCCAGTGGACGCTACCGTGAACACAAGGGCAAAAAGTGACGCCATCATTTTGAGTCCTTGGTCGAGCGGGTAAAAAATGTTTGACTGACTTTTGGCCCAATGCCCCTTTCAATGCAGTGATCTTTTAACGTAACAGCTAGTGAGTGAAATTAAGATGGTTCCCTACATTTTTTATTTTCACGTACTCTCAATTAGTCCGGTCTTGATTTGTGGGCATTTCTACTTTTAAAATAACGATAAGTTGAATACCAAATGAACTGTAAACATTGTAGAAGAAGTACGATAAAATTTATTCGATTTATTTAATTTACCAAATAGCTTAACCATCTGTTGTTACCATGGTAACCATCGTGTTAGAACTTTGGCGTATTTTTACCATTAGTACAGGTAACAGCATGGTATCGAGTTCAATTTGGAAAAAACTCACCGGTACGTGTTTTTCCTTACTGCAGGAGAAACCATTCTATTACCAACACAACACATGAAAAAAGGTAATTCAGTGCAAATTAACGTTACCTTTTTCTTGCACCTACGTCACTTAAAATTGCACTGCTTACAGCCAATCAAGTTCGAGAAATTTTTTCAAACATATTATTACCATTAAAACAGTGTAATCGTTTTTGGATTATTTTTTGTTTTCTTTTGTGTGTGTGTTTTTACGGATTTTACTAAAAACTGGCCGTATTTAGTATATTAGTATAGTATATTTTGAAAAATTCTGTCTTGTGAAAAATGTGCCAAATCATTGATGTTGTAACACTATATGCTTCACAATATTTACTATGCAAGTTTTAAAGGAATTCTCTGAAGCTAACGTACAAACATGTTATATTGGCATTGACGTGGATAGTGTTGCCTTGGTGAAATATCAACTAAACAAGATCACCATTCGGGCATTTGTACGGCGAGCCTTATCTGACTACAAATGCACTAGTAAAAATTCCACTGGAGAGTCACCTTAACCCTTTAGTTTCCAATTGTACATGACTGTACGATTGTACATCTATCTGTATGATAGATGATTGATGAACGTTCGTCAACCCCTACCCTCAGAAAAACGATTTCTGAGCCCCTGACGGGGATCGAACCTGCAACCTTCTGATGAGGGGTGGGACGCTGCAGTCTCGGAGGCCTAATGGTTAGAACGTCTCACTGGACATCAGAAGGTTGTGGGTTTGAACCCCGTCTGGGGCTCAGAAAACGTGTTTCTAAGGTTAGGCCTTGACGAACGTCCATCCATCATCTAAGATATCTCCATGCTCCCACATCTACAACATGTATGACCCTGCATGGTTTATTGTTACATACAAATGAGATGTGTTAACAGATTACAATGGATTTTCAACGGCATCTTGAGTTGATTGAATAATTCAAGTTTTGTTTGGCAAAATCAGGGTTCTAAAAGGTTAAAGGACAATTTCCCTTCTGATTTTAGGTGCTGTGAGAGCGTTGGGTGTAGGGCCGTCCACAAGTTGCTCTACATTCCTGCAAAAGTTGCTTAAAACTCATCAAAAATTGCTCAAAAGTTCCTCCAAAAATGCAGGAAGTTGCCTTTTTATTAAGAAAGTTGCTCTTTTCTGCCATGTCCAAAGCAAAAATATGCTTATTGCCCCACTAAAATGAGATTTCTAAGCATTTTCATAAAAATTTACTGCAACCAGAGTTGCTAAATGAATGAGTAAACAGTTGTTTCAAACCTATGAACAGATAGCATTTATCTGAGGATCACTACATAAGCTCACTTCGGGAAGTGAAGTTCGGGCATCACCGGAAGTGGCCATTTTACAACTCTAATTAGTTCCCATATGGGATAAATCAAGTCCTTACTTAATTGACATTATTTTTGGGAGATGAACTTGGAAAATGCGCAGTAAATACGAAATTTGTGCTTAAAAAGGAAATATTTCTCGCTCAACCAGAAATTAAGAGAGTCGAAATATTTATAAACCGGCAGTTACGTTTGTAGTGAGTAAGAAGTGAAAATCGTTTATGGAAGTGACTTCCATTTGTTTGTTGCTGTTGTCATTAGGTGCGACTGTAATTTGAGGAATCCGTATAGTTCCCAGACTGCCCTGCGCATTTCCCTGAATGCTCTAATTTGCACATCTGGCCCGCCATCTTTGAAACGCGAGTGTCGATCATGCTAACCTTGTGAGTTTTTAAGTAATTAAAATTCAAATAAAAAAAGTTAGTGAATGCAGGAAAAAGTAATTGTTTTGAAGATGTTAAAAAGAAGCAACTTCAGCCAATTTGTAACACACAGCATCATCTTCACTGTTTTGTCTGTAAGTATCTACACATTCAGTTTCTGTTTTCGAAGACAAACTATGTGATATAACTTATTATGGAAAGTTCAACGAAAGCTAGAGTATTTGACTTTTATTTTTTGAAAGGTGTCAGCAGATACGGACAATAGTGCCAGGAAAAGCTTTAATGACCAACGTTATGTAAATATAGACAGATATGTTAGAACTTACAGGATGATTAGGTCACTTCTAAACAGTCGGAATAGAAGTAGATAAATGTTTTGATTGATTGATTGAGACTGGCCACAAATTGTGTTTATAGAACAACATCTTCAACTTATAAAACGTGTTTCGACATATGTTACGCCAACTTCCGTTACAAAATTGGCGTTTCAGGTGAAATCCTCTGTAGGCATATGGAGAGATAAGTGACCTAATGTAATTATAACAATAAGATAACTACATGAGAATAACAATACAGCAGTGAGTGCTATGGTATACGAATAAAGCGAACAATAGATTATGCACGGTATTGCAATAATAAAAGAGAATAGAACCTACTACAATATATAAATATATATAAATTGATTTTCAGTAAGATAGTCTCATGGCTGACGACCAGCAAACACCAGGCGATTCACTCCCCAAGACCAACTGGCAGTTCTGTGCAATTTGTCAAGAGGCCACCACTGAACCATTACAGCGTCCTGCTGATTCAAAGCGCTCAGATGTAGGAGCCGGATACAAAACCTTAGCATGTAACATAGAGAGGTTCGCTAAACTCGGATGCACGCCCATCGAGTTAAGTCTTTTCCGACTCGATGAAGGCAATGGAATTGAAAAAAACTTTTCCAGCCAACAAAGCACGTTGGTACAAAAGCTGTTATGTTGTTTTCAACTACACTAAGCTCAAAAGAGCTGAAAAGAGACGAACACAGCAACAAGAGGAGCTAGTTGGCGGGAAATTCACGCGATCGAATGTTAGTGCATGCAGAGAAAATACTAGCCCTACCTGCTTCATATGCGATTAATTTGATAAGCGACCTCTTCACAATGTTAGCACCCTAGGGTTGGATGATCGAGTACGGGAGTGTGCGCCCCTGCTAGAAGATGAAAAGCTGCTAGCAAAGCTTAGTGGAGGAAATCTCGTTGCTCTTGAGGCAAAGTACCATACTCGATACTTAGCCATGCTGTACAGGAGGGCACAATATGCAAAAGACAAGGTAGGAGAGAGTGAACAGCCTCATCGTCTTGATGGTATTGCACTACCAGAGCTGGTGTCGTATATTGAAGAGCTGCAGACAAGTGGTGTAGAAGTGCCAATTACATTTAAACTCGCAGACCTTGCGACGATGTACACATCCTGTTTGCAGCGACTCGGCTATGACACTACCGTACGTGTGAACACTTCACACGTCTTAAAGAGCGCTTTCTGTTCCAAATTCCAGGACTTCAGTCTTACAATAAGGGACGTGATGTCTACTTAGCATTCAAAGATGATGTCGATTTTGCATTGCAGAAAGTCCACGAAAAAGATTGCGATGATAAATCGATGCACCCCGCGAAGTCCGCAGTTATAGTCCGCAAAGATATGCTTGCACATAACTACTCGTTTTCAGGATCCTTTGAGCGTCACTGTCAGGTGAACTCTGCCCCAGCATCACTGTTGTCCCTCGTTAACATGATTTTATATGGGCCGAATATCGAATAGAGGCGCGTTGTTTATCAAAAGTGCAAGCAGCATCAACGTGTCACAGCTACTGCAGTACAACACCTATCTTCGTTGCCGTGATGGGGAAGTGAAGCGGGAGTGGCGAAACAAACGTCGCGAGACTCCCCTCCCTTTCTATGTATAGGGGTATCTATTGACGCCAAGACCCGCAGTCGCGACCTTGTTCAGACCTTACACAACTTAGGAATCAGTGTTTCATATGATCGAGTCTTGGCTATTTCAACAGATCTGAGGAATGAAGTTTGTCGCCGCTACATAGATGAGGGTGCAGTATGCCCTTCCAATCTTTGCCTGAATTTGTTTACAACAGCTGCTATTGATATTATAGATCGCAATCCCTCTTTGACGACACCTCGCGACTCTTTCGATGGGACTGGAATTTCTCTATTTCAGCAACCTACCACAAAAAAACCTGGAACAACCAGAGCGCGTCTTGAAATATCGCATGCAGTGCAGGACAAGAAGTCAGTGAGTCAGCTACCAGAGGTTTACACTGAAGTAACACCAGTTATTGCTCCTACCAAACATCCTCAAATTTCAGCGACCAGCGTCGAAATACAACCTGATGGAACCTACTTTACACGTGGTCTCGAGAATTCCAGTAACGTCGTACATAATCAGGAGAGCTTACAAGATGAGGAATTCGTTTCCTGGGGCGCATTTCACTCCCGTGACCCACGACATAGTTCGTTGCACGCCACATCCGCTCTATCGGCTTTATTACCACTGTTTTCTGATCAAGCCAAATCTGTTGCCATGATTAGACATGCCATGGATGTGATCATGCTCTCTGAAAACTACTTAAATCCTGGCCAAGTTCCAGTAATCTCCCTTCATCAGCCTCTCTACGCTGTAGCAAATAAAATCCAGTGGAATTGGAACGACAGTTATGGTGAGCAGAAATTTGTGGTCATGTTTGGGCCTCCATATAGAGATGGCGTTTTTGAAAGTGATAGGCGAGTGGCTGGACGGTAGTGGGTGGACCACTGCACTGGTCGATGCAAGTGTCGCAACACCTGGAACAGCAGAATCATTCATCAAGGCTGCAAGTGTCACGCGTTCCCGACGGGCCCATCAGGTGACGGCTTGCTGTCTCTTCATCCTGGTCCAAAATGCGTACGTAAAGTACAAAAAAGGTCTGGTTTATGAAGGTACCGCCCTCTCCCTTGATGACTGGTACACTCAGCAGGTTTCCGCAGCACTACCGTTTCAGTACTGGTACACAGCCCTACAGCCTGAGCTGTTGCTTCTGGTCTTTCTAAAGTCAATTCGTCGAGCTGACTTTGCCCTCTATGTCGACGCCCTTTCAAACATGTTACTGTGGTTCTTTGCCACGAATTACAGCAACTATGCGCGTAGGCTGCCTGCCTATCTACGTGATATGCGTTCAGTTGATCGGATGGCTCCAGATGTTGCCTCAGAGTTCAAGAAACGGCTGTTTACCGTGATCAAAACTCCCAAACGATTCTCCGCGATAGCTATCGACCAAGCTCACGAGCAAAATAACGCAATGGTGAAGGGAGATGGTGGAGCAGTTGGCTTGAAAGAAAACCCAAACGCTCTACTCAGATGGATGTTTTCTGGCCGAGAGGTGGCAAGATTAGTTAAAGGGACGCTCCAGCCTCAAAACAAGTTTTATTTAGATGAAAGGTCTATGTGTCCTTTCCTCAGAACGGGTATTAGTTTTCTCGAAATCTTGGTTTGGGAGAAATTTGACTTTGTTTGTCGTATTTTGCGGGCGAAAGCGGTCGCTCCCATTGGTGGTGTGACGTCATTGAGTGACAGAGACAAACTCCACTTCTAGATTTCTACAGCGTAGCCTTCCGCCCGTGTGCAAATATTGTTGTTGTTTCTTTGGAATTTCTTATAATGCGTCATTGCATGGTTCCAAACTGCACAAACAACTCACGCAAGACTGCGGAGATAAGTTACCATCGAGTTCCTGCAGAAAAACGTCTGCGGCAAGCGTGGTTAGCGAGAATTCGCCATTCAGTCCCAACAATTCGTTTGTTTGTTCAGAACATTCTACGCCCGATTGCTTCGAGGAAAACTTACCTGGACTCGTATCTGGTTACCAAAACAAAGGGAAACCTAAGGCTAATTCGGTTTCTTCAATATTTCCACAAAGAAGTACTGGTAACTCGAGATCCACCGGCCAACGGAGAAACCTTGTGCACGCAAGAAGAGACGTACTATTTCTTAGCAGCAAAATCAATGCGTATATACTTATTGATAGTTATGTATATAGTTTGAGTAGTTATGTCAATGTACGTACACGCAAATAAAATCTAAATAAACAATGATTGGAATATATCCAATAACAAAAGTTGTTTCGGTCTCTTTGTTAATATATTAAAATGATAAACCATACAGACATTACATTTGGACAATACACGTTTTCTTAAGATGTTAGATGACTGCCTTGCTTCACGGGAAGAAACGTCGAAGCCCGAGCGGGTGTGCGAATTATCTGAAAACTCTGATATCAATGTAAGTTAAGTGCATTCGCAAGTATCTGCTGATGAGCAACAGCCAGAAAGTCTCCTAGAACAAGACTTGTCTGAAGGAATCTCTACTGATGTCAATGAAATGCAATCCTTCACAGATGTTCGAACGGTAATAATTGAGATTACGACCGAAGTTTATTTATTTATCTATTTATTTATTTAAATAAATAAATAAATAAATAACCTCAGTGTTAGCAGTGTTATCTCCATTTTCCGAAGAGTCACTTCACGGTCCAGACATTTGAATAATTGTTTGAAACTTTGAATGTTCCAAGTTTTAGATATAAACCCGCTAGCACACGACTAAGAAAATTATTTGAGAATATACAGCGACGCAGCGACCTGATAAACTTTCTATCACTCAATGACGTCACACCGCTAATGGGAGCGAAAATTTATGCAAGCAAAAATGGCAACTTACAGTACTCTGAAAATACGAAAAACAAAGTCAAATTTCTCCCTAACCAAAAAGATTTGAAGAAAACTAATACCCATTCTGAGGTAAGGTCATATAGACCTTTCATCTAAACTATAACTTGTTTTGGTGCTGGAGTGTCCCTTTAACGAGTTCGAGGCTGGTATGGTGCCTGACACAGACCCTACTGAAAACTCAATACATCACGAAGAACAGAGAAGTTTCCAGGTCTCGTTCCACACAGACGTGAAATCCCTGGTCACAGCAATGGAAAAAATGGGAAATCCATTCTTAGAAGAAACTAGCGATCTATTTGCTCTTGACTCCAAAGTGATTGCTGAGGAAGCGACAGTGTTGATGATGCGCCAGATCGAATCAACGGGAAGAGAGCAGTGTAAAACATTCATTGCCGAGCGTCTCATGGAGAGAAAGAAGCCATTAACTGACCCAATAAAGAGGAACAAGCTCAGTTTTTTCACCACGTATTCGCAGAAGACAGCTACTAAGGCAGTACAACAGCTATCATCCATGAAGAGAGACACCAGGGATGTCCGCCTTCTTTGTCAGATCAAGGTAACGTGCGGCTCCCAAAGAAGAAGTCAGAGTTGGCGAAATGTCTTCAAGCACTTACTACCCCGCAAAGTCAGATCCCGACAGATGTCAACGTGATTATCACTGATGGAGCAGCTGTGGTTAACATGGTTAAACCTAGAACTGAGCAAACTTTCTCAGATTATGCAGCTGCTTCTTTCATTCCATATATCAAAGCACAACTTTGCCACGTGACGTCAACCGAATGGATATTGTGTGGGATGAATACCAAGACAGCAGCCTGAAAGCCACAACTCGACCTAAACGCGGTCAAGGACGTAAATCCTGGGGGATCGGGGGACATATCCCCCCACTTTTTGGACAGAGGGGGATACATATATAATTATCCCCCCCCACTTTTTGCAAAGTTCATGACAACTGAAGCCTAATTTCTTTTCCCAATGCGCTTATGGTTCCATGTTTACCTTTACGATTTCCCGATATAACCTTTTTCGCCCCAATTCTTACCTAGGTATTGTTGGTTCGAATACATGACAAATTATGAAAATTTGCCAAATTATTTTACAGTCCGATCGTTCTTCTTTGGACGCCATTTTGTAAACAATCAGAGATACTTTGTTTAGTCATACTATAACGTCTTTATTGCTGTTTGGAGGAAATGCATGGCTTCGTTTCGATTGAAAAATAAGGTATGAATGTTGTTCCAAAGAAACAATTTCAGAATGCCGGAAAAGGCATTTCATAAAGATTAGATTTAAAAAAAAAAAACAACTTTCAGAGGGAATGCTTCCACATCACTTGGCCGGCTCCGTCCCCCCCCCCCCCCCCCCACTTTTAGGAAGCGATTGTCGCCCTTGAACGCGGTTCTGGTGTTCGACAACGTGTGGCGGCAGACAACAAACTTCCACGAAACTGGAAGGAATTCTTGCGTGTACACCAGAACAAAGAGGAATTATTCAAGTATCTTGCTGAGTGTGTAACGTCGATTGGTGCCCAGAAACAAGTTATTTCTACTTATGGCAAGCAAATCTTGAGCACCATTCCACGTGACAACATCGAAAGACTGGCCCCTTGCGATCATGAAGAAGCTGATACTAGGATGCTCCTTCATGCGACAGATGCAGTTCAGTGTGGTTATACTAAGATCCTGTTGCGCACTGTTGATACCGATGTCCTTGTGCTAGCTGTGGCCTTCGCAGGGACCTTTCAAACGCTTTAAGACAATGAAAGCATCGAACTTTGGGTCGGTTTTGGCACTGGCACAAATCTTCCTTTCATTACAGCCCATGAGATCTCCAGGAGGCTCACAGCTCAAGTTGCAAGCGCTCTTCCAGTTTTCCACGCGATAAGTGGTTGCAACTCCTTGTCCTGTTTTTATGGGAAAGGCAAGAAAACAGCTATGGATACATGGAACTCTTTTCCAGAGGTGACATCTGCCTTTCATACATTAGCGAGTACACCCTTTGAGATCAATGATATGTGTATGACAACGCTGGAACGCTTTGTGGTCTTGCTTTACGATAGGATCAGTAACAGGACTACCGTCAATGATGCTCGGAAACAGCTTTTTGTGAAGAAGGGCAGACAGTTTGATGCGATCCCACCAACCAAAGGAGCCCTACCGGAACACTGCAAACGTGCTGCTTATCAGGAGGGCTATATCTGGGGACAAGCTCTGACTCCAAGCCCGACGCTACCAAGTCCACAAGACTGGGGTTGGACCTTAGAAGGAGGTTTATGGAGACCCTTGTGGACAACACTCTCGGATGTATTGGGGTCCTGTCAGCAGCTTGTTCGGTGTGGCTGTAAGAAGGGCTGCCCGAGACGGTGCTCCTGTGTATGAGGTTTTCTTTGCTGCACTGCCCTTTGCAAGTATCCAGATAAGTGTGACAACAGATGAAAAGCCTTGTGAGTTTGAATGTCTTTCAATTCCTCATTCAAACAACTTTGGTACAAACACTTAGAAGTATCTATGGGACTGCATGTATGTATTCAACGTGATTTCTTTAAGACTGATCCATGTTAAAATGAAGTCCTATGATATCAGGATAGCCAAACAACATGTAATTAGGATGCAAGGGGAAATGAAATTGCTAAAAAAAGACGAAGTAAAGAGTATGTTCAAGAAATGTAAAGGTTATTTCATTTCTATCCACCTCCTCCTCTATATATGAATCTATAATTACATATTGGAATAATTAGACGGCTAACCAATAGAAAACTGGGAGACGTGACAGGAAGTGACACGCATACGGAAGAGGAAAGCATTAGAATAGAGAAAGAGGTGTGGAAGAGATATTTTCTCAACAAAAATAGATTCATAGATTTATAGATTTACATATATAGTTTTTTCTCATCCCTGTAAACCTACACTCTGAAGATGTTGCACGCCGCAACGAAACGTCAGTAAACATGTTTTAAAACTTTTCGACTTGCCTCTTTCACTATGGCGATACACTTAAGAATTCTGAGCTCGGCTCTGATCTTTATATTACGATTACGCTTTCCGCCCGGAAAATCAATAGCCAAGATTATTACCTCCTCCTCTATATGTACTAGCTACTTCCGGGCTCAGGAGGTTTTCCGAAGTTGTGATCTTTTTGAATAAATATTGTGTTTTATTGCTCAAAATGACAAAAATTATTCATTTCTCCAATTCCTGATCATTTTGGGATAATTCTTGCATGTTTAGAGCTTTTTCTATGTGATGAAAATTTCACTTCCGGTTCAAGATGGCCGCCATTTTGAAACACCCTTTAATTTCAGTTCACATGAACTTTTTGCTGTGGCACTATATCAGTTATTCATTAATACATTAAAAACTAGATATCTGCCAAATTTCGTGCTTTTAAGAGAAGGTGAACAATTCCAGCACATATTCGCCCAACTAAAACAAGAATAAAAACTAACGTTCTGTTAAAAAAGGGAAAAAAATTAACAGAAATTTAGAAATATGAAAATTCACTAAGAAGGATTAAAGCAACAGTACGCCTCAGAATTTGGTGCTTTATAGACTATGATCCTAGAATCCCAAATCAATTCTTGAACATTTGGCCCTCGCCCCCACGAAACTCAAACTGCCTTGCCATTGTGAGCAACATTACATATTTGTGTGTCAGAGAGGCACTCCCTAAAATCTCTAGTGAATATTGCGCTAGAAATGTCCTAGTTACGCCACTGGCTAGAAAATGATGAAACGAATGAAATTGGCTCACTGGAAATTTTAAGTCGAATCACGAAAGAGGATCATGCACATCAGCTGTCCATACAATTGGGGCCTTTTTTCCAGGAAAACGGCGAAAAAGACACCTGAAACAAGATTGAAATTAAACTTGCAAATGGACCTAATGAACTTCTTCAAAAATTAGCAAATTTCAGGGACGATCAATTGATAAGGTTATAGTACAAAGTTTCAACAATAGATAAAGTAATAAAAACTCAAACTACTGCCCTGTTACAGTAAGTTTAATCGCTCGAAACAATATCCCAGCTCCTCCGACGTTATTTATGCTCATCCGAGAATCGGAAAACAAACAAATGTCCCCCATCCTGTTTAGGTTGCCCGCGCATAAAACCTTATAAAGTCCTCGAGATGGGCTTCAATCTTAACGATCCTGCTGGCGCCAGGAGGCTCCAACTTGTCGAAGGCTCTTCTCGCTTCAAAGGAAGACACAACAAAAGAAAGATCTTTTCTTTCTTTTCCTTTATTAAGTAACGTAAATATGTATTAGTTTTTCCTTCTTTTTCTCTTTCAGATTCCATAATATTTCCCTTACTTTTCCTTTCAATTTTTATCTCTTAGGAGAAAAAATAAGTTTCTTCATTCCAGTTTTCAAAAAGAAAAAAAAAATTATTGAAAAGGAAAATTTCATGTAATATGGAAACCCTTTGGAAACCTTGCACATTCAAGCTAAAATGTTTAATTGGAGCCCAAGCCCCCAAACCTCATCTACTATTTTCACCTGCGATAAAATGTACTTCCGGTGTGAAATGGTACTTCCGGTGTTTAGCTTCAAGACTTCTCTGATCATATATGCTTTTTTATGTCAAACAACTATTTTACATTTTTATGCTTTAACAAACATAAAAACATTCATATTAAACTTTCTGTGTATAATATTTTCAGAATAAAACATAAATTGCAAGCATGTCAACGGAAATGACTTGGCGAAAGTAATAATCGGCGGCATCTTTGATAACAAGCACTCAAGTAAAACAGCACATGATCCATAATTAATTGTTATTGGTGATTATACACATAATTAATTTTTGAATTGATTTTATCATTCATTATAAAATATGTAATAAAAGTATTGATAATCACGTGATGTCCTAATATGGAATAATTATGCATATCTTAATAATATTTAAATATTAATTACATCCGGGTACTTGTTCTGCGCAGCCGTATATCCTCCGATGAAAGCGGGAAAACGAGGGTAAAATTTTGGTCGAGAAGTTAAATCTATGGTGATTATTATTGTTTGAATTCTTTAGGATCCTGTTGCAGTCGGCTTTAGTGGTTAGCCAAATTGTATACTAAATGGAGATTAAAGACCGTGGCAACAAAAAAGGGTCAGTCGTTCGTTCTTTCACTTTTGTTGGGCGACTTCATGTCATCAAATGTTGATCCACGTTACTCATTTAATAGATCCATACAAAATTTTAGAACATCGACCACCGAATTTCGCTTACTTTCATGAACTTGCCTTGCCAGTGTGCAATTGTTTGAGTAAATAATCGTCTTTCAGGGGCCGAAAGAAGTTGGACAATATCATATCAAAATTGGCAGAGTATCAGTTGAAAAAAGCTAACAAGGTACGGGGGTAATTTACTCTTTTTGTTTTTTGCGCCATTCTCTGTGCATGGCTAGTGGCCTGTGGCAATTGGTTAACTTTCTAATCATGCTTGTCATTCTCAACTGAAGCCGGGAAAAGGCGCCGGGTTTAGATTAGGAAACAAGTAAAATGACATGACGTTTCACTTGCATTAATACTTCCAATCGCTCACACAAAGGTTATTTTTGTTGTGCTAGAATTCGTGTAGCATCGGGATGTGATAATTGAACACAACTTGTATATGCTAGTGCTAGAGGTCGGTATATCTACTGAGCTTGTGTAGTAGGTGTTTATAAGGCGGCCAGGTATCATAAATAATTCACAATAACTAAACCTGTGTTGAAGATTAACCAGTAACTGATATTTGTGATAGAAGTCTTTTGTGTACTCGTTTGCTTGCTGATTATTGGTATTGTAGTTCGTGTACATTAATATTTCAGAAACATTTTCAGAACTTAATTTTAAAGTAAAAAATTCACTGATACAAACTCAGGATGAGAAAGTGAAGAAATGAAATTGAAATAGACAGTATGCATAATGGTGAGAGGGTCCTCAATCTATCCTGGATACTCACTGACTTCCTACTGTACCATAATTCCAGTACTCCCAATAAACAAAAATGGGTGTGTCTGGGATTGATACGCACTGAAGATTCTCATGCAATTGCATCTGATCACAATCCAATTACAATTGGTTACTAAAGAGCAAATTATATGCAGCAAACTGATCTGGTTTGATCACCATCTCAGTACTGCAGCATATGTATGCTCTGTGTAAATTAGTACTCTAAAATACACTTACTGTCATTCCTCACCAGGTTTAGATGTTAAATCTATTAAGCATGAAAATATATATTCAATATATAAATATGAAATATAAAACCATTTCACATTAGCCAGAATTAAATTTTAAAGGACCCCTCACCTCTTACATGTACAGTACATGTATAGCATGAATGTTTGTTTTCTTTTTGCATATTTTTTCTGTTGCTGTTGCTTCTTGCTTTGTTCTTTAACCCATTTTGGGACAAGGTCTCATTTTAGTATTTTAAGGGCTACACTCTATTTCTTGAGCTCCATTAAGTGCACATTAGTATTTTACTCTGGCTAACACCATCCAATTTTATTCTTCATAGCATGGCCTATTTTAGTGTACAGTATAGCATAATTGGCTAAATTGATTGGGAAGTGTGCAGTATTCAAATTCTAAGGTTTTTCAGAAATTTAAAGTATTGAAGACGTGATCTTTGGTTTTCTTAGCAGGCAAGGACTTGAGCAGCAATGTGACTGCTACTTGTGCATGTTTGGATGTTGGATAGTTGTCTATCAAAATTAACTGTATCAACTTTATGGGCTGTTATTTCATGATTTTCAACCATGTAGACATTTAATACATGCTTTAGACTTGTGCCCACTCCAGAAATAAGGTCAAATGTGCAGTATTGAAGTTTTCTTAAAATAGGCCCTGCATCAAAGGGATGAGACCAGGGCATTGAAGGATTAGTTTGTTTTGGGTTGTAATGTTTTGTTGAACAACAACCATATGCATTACAAGGTCTGAATTAGTGCTCCACAAATTGCAATTTGCAAAGCAATTTTGAAAGTTGCAAAAATCTGTAAAGCAATTTTTCTGGAAACTGCAAAGCTTATTTAGCATTTCTAGTTTTTGACTCATGGATGCTATGTTGCAACCTTGATTCCATGTAAGTTCTTGTACTCTTTCCGTATATTCTAATGGTGCTAACAATAACATAATGACCATGCTACTTTGACGATGCCACAATCATTGCTACGATGATTTTAAAGCAATATGTTACCACAGCAAACTTTGTTGATTGTTGTTCACAAATTGCATGTTACATGCAATGATTTTTCAAAGAACATGCATTGCGTTAAACTTTGTAAATATAAGACAGAATCAAATTTACACCTAATAGCCAGTTCCCCTTAGTTTGTCAGCTAAATGCAACTACCAGAATACTTTGCAGTTTTTTCATTTTCTTGTAAACGTTGAATTCCCAAAGCAAATGGACAGACAATTTCATCGATTAATATTACAAACAAGATTTCTAAAGGCATTCTGGTAGTTGCATTCAGCAGATGTACCAGAGGAACCAGCTATTAGAGCTGCAACTTGAATGCATTTCTTTTACAGTAGCACAGGGTATTATCCATCATGCAACTTGACTAGCAATAATGCAACTTGTTGTCCAGTGTATTACAAATTGTCCTTGGTTTCTATTACTGCTAATAGCCATTGACACTCACCCATTATGAAAAGAGTTTCTCACTATGAGTTGTTTTGTGAAGTTCTATTTCTGCTTTGATAAATCAAAAGGTCAGTAAAAAGTCTCACCTAAATACTGCTTGGTGAAATCTCACTTTTCTGTTTCAAGGTTTTGCCATGAAAAGTCAGTCAAAAAAAAACACACCTTTATCACAAAATGTAACATGACCTCATCTGTTTTAAGCATGAATGGTTTCTGTCAGGCTTGATCTGTGCTAAAAGATTGCGATCTAGCTTTTGACAAGAGTTCCCAACATGACTCAACAAAAAACTGCAGAAAAGTGAGGATGTCTATGCAAAACTCCATTTTAGATGTAAGCAAAGTGTGTCAGTAGTTCACTTAATGGCCAGATAAAGGAAACAAGATGTTCAGGAGAATCTGTGAACATTATTTTTTATCCTAAAAGTTTTATTGTTGAGGGAAGGGGCTGTGTATGTGTTAAATGTTATGTTTAAGAAGAAAAAAAAAATTGCAAAGTTGTTTTCGACTGCAAATTTGCACCCCATTAAGGGCCTGGCACCCCACTCTGCTGAAGAGAATCATCTGTTGTTGGTGGGAATAAAATTTAATCATCCCTTAATCTGTTATTCTTTTCAATTCATTACAAATTTCCTAATTTTACTCTGGCTAGTGCCAGATGATTTTAATTGTCAAGGGGAGACATCTCAGACAGGAAATACCTTGTTAACTAACTCTTTTTTGGGCTGTACCCTACTTTCTAATTTTACTTTGGCTGGTTCCAGACAATTTTACTTATCAAGGGGAGATGTCTCAAACAATGAGCTCCTGAGTAATGATGTGTACTGTAGCTTTAAGGTTTTTACATTAAATTACTTAAAACTCAGTTTTTTACATTAAGTGTCATGGGCTAAATATACCCATATGTGCCATTTCAACTGGTTTAGTTCAATAACTTCAACAATATTCTTAATTTTATGACTACTCAGCATGTAGTTTTTTGGTGAATTGATGTAATCATTCTCCTGACAATGGGAATTTGCTGGTCCCAAAATTTCAGATTAGTTGCAATATGTAAACATTCAGATTCTTAAATTCCAGTAGGAGCTTCTTTGTTCTGGCTTATTTATTCGATATTAAATTTTAAAACCTACCCTGTACTGTACTCTCTGAATACAAAAATTTAAATAAGTCATGCACTGACCACCATGAAGTTTGTGAAATTGATTTTGATTGCATTGTCAGAATCACCCTGATGGAAATCAGCTTAGTCATCAACATTTACAGTATGGACTTGTTGAACCTTTACTGATGAAGCCCATTTTTTAGCAGCTGTCTACATTGTTTTAGGAGCATGTTTAGCCTTTAATGTGTTATAAAATTAGTTTCTGTATATGATCTTTTCAAAACTCAGTTGCCATGCTTAGATATAAAAATCCAACATTAATGGGGAGTTTACACAGTCACATCAAAATACTGTATATGCCATAAGTCTTTAAGATATGCAATTAAACCAAATATGCAAAAAGGCAGTCAAACATGTCCTCTTATCAATTCTGGAAAAAGTAAGCATAAAATTTAATCATAGTGCTTTTCTGACCATTGCCATGTGGACAGTTTTCAGGTTCCAATCACATCACAGAAATGTGACACCAAAATGGTTTTGATATCTGATGAAGAAAAGTAATAATTGATGACAGAGGAGTAGTGTACATGTTATTGTAAGATTGATAGAGGGAGTGATAAGTGTTTGCTGTGTCACAACTAAGTGAAAGCAAACCAAACTGGTTAAGAAAGTTCAGCTACTTGTATGTATATCAGAATATAAATGATTTGAATTTTATGACATTGGTGCAAAAAGGTGTGTTTATTGACACTTAATTTGTGGTTATTTTCCTCATTTGGAAACTACCCAAATATTGGTATCCAAAGGCAAACATGGGATCATAGATTTCAAGGAGGGGTACCAGATTCTGGAATTATACTGTATTATATGGACTGGTGTGTCCTAGAAATTGTTTCACTGGATATGGTCCACAAAATACCAGAAAGCATTAAATGTATTCAAAGTTGTTCTTTATAAATCCTTTGGAGTTTGGAGGACTGTTAAAGCTGCCAAAATAATAACTTAATCAGCAAGGGTATAAACATTCTTATGCAATTTTGGGAAAGTTGGGAACTTTTCAATTTCCTGTGCTTTAACCCATTAAGAAGCTGGTACTGCACTCATCTGAACAAAATTGTCTGGTATTAGCCAGAATAAAATTCTAAAATGCACCCTTGCTAGTTAATGAGTTAATCAAGTTGGCAGTTAACCCATTGTCAACCCAATAAGGAGCAAGCACCCCACTCTGCCCAGTAAAATCATCTGGTGTTAGGAAAATTAGGAATCTAAAGTCATTCCTAGCCCTATAATGGGTTAGTATCAAACAGGTTCAACTATTGCCTTCAAATTATTAACTCTTTAATGCAGTGTCCAGTATAACAGACACCTAATAACACAAGAACCACTGAGAGAACATAAGAAAAAGAAAAAGAACAAAATAAAAAATTTAAGAATTAAAGGGTTAAAGTCAAAATTACAAGAAAGAATCATTTCACAAAGTCTTCATCATTGGACAAACTGGATTTATCACTGCACAAATGTGTTATTGTTGTACATGTGTGCTAAATTGATGTGTTAGTTTTCCATGATGATCCTCTTCATTTCTCATTCACTGCATGTCACATCTCAAAAAATATCTTATAGAGTAAAGGTAAAATTTATTATCCAGTTGATTTGAAGATGTTTGAAAACACTTTAGTCTAAATCCTATTAAAATTTTTAGTGACTATATTGGCTTCTTATTAACCAGTCTGAGGTCTGTCTGCAGACTATTTGCCTAAGGTTTTTGGACAGATAAAGCAACAAACATAACATGATAAAATCATCAAGAAAGTAATTTAATGAAGTCATGGACAGTTTATCTTTGACATAAAGTGATGCAAAATAGAATGCAAGGGAATGCTAAAGCTGATGTTTTTATATGCATACAGTATATGCTGGACAAAATCATTAACTACATG
Source organism: Heliopora coerulea (assembly GCA_030142905.1). Lineage (NCBI taxonomy): Eukaryota > Metazoa > Cnidaria > Anthozoa > Scleralcyonacea > Helioporidae > Heliopora > Heliopora coerulea. The sequence continues at coordinate 44,754 of JASJOG010000005.1, forward strand.
TATTAAGTGATTGAAAGATGCAAACTAAAACCAAACTTAAAATTTAAGGATAAAGTGCACAAACTAATGTTATTATCTGCTCATGCTACACCAGAACAGTAAATTTGTTAGGGTTTAAAATGTAAGTAAAGTTTGAAAATAGGAAGTCTTCCTTGTCTGTCTCTTGTGACATTTGTTATCCCCAGAACTGGATTGTTGGTACAAACTTTTGCATCTGAAAACAAGTGGTTTGCACTATTGAACTGTTGTGAATCAGGTTTGTTTAAAATCATTGCTCCTTACATGGCAAAGATGTTCAGCAAATCTGTCAGAGAGAGATGACAGCCCATTTCGCCAGTGTAGAGTTCACAAGATTGACTGTGGAAGAGGAAATACATGTGAATGGTGGAGGAGGTGCATGTTTGTGAAGTTATGTCAAATGACAGTCACATTTGGTAATCACATCCTGTGATTTAGGTGGTGGGTTTGAGGAAAGCACATGTGTAGCAAAGAGCATTACTCACTGCAAGACAGATACCAGCTGATAATGATGAATTTTATTTAAGGGCATGTGTACTAAACAGTTTAGGATGTTTATTGTGTCAACAAAATAAATGAACAGTTGTCAGCAAAAATGTTTGATGTATTAGGATTGTTTTGAAAAATAGTTGAAATATGGATGATACATGTAATATCCCTACCATTGTGGTTGAAAGGATGAAATGTCACTCTAAATCTTAGCAGTAACATTTTATCTATCACTGAGGTGGTTTAAGCTTTTCTGGTCCAAGACAGTTCCCCCTTGATGCATGAAATGGTCTAGTATAAAACAGTAAAATTAAGAGCTCAGATATGGACTGAAAAGAGTAAGAGTGTTTGAACAAGCTTGTGTTTACTTGAAGGTGGTTTGGTCTTGACCTGTTTTGTGCTTATGACAGACAAATATGCATACACACTTACCCAGTTAATTGAGTATTTCCCTAATATAACGTATTAAACGTTATGCATTTGTGGTGGCTGCAATATAAGGTATTTTACTTTGATGTATGTGATAGAATTGCTGTATTTAGGACATGCTGTCTCTTATAGAATGAAGATGAAATCTTACTTGATGAGGTTCAGGAAGCCATAAATGATGGTGATATGTCAAAGACAGAACCTATATCAGTTGAACCTAGAAGGAAATCTAAAAGGTATGCTGATCATGTCAAAGTTAACTTTAGGTGCCTTCACATGACAAACAAAAGTTTGAACACAGGTTGGCAAACCAAAGTTTACAGATGTGAACATTGCCAAGACAGTTTCTCAACATGTTCACCAACTACTGCATTGTTTGGATGTTTGCACTTGCAAATTTTGGGTTTGCCAACTAGTGTTTACAAACTTTTATTAAGCTAAATTAAACAAAATTCCTGTATTAAGTTAGATTAAGTGAATAGTTTCATTTCAGTCAAGTGAGTTCACATGCAAACATTGATGTGAACCAGCAGAGCTGCACCCCATTTACATCTTGCAAAATTATTTGGAGCTACAGGTATACAATATTGCAATCAGCTTCAATCATGATAGATATCAGTTGATTTAATGCTGGTGAACATTATCTAAATTCATCTTGTAAACAATTATGAGATTGGAACTCTAACATGTGGTCATGCAAGTTATGTTCTTGCACAGTTCTTGAGGTGCTGTTCCATCACAAAGATAAATTACTCTTCAGAAATTGTGATTTTCCTCTGTACACTATTTAAACTATAACAATGTTTTGGACAATGAAAATAACCATTTTTGTTATCAAGAATTGAGTGAAGTGTCAGCTTAACAAATTAGTTCCCAGAGAAAAGGGGGCTGCAGACCCTTTGGCCCCTCTCTAAATCTGCCCTTGCATATTAATTTGATTTGTTGTATTTGTCTAAGAGTCATTTTCGTGAAACTAAGTTACCACTTCTGACTATTGTACTTGTACTATCACTTCTCAATTTTGTGTAAACTGTAGGTTGCTAACATGATGATTACCAGTACCCAAGTTTCTGGAGTTTCATTTCCAGTATGGGGAGGATAGTAACCCAGTGGACACCTTATTGAGTAGCTGTGAAACAGTTTTCTATCTTTGACTGTTGTTTAAATAGCACTGCAGTTTACTCTACACATAGATTTTCGGCTGTAAGTGTGTTATTTTCCACTTTCATGTGCACCCAGTATGCTGTACATGTGTGTAGCACTGTGGCAGTTCCCTTTGCTAAAGAGTTGGTTGAATTGGGGAACTACAGTACTGTTCAGAAATAACCTAACATGCTACCGCGGTTGGCACGCACAGCCGGGTTTAACAAATCGCAGTGAGCGATCACACTTCGGTTTCCGACAAGGGCGGGCAATTAATGCTAGTCCAGGAACGCTTTGCTCATACGTGGCTAATAAAAGTTCTTTTAGTCAGTTTATATTTTTAGAACAGAACTCAATAAAAGCAACATCGGGCTGATGATCAGTTCTCACTTCTCGTGTGCGTTGGCCACGTGTTATTCCTCTCCTGCATTGCTCTTTGTCAAGTTCGCTTTCGTTAATATTGGCATAAGATGAGTCTTCGATTACTCGTGCTCCGGCTAATCGGATAACACAACGTCGATTCTCAAAACTAGCAAAGTGAAAGAAGTTATTGGCGGTGGCAAGTTGAGATATGGAGTCCTTGTTCGGGTCGATTACGACAATGCGGATTACGAAGCATATGTTATTAAACTACATGGTAATTTAATAACATGGAATTTCTTCAATCTTTTCACCGTAAGATCGCATTGAGATTGTACGATTTCGAGCGTATTCAGAAAGCTTCCCTATTTCACAGTAAAGTTCGGAGAACAGCAATAATCTACGATCCCAGGACTCCTTATGCACGAGACAATGTTACGCATCTTTTATTGTTTTTCTCTGTATTTATACTTCTCTAATGAACTCGACACTGCATGGCCAACTGCGTAGCCGTCTAACTGTCAGCAAAAAGCCCAAGGTCAAGTGGTCGGTTTTGAATACCTTTATCCCACTCATGGTAATTACCAATCCACCTACACAACACAACTGTGCACTCCACGATTTACTGTGAAATCAAAAACGCATACTCATTCACTCAATTTTACATGGCATACCATTAGCGTAGTCATGTCACGTTTACTGTAGCCCACGGCTAAAAGCGCGTTCCATTATCAGTGATTTCGTTCCCAATCGTTAGACAATCACCATTACACAACCGTAACACCAGTGTGCTTCTAATTACCTACTCTAAAACCAAAAAAAATTCTGTACAGTAATCCATGTTGTGGTTTTGTGGCGTCTACTGTAAGCCTTGGTATCGAACTTTGTTGGAAACTAACCTAATGAATGTTATGCAAGAATTTCTTTCCCAAAGTTATGGTGTACAATATGTAAGCACCTTGTTAAATAAGAACTACAGCACAAGGTACAAGACCCTTGCTCTTGGAAAGGTGTATCATGGTTGTAACTACACTGTAAATGAGAAAAAATAAAAGTTGAGATTTGTTCTTGGAGAGAGAGGGATCAGCTTCTCTGTGAGTCCAAAGCCCCAGCATCTGAGTAACTTTTGTGCTTTGCCACCACACTATGTACTGTATCTACAGTACAAAATTGAAGGACATTGTTCAGTAAAGAAACATAGAATCAGTGGTTATTGCTTAAATACCACCTTTCATTTACATGTCAAGAAATGTGATTATCATTCTGATGAATTATTTTCATTTTAATGTGTTACTGTAGAAAATCTAATCATATTTTAAAATTCTCAATAATTTATGCCATTTCAATAGCACAAAACTAGTTAATCCCCCATACAGTAACCTAGGTTTTTTTATAGTTGAAATATTTAAAATCCGAGCAGGAGTGCTTCATCACGATTTAAAACACGAGGTAACAGGCGACTGTCTTAGATCCGATAAAATACGTACCGCGAGTTTTTTAGATGTCTTCAAAAATGAACTTCTTAATACGCTAATTCGCGGGGAAAGTTTGGAAATTTATGTTTTTTAAGCCGACTTCCTCTTAACTTCTCCTCTTAACTTCCTCTTCACATATAAAGTCACAACATGGTCATGATTTTTTTTTGTATTTTCCTCATGAATTCTTAATGAATTTCAGAAGTTTAAATGCATTTGTATATCTATATTTCCTCTATCTAGCCCCCTGGGGGCTTATTTTTTTCCAGCGTTCTGGACCGGGGGGATTATTAGAAGTGGTGGTGATTTAGAGGTTGGGGGCTAAGTAAATTTTTATGATCTTTAGAAATTCATACATGTAATTGTGTAAATGAAAATATGATTCATTATAATATGAAATATATTACACTGACGCTTAAGTATACTGACTTTTGATTAAATGAACGTTGTGGCATAGTGCTCATATTTCCATAGTGAAATATGTCTGCTTTTTGATGAAACTATCCCCACAGGGATGGGGGCTTAATAGAGACTGGGAACTTATACTTTTTCTTGTGCTACTGAACAGGGGGTTTACTAGAGGGGGGATAAATAGAGGAAATACGGTATAGTCTGTACATATTGCTGATTATGTTACTAGAAAACCGGAGAAGACGTCGAAAGCATCTCATAATCAAGAAAATTGTGACCAGAGTGAAAACAGTCTTACCATTGTTAAATCTGCTGAATCAGATGAGGATTTTCGAGAGCAAGATGAAATAAAGCACGACGATGTTCTTGAAGAGGAAAAGAAAATTAGTAAGAAGAAAAGAAAAAAAAGAGGAAAAGATTTACTGGAAGATAGTGGTGAGTAAATCAGGTTTGCACCAGAATTTTCAATATGGGGGAAGAGAGGAGAATAATCCAGAGGGAATTCACTAGGGACAGACAGAAACTTCCAGTGACGTATGATAATCATTCATCAGTCTTACACTGTAAAATTTAGTATTTAATCGATCAGGTATCTTTAATTTGGTCTACTAGAGGTCTGATTGCACTTATGAACATGACGATGTGTTACATTATCGTGAAAGAAATTACATATTACCTTGCTTAATAGTTGAAACCACAAACATTGTTATCCTTTAAGACGTTAAGTTCCGGGACCGAAAGTGATCTTACATTGTAAGAGTTTATAGTATGCACGTTGTAAGACGCCCCGTTTCGTTGTAGGTTGTCTCAATCCATTGTTACGTTTCAAAAACGTGTCTGGGTTTGTCATTGTTGCGATTAAGATTTAAATTATTGAGTTATTTCTAGAGTCAGCTCAGTCCAAAATCACTCGAGTGGCACAAAGGCTCCAAATCCATAAAAATAATGAAAATTTTGAAAATCTGTCACATAATGTTTCTGTTCAAGATCGAACGAAATTTCCAGTTTATTCCAATAAATCCATGTTTACCGCTAGCCTTTTCAATAAGCAACAGAAGAAAGCGAGATTTTTTTTTCATTTGCACAAACCAAAATATCTAATTGATAATTACCAGTGACATTACTTGTCCTAATCCATTCAATAATGCCATAGGTCTTAGTAGTTATCTGTTATTAGGGATGCACTGGAACCAAATATTAAATTCTAGCCGGTGTCACAGCGGCTTTAGACTCTCCGTTCCATATTTACCAGGAGATTTGTCCTCCCCTTCGCGGATTACGATCATAGGTTTCTTAGATATTTCAACTGATCAAAACAACTCAGAAAAAGTAAAAATGATTTCCCAAACATCACGTGAAAAAAAATGGTACGTACATGGTATATACATGTATCATTGTCATCAGGCTAAGAATCAGCACATTTTCAACTGTTTTGTGGCTGGGGTTGGTGGTCGACACTCGCTACAAAGCCATTCCTCTTCACCTAGGTTCATCTGTATTTCTTTGCAATTCAGTGACAAAATAACTGAATATCCCGAACAACATGCTCTTAAGTAAACTTGACTAGTTTAGAATTCGGTCGTTGGGAAAATTGCGCAAATGATCCACGTTCTGAGCGTTCAACCAAATGTCGGCGCTTCTTGTACTGATCGTCCCTCTAGGGCTCCGTTTAATGTGTGGTTCATCCTTTCATCGAGGCTATTGGTTTGCGGGTGATATGCTGACAAAATCTGAAATAGATAATGAAATAGTTCCTGGTTGACTTCGTTGACAAACTTGCGGTACTGGTCGGACACTAGTCGACAACTTGTAAGGAGATCGTAAACTAACTCAGCGACATCTAAGACCATTTGAAAAACATTGTAAAGAGTTATAATAAACTTCAAGTAACTGACAATTTTTTGAACAACTTGGGATGGAGAAAAATATAGCGTTCCGTGAATGGAATGTTATATAAAATTTTCATTTTAATCATGACTCATCCTCTCACATGAAAAATAATGAAAAAACTTTCATGGAAGCCGTATTCGTGGTGATTGGCAATTGTGCATGCAATTCTGTCAATTGCTACTAAAAGACTTTACATTCAAAAAAACCATATCGGTAATGGCTACCGCTTTGGTGAATCAGTTTGTTCAAAAATCCACATTAAATGCTTTGCATGTACGTATCGTGTATTTTTATCGTTTATTTTTCATAGAAGACGTAGTTGTGGTGGTTGTTCATTTAATTTATTGTTCTTGCGTGTTGAATAGAAAGGTCCAACTTCAAGAGAAAGAGTCCATATTTATAGCTGATATGGACCCTCGGTTCAGATTTACGGGGATCCAAATCTGCTGGGACTCACGGTTGCAGTCAAACACAGTAACCTCCATGTGGAATGGCGATAACTTCTCGTTAAGGAATCCGAATTTTAGTTTGCGGATGGATAATTAATGGAATTGTCTTTCATATGTTACTATAAAATGTTTTCCATATTGATGAGTTTTGATATACGCATGGTGGAAGCGTAAATAACAAGTGTTGAAAAGAATTTGCTTTAGACAGTTTAATAATTTCAGGGTGATCTTTTGGATAACATGAATAGCAGATTTCATGATTTACCTACCCTGGTAAACTGAAGTAGAAAGGTTGAATTGAGCGGGATTCGAACTAACGTCTTCGGGTTCGGGACCGCTGCTCTACCAGTTGAGCTATCGAGTCAACGGGGAGCTGTATGCTAGTTTAACCCATTTTTAAAACACGAGAGATTCCAGTTTCATGTTACCCTGACGGTGATTCTGAAATAGAATAGAAACACTGCACATCCTCACTGATAAGCGTTAACAAAGTTTATTACATGGCTGAGCTCGTTTTTCGGTCTGTACGCAAAATTACTTGTGCTGATTAGTTGCCGAACGGTGCAGTATTTTGCGGTCTTGGACCGGTCGATACGCTTTTAATTCCGGATCGGTACAATACGTTTTGGCGGGAAAATCTTGGAGCTGATTTAAATGAAATTTAGAAGAGTAAAACGTGCTAGAACACTACTAATATACTTGTTTATAGCCAGTTGTATAACAGTACGATAAATGAATGTTATACTCGTGGAAACCAGAAGCCAAACGAACTAGTCATGAAGTATAGTGAATAGCAACATTCGATGACAAAGTCCTGTTAAAAATGAAGAAAACCGACCAAAAGCCATTATTTCTTATGAACCTCTTTCTTATGAACCTCGTTTGCTCGGTCCCTACTGACAAGTATTTGTCTTCGGGTTTTTTCACACAGTACCTGTACGAAAACTTCGGGTAAATACTTTCCCGTATAGTCCTTGCTGTCTGGTAATACGTTTTTATTACTTCCAAGTACTCTGCAGTCCTAATGTTATACAAGGTGTCGCACCTCATCGGTTTCGTCGTACATCTCATCAGTTACACCATGTTTCACAGATCATCGTTCACCTGGGTGGTCATCTGACCGACTACAAACCTTTCTTGTTGGTCAATTCAAGTATTTTGCCAATACTGGCTGAACAGTTGTTTTATCTCCAACCGATATGTTGTCCTTTGGTGAGACATCTTGGCATGCTTAGGATGTTTCAGATGTCTTGTCCATGGTAGCTTTACACCCTCTTCATTGATTTAAGGAGTTGTTTTCCTTGTCTTTTTGATTAAAGATCGCACACATGCTGACATTAGGCAAGAATTACAAGACATCTTCATAGTGGAAACGTTCTTATGCTGATTTTCTTCATTTTCATAGACATTCCTAGCACTGTTAACTGCTCTGCATGTAATAAACTTATCCAAACGAGAAATGGAAAACTCTGCAGACATCCAGACCTCAATACCTTAATATGCAAGGTTAGTATAAACTAAGCCCTTTTGTGTCGGTTAAGTAAATCACTGATTAAAACACGTCTTTGAAATAGACACCGTTCATAATCAGACACGTTAGCTGTCTGGACCTTGCTGTTATAGAGTATTTGTTGCAAGGTGGACTCCCGGAACTGTTCCTAGTCGTGACTTCTGAGGAGAATACAATGTTGCCCATTTTTACCGGTTGTAAGTTTAAAAGGTCATGTGCCTTTTTATTTCAGTAAATCATTATTTAACTTGATATCTATTTCAAACCGTTCTGTTTTCTTGATAATTCTCGGTGGATCAGTCTGAATGCCTATCAAATTTTGCTTGACATAAATTAAGAAACAAAGATCATATTTTTTATGATTTATATCCTGAATGGCGGGTTGGAAGCATGTATGTCAGAAAAATACAATAAATTATTTGTTCGAATTAACTGACACATCTGGCTTGGTCATGTATGCTGTAAGGAGTAAGTTCAGGATGATCTTTACTCCGGACTCAAACTTTTAGGTTTTTTATCATCAGCTTTACCTACTACCTATCCTGACCCGCTCTATGAACTTTGCTCTACTGGAGGAAAGCGAAGAAAACAGGGAACTGTCGACCGCAAATTACTAACTCTTCCCTTGTATGATCAAATTTTTTATACCAAGTATTAGAGTGGGCTCGCCCTCATGACTTCAGTGTTCGAAGGCTGCTTCTATTTAATGATCGACCAGCTGCCTAATGCCCTTAGGCTAATTTACACTAAATTGTTTTCTCAGCCTGGTGGTGTGTGGTCGATAATTTGAATATTTTACATTCGAAACTATTTCTCGCACACAAAGTGGCATAAAAATCAAAAAGCTATCCCATGGATTGTCCCATAGACGCTATGACTGTGAATTAAGTCTTGAAATTTAAAATTGGCCGTCGTTGATATGTTAAATGCAGAAAAACGGAACCTACTAAGGGTTGATTCCTGCCGTTCTTTATTCTTGCTTATAAAAGGAACTGGGGCTCATACAACAACCAGAATAGAACATAGGTCGTACTGTAAAGATTTTCAGAACTTCTGAGAACTTTTGTTTTTACCTAATCTTTGAGCCTATTTTTGAAGTGCTTCTAACTCCAGAATTTATTTTCACTCTGAAAAAGTCTGTGCATTTCCTTGAGCAATATTCCATCCATTTTGTTTCATATATCCCAAGCCTGGCATTCACGGGCTGCCCAAGACACAAGAAAACGCCGCAATTTTGTTGCACGACCGAACAAATAATGAATATTGGTGATTAGATGTCAAAACATTTACACTGTGGTGATCCTTTCAAAACAAACGTGCAGGAATTTTTGGGGCCAGGTACGCTCTTGTAGCAGATTTACCTGATTTGGCCATTTTGCTAAAGTGTGGCGCATGCGCTGTTGTCGTGTACGGCTTCCAACAGCAAAACAACATTACCCTAAACCCAGAGGCGTCCCTTTCCCTTATTTTTTCTTGCTGTCTACTGTAAAAGTCGACGTTTTTATGTTTTACTTGACATGCACGATCGACAGTGTTTTCTGTCTTGTCATGATTACATGATATTGTTGCGAAATAGTGAGGTATCCAGGATGACAACAGGGAGACAAAAAATCGCGTTTGGCCGTTTTTTTTTTTTTTAATTCCATACCATTTCTTAGTTGGTTTTTCGCTTTCAAATTTCAGAAATGCTACATGTTTTACAGTAGTGGTAAATTTACAAAGGATGAATACGGCGTGGAGGAGTACTGTCGTTGGTGTGCCGATGGGGGGGAGTTGATCTGCTGCGACTTCTGTGAGAAAGCTTTTTGTAAAGATTGTATAAAGCGGAATTTGGGAAAATCAAAGCTGAAAGAATTACTTGAATCTGGAGAGGATGAACAGTGGAGCTGCTTTTGCTGTGATCCCGATCCAATATCTAACAAGATTTTGTTTTGTAACAAAATTATGCACTTTCTGGATGAGAGGAAAGATCAGGACATTCCGTACAAAGATAAGAAGGGACGGAAGATTATACACGGGCCTAATCAAAGCGAGAGACGTAGTTTATTAACAAACATTACTGGGGAACAAGCAGTTAAAAGCGAGGACTCTCTAAACACTAGTTTATCCAAGAAAACCTATTCGAAACGTTTTCAAGACGGTAATAGTTCTAGATCAAAGACTGAAGAAAGTAGTCAAAATAGTGGTGGCGAGTCCAGTGAATCAGAGGATGACGCTTCTATTGTGGTTTCTAGTGAAGAGGATGTGAAAAACAAGAAAAAAAGTGGGGTGAAAAACAAGAAAAAAAGTGGGGTTAAAAACTCGAGATTTAAAAATGGGGTCAAGACAGTCGAGAAATCCAAGTCTGCAAAATCCAAAATTATAGTCGAAAATTCGGATAGTGATGTAAGCAGAAGGAAAGCAAAGAAGAGTCTGAGGAAAAAGAATAAGAGCAACCAAGAGAAAGAGCCCGAAGACGTTTCACTGGATGAAATGGCTGATTCAGAGACTAAAAAACGGCGCACAATTGGGAAAACTAATTCATCGAGAAACAAAGTTTCAGAAAATGACTCTGACATTGATTTTGTTTCCATGGTGAAGAAACCTGGAAAGGAGACAAAACACGGGAACAAAAAGAAAAACAATAAAAGAGATATGTTTTCTTCGGAAGAAACAAGTGAGGATGAAAGCGATAAAGAATCCAAGGAGGAAGAGTCAAGCGCAGCCGACAATGAAAGGAAGGGCAAAGAAAGACAGTCCAGGAGTAAAAGACGATTAATAAGCTCGAGCGAAATTGATGGAAGCACTAGCGGATCTGAAGAAGATCCAATCCCTTTCAAGAAGAGCGAAATCAAGAACAGAAGAACTCAAGGAAAGAAAGGGAAAAGAAATAAAAGGTGGGGCTTGAGAAAAAAACGTGGAAAAAGCGAAGAAATCGATTCAGATGAACTATCTGATGGCGAAACAGCAAAGAAACGCAAGGGTAGGAACCGAAAAAGAAGTAAGAACAAGAAAAAATATTTGAAAAAACGGAAGCGTAGCAATACAGAAGAGGAGACGGATGAAGATGAAGATGAAAATGTGAGTCCTTCGAAAAGAAAAGGACGGAAGAAAATTCGAAAAATCCTAGATAATGAAAAGTTAGAAGAAGCGACAAAACACGCTCGTAAACTCGAGGAAGAAAGGAGGAGACGGCTTGTGGAAAGGACAAAGAACACGACGTTTGATAAACCTGCTAGCGTAAATGTGAAAGAAGTGATACTGGAATTCGATTCAGATAAGAAAACGGCCCTCGTTGAGGTTGACAAAGACCTTGTTAAACATCTTAAGCCTCACCAAGTCGAGGGGGTGAAATTTATGTATGATTGTACCATAGAGTCCGTGAAGAGCTGGGAAAAGAAGGAAGAAGGAGGAGGATGTATTCTGGCACATGTAATGGGACTTGGAAAAACATTGCAGGTAAAACAAATGGAAATAGACGCATGCTGCTAGAAAAGATATTTTCATTTTTTTTAGGAGAAGACCTAATTTTTTTAGAAGGCGTGAAGACAAATTTAATGAAATTCGGATGTTGTGTTTTCGGAATGTTTTCATCCATTATGGGTTTACAGTTCTAATGGATGTCGAGGATAACGACGACTTCCGGTCATCATGAGCTTTTGTAAGGCACTGAATAAAGGTTGCTACATTTAAAAGAACTTTTGAAGTAATAGATAAGTCTGATTTATAGTTCCTCCATATTTCCCTTCGTCCTTGAGATATTTATATTTGGTCGAAATCGTGGTGAGATTGTACGTGACGTCACACTGTACTCACATTTTGACTAATTGGAAAATCATGCCCATCTTATGCTGTGAAACCGATGTTGCGACTCATGTATTCTCATTAACTCCTCAAACAATCTAAATACCTTTAAAACGAAGTGGTACATGAATCTCTGTAAGCACAATTCTATATCTCTTCAAAAGTTCTCTATCGCATAAAATAGACTTTATTATCAGATTGTACGTCTTCTAGATGTTGGGTTGGTTTCGGTTAGGGTTGTGGATATTCGTGTTTTGCTGTCCTTGCGTATGTCGGGTCGTAACTATTCCTTGTCCTCCCGTGTTTTACATTATATCGTATTTTGTTTTTTTTTTTGTTTCTGCAGATAGTCAGTGCGGGAAATTTTTTGCGCGGTCATCTCCTGTTTTTCACAAATCGTAACAGTTTTCCACACAGAGCGGCTACTTACTTTTTTCTTTTCATTAAAATTGCATTTATCATCATTGAGTTATTCAGATTTTTTTTTGTGTTATTTATATAAGGTTTATGAGGACGTCATGTCAGTCGACCAGCAGTGTGACAAATCTAAAGTCGAGTATTTTTTCAAAATTGTTGAATGAAACCACTTGAAACGCTGCACATGGATACAGACCACCAAACTAAATAACACAGCATAAGTTATATTGTCGTCATAATATTACTTTCTACACCTGTTAGTTCCCAGAATTCAGTTCTTTGCAGTCAAATTTTTCAATTTTAATTTTGCTTTTTGCTTTAATAACGTTTAGCAGCCAAGCTGAAAATGCTCGGCATTCGAGATAAAACAATTTTTTTTAGGAAATTAAGAACTCTGGAAACTACTCAGTTACCACAGTCATCATATAACTTAGACTCTTTCGTTTGCTGTTCTGCGTCCGTGTGCAACTTTTCATGTCGTTTTGGATGATAAATTTCAAGAAATATCAGATTTGTCGCAATGCTGCAATTTGACCTTATGCGTCAGACGCCATACTTGCGTAATCGAAATACCCGGGAAACTCGGGAGAGAAATACATCGTCCACGCCATTCTTGGTTATAGCGCAACGAAAGGGAATCTTTTTCTCTAGTGTAACATATGTTAAGGTAAACTCGTAGTTTACTTTAAATAAGGAATTGAGGCTAGGCGCTCGAGGTAGAATTTTGAGATAAAATTCATTGAAATGCGTGATCGGCTTTTGCCTTTGCCTTTGCCTTATCCGACACGAACCAGTGTTGACATTTTTTATTAAACGATTAGTTAGGGAAGGACACCCCCATTTTGGTTAATTTATATTCTTGCAGAATCTTGAATGTCGTATTCATGATACATTGGGGCCTTTTATGCGAGAGAAAGTAATACCATTCGAGGTTAAATAGGCGGGGGGCAGTGCATTTAAACGAGTAGTTTTGCGAAGTAATTCAGTCGCTGCTTACTGTGATCACGAGCAACTACGTAGTAAATTGTCTATGCGAGTGTTTGCGGATTATGTGAGCTTAGGCTTATATTACCCGCTGTTTATTTTATCTTGTGTTGACGAACCTGTTACTTTGTTCTATGGATGGGATTATCACAGTTACATGAAAAATTACTTCTTACATAGATGAAGAAAACTGCTTTATGTACATGTCATGTTATTTTCTTTAGTACTACTAATAATTTTGCTCCTGCATAAACTGAATTAATGCAATTTATACCAAAGTTTAGTCTTATTGACTGAATTGTTTCATTTATTTAGGTCGTTACGTTGGTTCATACATTATATCGAAGTGACCTTATCGAGCTAAGGCGAATTTTGGTTGTCGCGCCGCTTAACACAGTGTTGAACTGGCAAGTGGAATTCGAAAAGTGGCTTAGTGTTGACGACAGGCTGGATGTAAGGACCTTGATGTTGTTCGGTATTTCGCTTTGGATGTTTGTATTATCCGAGCTCTTGATAGTCATGTTAAATGAGGTCGACTGATGAGCAACGTGCAGACTATTTTATTTCAGTTCATCGGAAAGCAACTGAAGTATCCGAACCTCTTGCTGGACCCAGCCAGAGTGTGTGGCACAGTAACGATGCACGTGTTTCTCACGACTGTTACTAGAGTTGAATTCCAGCTCCGTGCAATTATGACTAAAAGTTACCTTGGTCACGTGTGAGGAGTGTGTTGTCCAGTTTTACTATATATTAAGCAACTCAGGTTATCACTGGGTACTCCTGTACTAACACTGGACCCATGACGAGTGGCTCCTACTGTACCCCAAAGAACAGCTTAGCTAGCTGATAGGGTTATCCAGTATAAATAAAAACTCCTTAAACTTTACAGATACGTCTAAAAAGAAGGCCTTCGTGACAATGGAAAAACTCTGCAAAATTTGTTGGATTTAACCTTCCAGATATTTCTACAAAGACTTTCGTGACTAGGAAAAATTATGCAAATTTTTTTGGGTTTAACCATTGAATCATTCCTAATGGAAGGTGTCCACCGAGAAGTAAAATCGCCTGGCGTTAGCCAATTTAAAATGTTATAGCTCACCACCGTCTGGAAAATATTAAGTTTCTTTTGAATTAACTATTAAATAACAAATCTGCAAAGTTGAATTCCCTTGAAGGGTAAGGGGGCATGCACTCGCAGAAAGTTTTAAAGTTTCTACGTAGACATTTTCAGCATTGTGAGGAAATAAATTGACTTTCGGAAAGGATTGGCGAGCAAAAGTTCCCTTCTTTTGCTATTTTGAGAAGTGATTAAATGTAATCACCATATTAGATTAAAAAATCCGTAAACGCTCAAAGTATGCAGAGGACTAATAAGTCAAAGAGCATTTTAACAGTTTAGGTCCCGTTGAATCCGTTTTAAAATCTGGATCAAACGAAGCCCGGGAGGAGAAAATGAAAGCGCAATCAGGGTAGTTGAGTTCAAACCCAGTGTACAATTTTTCTTGAAGTGTTAAAAATGAAAGAGGTCAAGCGTCATTTTAATGTTTAAAGAAAGTTGAATTTGTGCTGGTTGGTGTGATACAGTTTTAGGAAAAGATAACTTGTTTACAAAATATGTTACTGAAGAACCATTACGTGCCATTAATGATCGTGAATTTATTGACAAACCTGAGCGAGAAAAGCAGGGGTTGCTACCATCCTGTCCCCTCCCCCCTTGGATATGATACTGGCTCATTTACAAGTTCTCTTTTTCGATGTTTTGAATGTTGACAAATGGCAAGCATCTCTTTGTTAAATCTATCAACCGTTGCAGCGAGGCAGACAACTTTACGGTCTAACTTGGTTCGCGGGCACCACTCAGAGAGTAGCCGGTTTGATAGAAATCTTTGCTGAAATTGGTACTTTGTGAGCACATTACGTTAGGTTCCCGTAGTACCTTGAATGGTACATTGTCCCAAGGCCTCATGGAACCATCACAGGTTTTGTATGGGCAGAGTGCGTGGGGCCCCTGCGATACATTTATCTGCCTACCTAGGTAACAAGGTAATATCATGATGGCGCTGTAACATTAACTTCTGTTGGTTTCTAGTTTACAACTTTTCTATGTCTCTAACACATGCACTTTTTGTGTATTCTATCTTTTTCTTTATTTTTCTTGTTTCGACTACTTTTGTTTCTTATTTTCTTGATATACCCGTTCGTCAGCTGATCAACTAAGTAATTCCTTAAAGTTGTTTGAGTGTCTTTGCTTGTGTGATGATTTTATTTTAGGTTTTTGTACTAAACGAGGCCGGGTCAAATAACTGGAATCGCGCTGACATGTTGAAGAGGTGGCACAACTATGGTGGTGTATTGATCATGGGTTATACGATGTATCGGAACTTGTCACAGTGCCAGCGAGTAAAGAGCAAGCATCAGAAAAAGATTTTCCAAGAAACTCTTGTGGATCCAGGTACGCTATTTTTTATACCAGCCGAAATCTCGAAAGAAAAATAAAAATCATTTGACTATTTTTGAAGTAATATTTTCAAGTACGAGTTGGTGTTCTTCCTCCGATTTCTAGATACCGAGAAACGAGTTGAAAACGAGGCGAAACCGAGCTTTTTAACGAGTTTCGAGATATCTAGAAAACGGAGGAAGAACACTAAACGAGTGTTTGAAATTACTTCTCAAACGAACCAGTATTTTAGGCGAAAATCCAGCCGAAAGTTGGAAAAATTCAGCTGTAATCTTCCTTCGATTTCTAAATACTGATTAATTATGTATTTTGTTTTTTTAAGAAGGGAACGGTGCTGTTCATTTCCTATCACGAAAGTTAACCAAAGGAGAAAATATCCATCGGTTAAAGCTTTTGAAGTGCTAAAAACACTTATTTAGTTCCGATCATATCATCCCTTGGACCCATGAGAGAATACAGCCTTTTGTTTTTGTGTTCTAGCCCACCGCACAAAGCGCGGTGCCATAGCCGAAGGCTCAAGCTGGCGAGGGTACTAATCTGCACGGATGGGAACCTGAATTTCAGGCTGGATGTGTGGAGTCCGTTTATAATCGATGTGTCCAGGGAAGCTTAATATTTAAACTCGTAGCTTGATTATATAAATGGTTATATGTAAATCAATTTCGATTTCGGAAGCGATTCCAGTTCCTTCAAGGATACTGTGTGCGAATCCGAGGACTGATGTCGAGGTATCAAGGAAGCAGCTTGTTTCCAAAGTTTTCAACAGATAAAATCAATCCGTTACAAGGGGGAAGAAAAGACGACAGGCAACTTTTTTTTGTTTAAAAAACATATATGTAGTAATAATGGCCAAAAATCGTCTTGCGAGGATTTGACAAATTAAACTTCGACTTATAGTAAACTTTTATTAAGGCCACCATAACAAACAGCTTGCGGTAAAGGTATTAAGCTTATTAGCTTCCTGACGAAAAACTGGCTGAACTGTCATAGTTGAAGTTTTGTAATTTTTTTGTTCCGCCAAAGATGTTTGTTAAGAACTTTCCGCAAATCAATGTTTCGATCATTCCATGGTTGTTGAATGGGGGTTTTTCTTTAATTCCAGGATTTGAAAAGTTCTTAACTTCTATTTTTCTAGGACCAGAACTTGTCATTTGCGACGAGGGTCACATTCTTCGAAATTGCAAAAGTGCGATTTCTTTGGCAATGAATTCCATTAAGACCAAAAGAAGAATTGTTCTCACTGGAACTCCTCTTCAAAATAACTTACTGGAATGTATGTTTACTTTTCATTCTTTTAATGTTCTTGGTAATCAATGAGGAGCCCGAGCAGGCTTCTAGGTCGGGCTGCCCAAATTCGCTCTTGTTACAGATGATAGCTCCTCCTCGTCGTTGTCGTCGTAAGCGGCCAGTTCGCTTACTAGTGGCATTAAACTGAAAGCCAAAAGGCCTCCATCTCAGCCATGACCTGGAGTCATCGTTCCAGTTTGTACATGTAGAATCATGATTGCGTCAACGTCTTTGTTACTGGATTTCTTGCAAATAGTCCCAGGAAGGTTGCCTGGGACAAATGTAATATCACTTTAAGCTGGATTTCCTCATTGTGGTGATGATGATGATGAGGCCTTTATTCAAACAAAGGTAGTTCTAAATAGGCGAAGGCTAATAAAGAAGCAACCCTCAATCGTAGTAAAATAAATTGGAAAACTGATTTAGATTTATAAAATCAAGGGTGTTCGGACGTATTAAGTTTGACGCATGTTCAGGTGTGTATATGCAATTTTAAAATGAACTTAAATACTGAGGCTTCAGATATTTAAGAACCAAATAGGGCAGCTTGTACAATCTATGCTATATGAGCTTTAAGTTCAATCGAACTTGTGATTATGTGGTGTTATTCAGTACGTTATTTTTGCTGATTGCAATTGGAATCTGGGGCATCTTTCTCAAAAAAAGTACATGGATTTCAAGAACGTTTAAAAATTTAATTTGAGAAATGCCTTGTAAAGTTATTAATAACTTCATTAAAAACTGAAACCCCAATAGTCGCTTGCATACGCTTTTGGTAATAGCAGCTCTGGTTCAAATGACTTTTGAACATATCGCATGTTTATGGCGACCACATTTGTGTGTAATACCTTGGTTTTGTCTTTAAGTCTTTAACCGCTACATGAAGCTGCTAAAACTGTCCTTAGAAACTATAGTGTAGCAACGGAGTCCTAGCATCTTTAGTTTTAATCGTCAAAAGTGCTTGGCTTTTTTATTTGCAGACCATTGCATGGTTAGCTTCGTCAAACCCAATCTTCTCGGAACCTTGAGGGAATTTTCAAACAGCTTTATTCATCCAATTCAGAATGGTCAGTGTGCAGATTCTACCCCAGCTGATGTGCGACTGATGAAAAACAGATGTCACGTTCTTCATAAGATGTTAGAAGGTTGTGTGCAGGTACAGCTAACCAAAGTTATGATTATAAAACAGCTTAATAGTAAAAAATAAAGCCCAATACCAAGCTATTGGTTTCGAAATTTGATACTAATTATCATAAAACTTGGACAATTTTCATATCAACGCAATTTCATGAACGAGAAAGATTGTTTGATCTGATATCAAGACACCTTACTCTTTGTTGTCTGGATAGGCTGCAACCTTTCATAGTCTTCTGTTTCCGATTGAATTCTAGTCCGACCATGGAAAAATGATTTTGAAAGTTTTTCAATTTACAGTGCTGATATACCTGCAATACAATACTTTTTATAAAAGAAGGGGGAAAAAGCAGTTTGAGCTCTCTGAGGGACAGGTATACGCA
This sequence comes from Heliopora coerulea, assembly GCA_030142905.1. Classification (NCBI taxonomy): domain Eukaryota; kingdom Metazoa; phylum Cnidaria; class Anthozoa; order Scleralcyonacea; family Helioporidae; genus Heliopora; species Heliopora coerulea. The sequence continues at coordinate 63,374 of JASJOG010000005.1, forward strand.
GATAATGTTGAACATTATACCAGGCTTGGACTGGCCATTGTGTCATGGCGCCACAGAACAATGGCTGGCTATTGTTGAACAGTACGATGGCACAGTGACTAGTCCACGCCTGCTTTATACCAAGATTCTATCTGAAAATAAAATTCCTGGTAAGAAGCTGGAAAAAAACGATTGTTTTACAGGACAAAAAAATCAATTCTAAACAAATAAGTATTTTCCTATCATATTTGGTCGTTTATGCGAAACTAAACGATTGATTTTAATTCCCACACCAAGAAAACCTTTCCAGTTAGAGTGGGTTTTGCCAAACTTGTTCACGTTCTCCAGCGGCCATTTTGACTTTAGTTATGCAAGGTTAGAATTCAATTGTAATGATTTTTTTTCGTCAAGTAACGTCCTACGTTGCCAAAGTTGACAATTAGGCCCAGTTCAAACGTCGAACTTTTCACGTGCCGAGTCTAATGTTAATAAGCAAAATCCTTTGCTCAAACTGAATTTGCATTTGATTCGGCACATGAAAAGTTTGACGTATGAAATGGGCCTTAGTCTCGTATGCAAATTAACGATTTCGGGCCACGGAATATTTTGGTTTATTGTCAAATTAATCGTGAGATGCTTTGATGCGTTACCGAATATCATTAAATTTTGAAGAAACGATTCTCCAAAGTAACGTCACGTGGTCTAAAGTGGGGCAATAAATTGCGTAGCAAAATCGGTTTAAACATGTTTGCCGTTAGCTAACACAAAACTTTGCTTAACCAGACAACCATTGTCAAAGGTAGTTTTATTTAACCTTTTGTAGTTAAATTCGGAGTGGCGGATAAACAGTGAAACAAATTATGCAGTGTTCAGTTTAATTAGGCATGCTTCGTTGTTGTGAAATGAGTATTAGTTTTATTTTTAAAAAGGTTTAATTAAACATCTTTTGTACATGTTTAACGTTCCTGTGAATTGGGTGTAAGGTATTATGTATAAAATTACTACATAACGTTACAACCTATTTGTTGGAAACGTTGTCGGTGCTTTTGAGTTTCGAAATAGTCTTCAGTTTTCAAACTATTCCCCAAGTTACATCATTCTCATTCCCGCTCTTTTGTAATAGAGAAAGGATTACGCAGACATCGCACAGTTTTTACCACCCAAGTTTGAATATGTCATCAAGATCAGATTAACGGAAAAACAACGCGAAATGTACAAGTATTATCTGGATACATTTCTGATATCAGATGGCAATTTGCAGACAAGGGGTAATGGTGATTGTTATTTTTTAATAACTATTTCTGGTTATAACCTTGTAGCAGCTGTCCATAACGTGAACGTTTTCTCAGAAGAGTGATTAATTTGAGAACTTTTGAACTGCCGTACTCCTAGTGCAGTATTTTTATTGGTGCGTGCAAGTGGTTACGTACGGTGTGGTGAAAGACAGAATTTGGAGATCTTGGAACATTCATTAAAGTGTTGTCTGACACACCGCTGAATCCCGCTATCTCAAATTTAGTAGTTTCCCGCGTCATGCTACCGCAAACTGGAAATTTTTTGCGAAACTGGACACTACCGGAGCCCTCGCTATGTCGAACAACTTTTCGTTTCTCCAGATAATTCAACATAGCAGTATTCTATTTGTCAACTTTAAAAAATCATATTCCCAAAAACGGTGGGATTATGTGAAGCGGGAAAGTCATGCACATCTTAACAGTTACTCTAACGCAATGAACAGTTGATGCTTGAAAAGGTAAAGATGTGAATGTAGTCGCCTACTGAAAGGGGATTCGGGGATTGAAAACACTGAACACATTAAGTGCACTTCAATAAGTTGTTCCTGGACCTCTGGGTCAGGCATACTTACACCAAAGTATAGCAGTCATGAAAAATCCCTGCGTACAATCCTGAGTAAATGAGTGGCTAACTGAGAAACTGCTTTAAGCTGTACTGAAAACTGCGAATTACTTTTTCGAATTTTTTACTTCTTTTGCGAATTACGATTTTTTCATTTTTTTATCTTTTTATTTCTTTTTTTGTTTTTCTAATAAGGTCTAGGCGATTCCTGTAATCTTTTTGGTCAGTGACATTTCTCGTAAAGCTGGCCTGATAGAGCGTATCGAACAAAAGAACTGCGTTAACGTTATGGCATGTCAATAAATAAATAAAAAACAAACAAGTAAATAAAGAATCAGCAATTTTGATTGCGACAATGATGGGATTTAGACTAATAATAATTCAGATTAAGGTAAAATGAATCAGGGAACGATTTAATGAACAATGTCAGCCTGAGATCACGAAGAAAACTCTTTAAAAAACTATATTTCGATTTCAAGACTCAGGCACTGCTCGGGCTGAAGTTTTTCCGTGTATTCTTTTCATAACTGAAATAAATTGACAAAGACCTGTTAGCTGAAGAAAGCCGAACAAGTACAGTTGCCCAATTCTAAGAAAAGTCACACCTTGACTCACTACAAGCGATCTTCCGCTTGAGTTGTGTTTGCACTTGTTATTCAACCACAACCGATTCCATACTGTATTGTGGTCCTATTTATGACTAAGTTACGTCACTGTTTTTTTTTATTTCAGGGGGAGCTTTGTTCTCGGATTATCAGGCGTTGATGCGTATTTGGACTCATCCATGGTGCCTAAAGTTGGAGAGTGCCAGGCAGATCGAAAAGTTTATCGACACTGATGACAGCATGGCAGATTTTGTCGTTGAGAGTGGCGAGGAAGAAGAAAGCGCTGTGTCAAGTGAGGAAATGTCGTGGACGTCGAACAGTAGTGAGGATGAGAAAGGTAACATATAGTAGTTGTCTTTACTACCACATTTACTAGTATATAATCTTCGCGTGTATTTCTTTGCGTTTGTTGTTTTGTAGGTTTCTAAGAAAACTGAATGTCGTTGAATGTCCCTGTGATAATGACACGAATGACGTCATTTCAACCAGAAAAATTCCTGATGGAAATTCGAGGCGTAGCCGAGTGTCCTGTGGTATTTTTTTGGATCAAATGGTGTCATGAGTGTTTCTCTTACATTTTCTATTTGTTTTAGAAAATAACCAAAACTGTTTTTGAGTTCACCTGGCATCATTCACGCCTCTATACTGTATTATAAAATAATACGCATTCTACTTATGTTATGATTGGACAAGCCTCATTTTCTCACAGACCACAATGACGTCAAATTCATTTTGTACGGAGACAATAGATGAGGTAACGAAAACTCAAAAAAATCTGGGTTAATTTATGAAACAAACTGAAAATAGCTTCCGTATCTCTGTACTATGGTAGAAACATTCATGACGCCATTTCAACTGGAGAAATACTTCGAAACACTCGGCTACACCTCGTGTGTCTACTGGGCATTTTTTCCGGTTGAAATGACGTCATTCATATTTCTGTCACAGCACAGAGATACTCAAGCTGTTTTCTATTTGTTAAATATGAAATGGTGACGTAACCCATGTCTTTGTACTGTGAAAGAAATGAGGCTTATCCAATCAGACCTTGCGTACCATGCTTGTTTTATTACCAATTATGGACGGTTGTTTGAGATAAAATTGATATCGTAGTTTTGCAAACCTCTTATTATATTCGAAGGACTTTAACCTGTACATGAAATACGCCAAATCGTGGTCATCTGGCGTTAAAAGGTTGGATTTTTTGGCTCTTGCCATTTGGATGGTTAGGCTCATCAGTGCGTTGTTCTGAGTTCGATGTTTGTAGGAAGACCAGGAACCTTGACGTATAAGTTGATGTACCATCTACCGCGAACGCATAATAGTCATGTTTTTGTAAAAGAGGAAATAATGATTCAGAATGGACTTTTTCGTGTATTAGGCCCTGTAAAATTTATCGAACAGCTCAATCTAGTCGTGCAAATGGGTAGAGCCCTTTGCTTCTGTAAAGAGGTAGTAACTTCGGATTCATTACGAGACTGTTTGCAAAAAAATTCTTGTTTCTGTCAAGTTACAATAAAACACCTTTCAGCTTATCAGAAGGCATATTTTCGAGGTATTATGTTTGAAATATATACTATGTTTATCGTATGCTATATCGTACCTGTTGCATATTACATGTTACATTGTCTTAGCGTGGGACTGCACTACGGTTTAACGTAAGGACATTTGAGCAATACCCCTATATAGAACAAGAACATTTGTTTTGGTGCAAAGCGGTCAACCGAGAATGTGGTATGTCGACATCTGTAATGTTTCTTAGTAAATCAGTGTTTATATTTGTGCTCAGTGCTGTAGTTGTTGAGACAAGTAACGTTCTTCATTTTGTTCTGTTGAACTGAAAATCGCTCGTTTTGTTTATAAGATACGTATAGAAACCTGGTGATCTTATTAAAGTTAGAGAAACTGTAGAAAATAACTTTCAAAGAGGCAAAGTTTTTTGGGTGTCTAAAAGCTTAAATTTGGCCGTACATATAACCTGTCGAATTGAGGGTGTTATTTTTAGCTACGAGCTATGGTGCTTGTCATTTTACTGGTTAAACATTTGTGCTCGTTTTCATGTATTTTGTTTGTTCAAAAATAAATTTCGACATAATCAGAATTCGAAAAGCTGAACTGGTAGGTTCCGGGTCTCGTTACTCCGTATTCGTTATTAACTTATAATTTCCTTGGATTTTGATCGGTTGACTCCGACATTAAAATTTTCAGGTAAAACAGGTCGAAGGCGACGGGTGAATAGGTCCAGCACATCTTCGTCAGAGGAGAGCAGCGAAGAACGAAGCGATTCTGAAGACCCTTCACCGCAGAATGCAAATAGCGCACCAAGGAATGAAAAGCAGTCACGTACCTCTAGAACTTCTATGGCAATCAAACTGGACCCCGATCAGCCATCGACGTCCTCCACTGGGGTTGCCGATGGTGACATAAGCGAAGAAGAAAAAGCAGGTTCTGGTGATAAAGATGCTAAAGATCGTCCAGCTGAAAAGAACGAGGATTCATTTGCTTCTGGAAAGTTGCGTTCTGGACAGGAATTCAAAGAGGAGATTATTCCTGAAGAGGAGTGGTATGACAAATTCTTAACCGACGAAGATGAAATGAACGTTGAGTTGGGAAGCAAAGTTGTCCTACTTCTGGAAATCCTTGCTGATGCTGCTGCTTTAGAAGAAAAGGTTCTTGTGTTCAGCCACAGTTTGATATCGTTGGACGTAATTGAGAAGGCGTTGGGTGGTGGACAGATCGGAGGAAATACTGAGGACTGGTGTCGGGGATGTGACTATTTTCGCATGGATGGCAGTACAAGTGCCCAGATGAGAAAAAGATGGGCGGACATATTCAATGACGAAGAAAATAAAGCGTATGTTGAGTTTAATTTTTAAAATTTAAAGGGTTTCCCCAAACGTTAACAAACTGATGTTGACCCCATGAAAGCTGACGAATCTATCAAACTAGAGGGCATTGAACCCAGTCGTTCGTCAACCGATGGTAACCAGTTGAAAGGTGCCATATTTTGGGAAGAATATCGGGTAACCTGTAATTTTGTTTGCTACAAAAAAGATGCATCATAGAGACTTAACTTCAAATGACAGCTTCTGGCAACCTATTGGCCGATTGTCTAAGCTCCCAGACTACTGATGGGTTTCTTGAAGTTAATTCTAAGACGTTATATCCTTTGTTTATCTGGATTAAATCGGGTCTTGTCGCTTTTTGAAACTTTATTTACCTACTTTGCATACCTAGCTTTCTTGATAAAAAAAACGGTGAAAGAACGAGCTTAAGTTTTGAGATGAGATTTCCGAGTACCAAATATTGTATAACCCTGTAACGCCCAAAGTTCAGATGAACAAATATGAGAACAGAATAAATATAGGAGGGAACATGTAACAAAAGAAAAAAAAATACAAGCATTAAAGGGAGGCGTAGTATTTCAAACAAGAGATGGAGTACTTGATTTGATATCAACACACCGCGAAGTTGTTGAAAAACAAGTTGATAACCAACTTTCTTAGCCAACTTCGAGCTTTATCAGTTAAAACACTACTTTTGACTGTGCGATATTGCATTTCAAAAGGGAGTATATTTTAGCCGAGGATCAAGTTAAAATTTGCTTGAATGTCATGCTAACTAAGATCACATTTTCAAAGTATGGTCTAATTAGAAACGAATTTACGAGAACACAAGTTTTCCTTAAGAGTTATTAAAGAGTTTGAGACGTAATAGTACAAACATCAGTTTGAGTGTGTTCCCAAATACGAGAAACATTGAAAACTGAGGGTCGTAGCACCAAGATTTTTGTTTTTCTTGAGTGTTCGGAGGTCCTTGATATGAAACGCAATAAATGAGCGCTTGAACTATTTTCTCAGAAGGTTGTTCCCATTGATTTACTGCAAGTCTGTCTCGTTGATTTGAATATATAAATTAACCAATGTGATCCCGATCACTAGTGATTTTCCTACAGGTTTTCATTGGGTATCAAAATCCATGCATGTGATTTGGCATGCGTTCATGGATTGGTTACCATAATCATGAATTATTAATGAGCCTGAGATCACTATATAAAATGGTAATTTCAGTGGGAAGTAGTTATTTTCTTGGCCTAAGAATTATATTTGAAAACGAATTAACACTAATTCCATATAATAATCCCATCCAAACTCTAATCATTATCCTAATCCAACCTAGCGAAATAACCTTCTCCATTTCAAGAATTATTAGATTTCATTAAAATTCTTACTCATTAGGGGAAATGCAAAATGTCATGTTTTCACCGAGATCATTGTGATGTGCAAAGCGATCATAGCATATCCAAATCAGTGATCATTAAAAGTTATTGTATTATGACCATTTTTGGAGCAGAATTTTTAAATTTGTTGGTGGTTTCCTTGGAAATAGGTTTTGCTTGCTCGGCTTGGCGAGCCCTTTACGGGCTTAGTCAAACAGTGGTACTTACATATTTTCTTGCACTTGAAATAAAAAAAAAAAATAAAAAAAAAATTCCAAGCAAGCCAAAGCGACTTGTCTCTGGTTTCTTGGACTTTACAAATTTCCTTTTTTTTTCAACATTTCTTACCCTCTTGTGGGGGAGTGTCCCAACTGTTTGAATTCTATTGATTGCGAGTCTTTGAACCAGCGAATTAACGTCGTTATCCGAAGATGCTCGAAAATATGTCGATGGTGACTGTGCGATGACTGTCGTAATGACGATGACGATGATGATGATGTCTACGGTTGATTGTTCTGGTGGAAATCGTTAATTTGGTGAAAATAGCAATGTCTAGCAAATTGCGCGAAATATTCCCATGACGGTTACAAAAGGAAAAAAAAAAGTAGCTCGGAATAATGTGAAACATATTTAATAACCAAAGTTTTGTCACTACTCGCAACATCAGATTGACAGTACAATAGATAGATAAACATATTAGACGAGCAATATTTAATGACAATGAATGTGATATATTTACAAGAGTCAAGGAAATGGACAGTGGATAACTAACAGCAAGGTGATTGAACGGACAAAGTTAATAACGCTTTCTTTCAGAGGTAGAACTACCTTTCCAGCCAATTGGAAAATATTCTAATTGAATATCAGTGAGTTTTTGTAGGTAGACGTGCTAGTAATAAAGATAATCATTATCACAATAATAATGATAATGGTAATGATGATGATAATAGCAATCTGGGAATAGAATATTGAAATTTTTCAATGTTTAAATTTGCTTTTCAAGTTGGTATTGAATTGAATGATCAATTCAATATGTTCTAGATTTTGTCCTTATGTGTTTTATTCGAAACATTTTTCAATTCCTTTTTTTTCCATCGTAGGGCTCGGCTCTTCCTCATTTCCACAAAAGCTGGTGGACTTGGAATTAATTTGATCGGTGCTAGTCGGGTTATTGTATTTGATATATCGTGGAATCCGTCACATGACGTCCAGTCGATATTTCGTAGCTACCGTTTTGGGCAAAACAAACCGGTGTTTGTTTACAGATTTATCGCTCAGGTTAGCTTTTCTTTCGTTATCTTTTCGTTCTTGTTTCTGCGTGTATTGATATCATCGGTCTAAGATGTTCATCCAATTTGCACTTGTATGTCATGAACCTTATAATCTTTATTCTTGTTTGGCTATATATATATATATATATATATATATATATATATAACTGCTGATTTACAGTTATTTTTACATCAATGTTAACCCAAGTTCTAACGCAAATTTTCTCGCTACACCTCTTGTTATTTCTAACCTAATTCCTGCTGCTAATCATATCCATACAGCCGAATAAACACGTTTATCTGCTTTTGTTTATTGAAAAGTCGGCGAATTTAAATCCTGCTGAGGAACATAAAATCTGAGATTATTTTTATTAGGTATAATTTGTTTTACGTTTATAGGGAACCATGGAGGAGAAAATCTACGATAGACAGGTACGTACTGGAACACTTTACTAACTACTCGCAAAGCCGTTATATCTGTGAACAAGTATCCAATGTGACAATGAGATTGCGTTCGGAAATTGGTCACTAGTCCAATTTTTAGAACAAAATCCGAATTATAGTTGGGACAGAAACAACGAAACAGCACACTGTTGAGCTAGGTTAGATTAAGTAGCACAAGGAATTGAAGGCTGCAATATATCTCGCAACTGCGGCAGAAAAGCGTCTAGCCATTTTAAGGCAAGTGGCACGAAAACATTGTGGAGTATAAACTTGCTTTTCTACACAAGCGTAGTTGACTAGTTTGACTTTTGAAAGCTGATTGCTTGTAATACTAGTGACAAAATTTGTTTAATGAGATTATCATGGGTTTTAACAGTCCTTACTTTTTTGGTTGGCCCTTATGTTATAATTTAACGCTCAGCTTTATCAGACAAAGTTCTCAACAGTTCGCCCTTTTAATGATATTTACTTGCTAGGAAAAAAAGCGGAAAAAAAAATTTGGCCAGAATTGACTGTACGTTTTGGCTGAAGTCTGAGCTCATCCATAATTCAGGCGTGACATTTTTGTACGTTTTTTCGTTGATTCCTTCGTTTATTCGCTTGCTTGTACTACGTTCTTTCGTTTGTTTTCTTTTAGTCGGTCGTTCGGGTTGTTTATCTATCTCTCTGTTGAATGTCTTAGGTGACCAAACTGTCAGTTTCTCAACGTGTGGTCGATGAGCATCAAATCGAACGTCACTTTAATGCAAATGATCTGGCAGAGCTTTACCGTTTCGAGCCAGATATCTTGGAAAATGAGGCCGACGAAAGACCGACTCCAGTGATACCAAAGGTAAAATTTAAGATAGATGATTACGATCCTATCTTAAAAAGCCGCTAACGTATCCAACTCATGAAGGCCACTTGTATGTGTGCAGAGTTTAGCTGGCTGTATGCGTAAAGACTTTCACACGAAAAATATCTGACGTTTATTTCAGGATTACCCAAAAATAGATGTACGTGAATACTTGCATGTTTATATGTTTATGTGTATACTTATATAAAATAAAAACCGTTACCCAAGCCATTGATTTTTTTTAATTGAGTTATTGATTGTTCTGGTGTGATGTGAATGAGAGTGGACACGTTCTCATTCCTCTATTTCGTCGTTAAAACATTTCGTATTCCGTCAAAAAATAAATGACAGCTACTTGTATACACGTTGTTGTAGGACCCTATCTTAGCCGAACTCATCAATCGCCTTTACCCAAAGTGGATTGTAAAATACCACGAACATGATTCATTACTACGTAATAGACCTGAAGAGGAGCTGACGGAAGCCGAGCGTAAAGAAGCTTGGGAAAATTATGAAGCCGAAAAACAAGGCCTAAACAACCGCATGCCATGTAAGTATTTCTTTCAGCAATTTTGCATAAATATTAGAGCTGAATAAGTAATTTTGATAAGAACTATCGTTCACACTGCTCAGTCCGAACTAAAGTTAAAGGAATAGCGAAATTTTACTTGCTGCCGTTTTATTAAATAGTACTTAATGCACGCTGTAGTACTTCAGCGATAAAAATATGACATTTTCACGATGCTCTGTTTAGCCAAGCGAGGTTTTTAGTGTTGGCAGTGCTGAAATTTTGGAAAATGTTTGCCCTTAAATTTTTGCTTGTGAAGTAGATTACTTTATTAGGTTTCGGAAAAGCTAAAGCGTTAAGGGGGGAGTTTTACCGCATCGTTAAAAATGGCCAAGGACATCCTTGCACATGAACAGAAAGCTAACGTCATAAATGAACTGAAAAGAATTGAAGAAACAATTTCACTACCGACAAAAATTTTTAATGTTTCGATCATTATTTTTGTACGTTGGTCCAACGGTAATTGGTCATTTTGCGAATTGTTACCATAACTTTGATGAATACGTTAACTTTCAGTTTTTATGCCGTTAGCTCATCAAGTATTTTCACATTTTCGACGAATTTTCTGTTCCTAAGGCTACCGGTGTAGACAAAATAACTGCGTGTTACAGAATCCTTAACGAAGATATTCGGATACTGTTATATTGGACTATACAGAACTAATTCTATTAGATTGGAGGGTTGCGAGAGTCATTTCTATTCACAGAAAAGCCCCAAAATCTGTTGGATAACTTTTGGCCGATTTCAATATTATCAGTTATTGAAAACTTTTGGAAAAAATACGATGTGGATAATTAGGTGGTAATGTATTACAAGTCAACAGATCAATGTCAATTTGGCTTTCGACATATCCACACCTTTATGATAACTTCAACTGACAAATTATCGCAAACATTCATCGAGGATTATATTGGTTGTTTTACTGAACTTGAAGAAGGCGTTAAATACATTTTATCAAGTATTACTAGCCGAACTAAAATTCCTTTTTAATCACACGTTATTGACCGCTCAAAGATGTGGTTTGTGAGCGATAAACCCTAAAATCCAAAAGAAATTATTTGTAGAGGTCCCAGAAATTTAGTCTTGGCCCATTTCTCGCCTTAGTTCATCTAAACGATCTACAGAATCGTGTGCAATTAACTTCCGTTCTTATATTTGCAAATCGTACTGGCATAACAGCGTATAGCAAATCGATTTACGAAATGGAGGCCATGAATTTTTACGTCAGAAATGTTAAGGAGTGGCTTTCATCAAATACTTTGTTCAAACATAGCCAAAGCTGAGTATCCTTGAATGTAAAGCTAGATGAGTAATTTGTGAGTATGTTTGAGTGGAAGCCTTCTTCGACATCCAGGTTATTCGGCGGGAATCAAATCCGTAGTTCTGGTAAACTCAATCTCGTTTCCAGTAGTTTCATGATCGGTTGGAGAAGACTGACGTGAAATCGAATTTACGGGACCTGATTTTTACCATCCCGTTACTTGTGCGCATGTTCTGGGTGCTTTCACTCACTTAAATTGGAAGATATAAAATACTATTGGGATGCTTTTCCAATCTGTTAACTTTAGCCCCTGTTGAACTTATTTTTTTGTTTACCTAAATTTCGGTGATAATCGCTTGAAGCTGACATTTTCCAGTGAACAGTTTGTTCGAAATCTTGCCTGAAATGAGCATTTGAGGATTGTGGAGTATACACGAGACATGCTATAAACAGTGACTTACAAGGTTTCGACGGCAATTTATGGGTATTTCGTATTTTGAAACATCGCTAAAACGTAACTGAAAAGAATTCAAGCGGTTACAGTGCAACCCTGCCATACGGCCACTTTATTTTGTTCGGAGAAAAGGCCCATACACTTTCCTGTAAGAAAACCCCGTTAATGGGGCCAACGGCCACATTGTGAAACCCCAATGTTATATATTCCTTTATAAATTCACCTCGTTAATACGGTTACTCAAACCAAATGTGCATTACGAAGGACAGATTAGTGATAAACGAAAATAAATCTTGAGAAACAACGATTTTCTTTTCTAATTGAAAATGTCTGTGACATGTCTTATCGCTGACTTCTAAAACAGCCATTTCCTTTACAAAGTCAGGAATGTAATACGACCCCTATTAAATGACAAAGGAAAATAAAAGTTGACATACACTAATATCCTTTAAATTGCAAAATGATTAAGTCATTGTACTTGCACACAGAACAAGTCAATCGAAAGTCACAGATTTTTCTTTTTTTAAAAACTCCGTTGAAAGTTAATTTATTAATGAAAGTAACATCCAGAATTGGAGAGTTTGGAGCCTTTGTTTTGAAAAGGACGATATGTATAGCAGATTGTTCCTGTTTATAAAATTCAGTTATGTTTATCTTACTGTGTAGTTCTGTTTCAATTAAGTTATATCTGCATCCTGGATGTTTAAAGACAGTTGTTTAGAAGTGCAGTTGTGCAGTTACTTCGTTATAAATTAGCCGCGAATTCATTCAAACGAACTTAAAATAATGGATATAGTTGCCATGTTTTGATTTTTTACCCTTTCAATTATTTACCGTTCAGGTATTTCCGGTAATAAATAAATGTCTGAAGATGGGTTAGGCAAAACTGAAAAAAACCTAGATTTCCCCACAAACCAACCCAGGGAGACTGAGAACGAAATTGTAGGAAACTAGCCCTAAATAAATTGTCTGTTTTTCTTTCGGTAAGAATGTTTCTTGTGATTGGTATGTTGTGGTTCTTGGGTTATCACATTAGGGAACTTAAGAAACCATGTTTTTTGCGGCGACGGCAACGTGAGTGACCCAGCGGATCTAGGATGAGTACGGCGTTGTTCCCGTCAAAATACGGAAGTTAAGCAAAACAAAATGTCTGGCTGGAAAGTCTGAAGTGTTTGAACATTTGTTTCGTTCGCACCATGTCACGGTTTCGATGTATGACAGAGTAAGGCCATTTTCTTTTGTTTTGAATTTATCGGGCAACTTATCTTTGAAGAGTAAAACCTCAAATATTCACCACCTATCGGAGTCCAAGATATTTTTGCTGCATTATGAAATGCAAATAACTGACGATAATACAACTTAAAGTTTCGGTTTTATCATAGCCTGAGCTTGGATTGACTTCTTAATGATCTAAACATACAAATTTTGAATAATTCGTTCTTCGGAAACTATCCGACCACATAAGAGAACGAATGAAGAACCTAATTGAAACTATTTTATCTTTGTGCTTAGTGTCGTGGTTCGATAAAGTTTACAACCAAAAACATATGAACACAATTTTACAAAGTTGACGAACAAGCTTTAGTTTCGTCCTCGAGCAAAGTAACAAGAAAAGGACTTAACATATTAACCACAAAACAAACTGATCAAGAAATACTCTTTCGAGCCTAAAAGATAGATATTTCACTCACGTTCTAGAGACAACGGCAAAACGTCTATTTTGACGTCGGCGCCGAAGCCCGACAGCGGATGAAGAAAACGAACAACGTCATCCAGAAGTAAAAATGACATCCGGTCGCCGTCGCCGTCTACGAAAACGGCATTTCTTAAGTTCCCTATTCATTGACTAAAGATTATCATTTAAAATTGGTTTACAAGGAAACTGTTTTTTTGTTAATATAGCTACGCAGAATGGTGTAAATGTGAACTTCTTAGGCCCTCATATGTCAAATGTCATAAATGCCGGTATCGCAAATTCAACAAATCCGACTGGTGCCTCTTTTCGTACTCCTGCTGTGTCCATTACGGGTATAAGAACCTCAAATCCTCATGCGCAAACGCAGCACCAAAGAGTGGTCAACGTACCGCATCAAGTTCAACAGCAGCAACAGCAACAACGAGTGTTAGACGAGCAAAGACAACGCCTGTTTGAATTCGAGAGACAAAGAGTCGAGATCGAGCGGCGGCGTGAAGAGGAGTTGCGTAATCGAGAGACGCTTCGTCAAATTGAAATGCGTCGACAGGAGGAAATTCGTGCGCGACAGGCTAGGGAACGTGAATTTGCAGAACAGAGAAGACAACAGCTGGAACTTGAACAGAATCAGCAGTTTTTACAGCAGCTACTTCAGAATCGTGGAAATCAGGCTGGTCTTGTTACGCAACCAACTGGATTGCATGGATTTCCGCCTGGTCAGTCGATGTATCGTGTAGTTGTTAACTCTAATCAGCGACCACCAGCCCCTCGTCGATCTCCTCCAAGAATAATCGAACTACCACCAGATGCCTAAGGAATAGCCGCTTCGGGTGTTGGTGCGTCTTTTTTTGTTGAATCCAAGAGAAGTTAAGTCGCAACTGTGCTTTCTTATTGGCAAAAGAAGTTAATCTGCTACATTTCCTCGGAAATTTACGTGGAAACTTCAGAAGAAATTCTAGGTTGAAACAACATTACGTCACTGATTTGCAGAAGGTTGTAGATTGCTTTCGACATAACAGTTTTACCATCCTGAGTAATGACGTTACGTACTATCAAGTCTGATTCTGATGAAAACCTACCTAAATTTTCCGAGAAATCGGTATTGACAATTAATATATTATTGCAAAAAGTGTGAGGCAGCGAATTGTTAAAACGTTGAAACATTCACAACATCTGTTCTAAGGCAAGTTCATTATAAATATTAGCATGGACAGTCGGTAAAGGTATTTAAGCCAAAAACATTTAAGTTTACAGAAATTCCTTTTATCGGTTCTTTAGGACCAAAGGCGGTTCTGCTCAAGCAGTTCTGGGCAAGATTCAATCTAAATTATATTTGCAGTATTGGGACAATTATTTGTAAATTTTTAACATGTAACTGTTTTCACGAAAAAGCTGTGTAATTCTCAATTCAAGTTGCATCCACTCAACAGTGCATGCGTGACGGTTCTCCACCTTGGGTACGCCTTGTTGTATTGAAGACATGTATTATAGCAGAGGATTATAGAAATTTATTGAAAATGTACAGAATACGCACTGTTTTTCATACAATCTTAACTCCATAATTCGCACTGCATAGTACCCCACACAGTCCGTAAAGAAAGAACCAATTCTATCCGTACGTATTGAATATGATGGATGGGATTACGAGGCCAATTTAATGCATTGAGGTACCACGTTGATCGATCTGCGTAGTTGGAACGGTGTACTTATCATTGGCTCTGCAAAGTTACGGAAGTTAGGTCGACTTAGGGAGCAACAGCGAACGTCAGAGTTTGTGATAGCATGAGATGTTGGACGTTTGATGTATCGATAATCCTAAGGCTTGTCTCCCTATAGGGGAACTGAATACGTGACCTGAGAAATCATCTTGCCAACCAGACGTTAAGGAGCAGTTTTTGAACTATTCTCGTTCTTGAATACCGGTACGAGATTAATCCAGACTGTTTTGAGTAAGCCTATCCATTATTCCTTCTACAGAATACGAGAACACTATTTTTTGCATACTTAAACTGGAATAGGTCACAAAAGATACAGATAACGTTCATTCTAATAATTTTCATTTCTTAATCATTCCAAATGCTCGCTCACTGAGACTACCCTATCGCGTGAGATTTAAAAAGTCAAGTCGAGTTTCAGGAATTTAAAAAGTGATTTTTATGCCGCAAAAAAATCTGCAACCTTGGTCGTCGGTTTGTCATTGGTTATTGCGTAGGTATTAAGTGTTGGTTTTGCACGAAGAAAAGTCTTAAAATTCTCTACACTAGCCTTACTTGAGAAATTTTTTCTATTTAAAAGAAATACTTTCCGCAAATTAAATTTATAATTGTTTTTGTGAGTGTGAAATGTTTAAATATGACAAAATCAAGGTTGAAGCTATCCTAAATCCTTTTTTCCTTTAAAAAAAATTCCACATAAAACCTTACCCTTACCCACCTTATTTGTATAAGATTGGAATTTTTGAACCAATTAAGTAATTCGGAGATTCAAGTACAAATGAAATTCGGTATGAAAATCTTGTTCAGTGAAGCCTGAATGGCGTACACTCAACTCCCTCAGTGCGGACACATCTGTATTATGTATCCGGGCCGTACATAACGTATTTCCCTGTACATTAACTCTGTAAGGGGGACACCTCTAAAGCGGACAGCGGACACTTTTTGGAAGAATTTTGGTCTAAAATATCTGTCTAGCCGGACACTTAAAATGCAAATTTGCGTACGCCAAAAACGTTTTAAGCCGGATACATATTGGCTTAGAGTGGAGCCAACCTTACAATAAGATAAAATTACAACTAAAGAATTCTTTATTGGATTAACAGAAGGGTGTTCTACTGTTGAGCAGACCCACTCATCACGTTAGACGTGTGTGACTAGAATTTGTTTATATTTTATTAACTTATTAAAAATTAATAGAGAACAATTATTCACCGAAGTGGAGGTGAATAATTGCCCTAGAATATACCTCGCAAAATTTTTTTTACATACATTTTTTGAAATTTTTAAAATTTTTCGGGATGTCGGCTTGTCGCCCACTCATCATTTGTAAACAAAACATTTTCAAACACATCCTGAGTGCATTTATCGCTAAAAAGTGAAAGAAATACATATCTTTGAATACTTAATTGCCAAATTTCGTTGCTTTTTTGGTGTTCTCTGGCACGGCGACTTAGTTTATTGAAAAAGGGTTCTTCCGTAACAAACAGTACTGGACACCTTGTTTTGCTCGGAGGTGGATAGTGCAGGATATTCCGAAATAGAGAAACCAATCAGATTGCACAAAAAACACTATCCACCTGCGAGGTATATGCTAAAATGGTTTATTTGCACGACCGTGTAGACGTCTTGTGACATCCACGCGTCTTCCTTTCTCCTGTTCTCGTTCGTGGTTTTGCAGAAGTCCATTTGTTATTTTATCTTTTTTCTTCGTCATGTTTTTCTCCAGCCAATTCATAGCCGAGTTAAAGCCTTTAAAGTGTGCTCAGTGTCATTTAAGGTGACTGTGAACGTTTAATTTTGCTTTTAATAAAGATTGCGTTCCAGTTATGACGTCACAAATGTCGGGCGGACACCTAAAGCTAGTCCTGCTTTCGAGAGTTGACTGTATAACACAGGCCGAAAATGCCATTAATGGATTCAACTAATACCGGGGAGAACCAATATAAACTTTACGTTCTATCATCTCTGATTACTTTTTAACCTTGTTTAGTTTGTACGGGAAAGTATTTGGATGAGTTTTTCGTACAGATCGAACGATGAAGTGGTGAGGTCTGGGCGGAAAAAAGTCATAAGCAAATACTTCCGCGTTCAGATCGAACAAACGAGGTTCAATGAGGAATTTATATGGCTTTTGGTTCCTTCATAGCGATTAACGACCTTATTTCACGACTTAACGGCTTAGATTTGCTTGTTTTTGTCTACAACTTCGTGTTTTTTGCATCTGTTCATCTAGTTTTCAGCTGAAAATTATCATTGAAAAGATTTAACTACATCTTGTAGTTAATCTTTTGTAAAACATTCCTGGATCGGGTTTTTGTTTGTCTTCAAATGAAGTCGGAAATTTTCAAGCCGAAACTTGCTGATGTGTACGAAAAAAATTATTGCACGGCTAGGCAGCCAATTAGCATATGTCATGTTGTGTACAGAGTGTATAGCAAGCTCAGCCATATATTAAATTGGCTTATTTGGCCGAGCTCGCTATCCAGTCTGTCCACAAAATGACGCACGCTGATTAGCTACTGTGCCGTGCAATACGTTTTTCGTACAGACCAGCTAGTTTTGGCGGGAAAATTTCCGAGTTGATTTGAAGAAAAACAAACCAGATTCAGGTACGTTTTACTGAAGATTTATAAAAACAAATTACGAAAAAAGAAGTTAAATGTTCTCAACGATAATTTTAAGCAGAAAACTAGATGAATAGATCAAAAAACCACGAAGAAATAGGTAAGAACAAGCAAGCAAACCTAAGTCGCTAACTCACGAACACAAAGCGTGGTTTAAAGCGAGGAAGGGAACCAAAAGCCATATGATAAATTCCTTATTAACCTCGTTTGTTCGGTCTGTGCGGGAAAGTCTTTGCCTTTGGTTTTTCCCACACAGACCTCTTCCCTTCGTCGCTCGGTCTTAACGAAAACCTCAAGCAAATACTTTCCCGTACAGACCTCACAGTCGGTTAATAAGTAATCAATATTTAACGATACAGGGTGGCATAAACAAGACATTGACGGAACCGCAACAGTGGCTGTACATGCAAATTCTATGTTAAATACATAAAAGCTTCCCTCTATCTGAAAGTAGTTATTAACCCCATTAAAGGGCATTAGCGTAGCCAAGGGGGGAGTTGGTCCCCCACTTTTGGTCCTGACTAGGTCCGTCGATACATCCAGTACGTTCGTCGGTACATTAAGCGTGTCGCGGTCTCGCGGATTCCGTTTGCGTTTGAATCATCAAATTAAAAAATTGTTAAATAAGCTCCGGCAAAAGTTAAGTAGGGGAAAGACGTCCAATACAAAATGTCCGCAAGGAATTCTGTTTTGTTTTGTTTTTTAACCGACAAAAATGATAGATCCAGTCAACCCTTGTGACAAAGTGGTTGTGGTAGCGGTGATGGCCGAAAAAGAAGATACGTTAGTACATATCATAACTCACGTGATGTGCGCACTTTCGCGAATCATTTTCAAAATTTAATACCATCGTACCAACCAGAGGTAGCAAAGTAGAAATCATTTATTCCTTTATCGAATTTCAAGTTTCTCATGCTGTCGGTTTGGTTAAATTTGATTTTTCCTTAATATTTGTCGTACATTGCTAACATCTTGTCAGTACATTTGTCTAAAATATCCCCTGCCCCCCTATCAAATTTCTGGCTACGCGACTGTTAAGGGCCAAGGGCGCACTTTAGTATTTTACTCTGGTAACGCCAAACGATTTTACTCGTCAAAAGGACGAGCCCTACTTAATGAGTTGAGCACCATTCTCTTACAGTATTCCAAGATAGACTACTGCGTGCAAAGAATTGTGATCGAATGTATACAGTACTGATCAATATTATCAATTGTCAAATCTTATGATACTAAGGATAACACTGCTCACCTCTCCTGAAGGCTGATCACGTGGTTAATATGAACTCGAGCTGAGATCTCAGACAAGTTAGCCGCGTGAAGTTTTAATCCGGTAATATAACGTGACGAAAGTAATGTGCCCTTTAAGTCTATTTGGCCAAACAATAGCGCAAGTTGCTGTAAACCAGCTTACGTTAAGTTTCACTGGGTCTGGGGGAACAGGAACTCAAGTTGAAACAAGTTTAAGTAGACGGCGCATGAATACTTTCAATTTCCAGCAATAAATATAGTTTCCCGTGAAACTAACTTGCGGCAGCTCGTAATATAGACCTGAGGCTAACACACCAAGAACGTCGAAGACGTTATTCATGCAATAGAATTTTCATCAGAACAAAGAATAATTTTTCGTCTTACGAATAATTCCAGCGTCGTTCTCTACCTGCATACGTCACTCAGCGTTTTCCTGTACTTAGGACGAGGTCAAGTCATGGAACAGCGAAAGCTGTTCGTTGATTTTGATATCCACTTGTCAACGGAATCTTTTCAAAACCGTTGAAGCTTTTGGGCGGTCAAAAAACCGACTATAATAATCCAAAACGACGTAATAATCCGCAGTTTCTAATAAATCCTAAAGTCTCGACAGGGGTCAATGTCTTCCGTTGCTTAAGATCACTAATGGCAGCAAAACGAGTCCGCAAGAAAATGCAAATTGTTGGAAACCTGTCCCAAAATTTAAACCTGTTCAAATTTCATGCAAGTCAAACTGATCTAGGTCGAAACATACAGCACTTAACATTCTAGTTACGTATTATTTGTAACATATCAAGTTTCATAAGTGACTATGACTAAACAAAATAAACGTTACACCAAGGTTTGTTCAGGGAACTCCAATATGGGTGATGCAATGAGCACTGGTCATTGCGTATTCAGAATGAAATGTCTTTATTTAACGTTCTAGTGATTTGTTTACAATGTGCTTCTTGTCACTCCCTTGTTTTTCAGCGCGCTCCCGCTCTTGGAGGGCCGGCTCGCGCCATTCGGCCAACTGCAGTTCATTGGTTAACATAACTCAACAATGATACAATGAAAACACTACACTGATCTCGCTGATCGTTGTGATGCGGTAGACGACTGGCGTGATCGTCTGCCCGATGAAAATTCAACCGAAAGTAGTCGTTAGGCCGCCCTCATGTTATGGCAGTTCTTGCTTTAATCGTCCAATATTGGAAGAATGTTGTTAAAGAGGATATGGGGTAATCATTTACCATGTGAATCCTTATTTATTTGATAAGATTCAGTATAAGGAATGAAAACCTCCCATTGTCTCAAATTTGTCCACGTCTTGAAATTCAAGTATCGTGGGAGTTACGTCAGACCAGTGGTACCTTATAAGAGTTTTATAGAAATCGGAGTTGATGATATTGAAATGTTGAGATCAAAGTTTACTCAATATGTTGTGTTAACCCTGCCTACTTCAGGGGCCGCGGAACGATATTTTGGGTGGGGGAGCTGACTGGGGGCGATAGCATGACCCTCTGAAAAAATTAAATTCAATATTTCTGAGACGGTCGTCAACACTTCTTATTTTAATGATTACTCAGAAATCACAAAACACTGGTTAAATTAACAGGAACAACTCAAATACTATCAGCTGGTCACTCAAATATCGGATATGTTTATCGGATTTTTAAAATCATAAACTAAAATGCGAGTGTGGTTCTCGCTATGCAAGTAGAACAACTCAACGGTTAAGTGAAAGGATCAAGCAACATGTGCCAAGTGTTATACGAAACAAGACCATACCATTAAGAAATCAGCCGAAAAGGCAATGTACCTCTGTTGATTAAACGATTGATTGTGACTCGGAAATCGGTCGACATTCGTTGTCAAACAGATGTTGTGCCAATAACTAATCACACTCCAAATTTAGCATCCTGGCAAAGTGCCGCCCAGCATTCTTTCTAAAGATTATGGAATCCATGTATATTGGCGTTATTTTGATGTTTAATCCCTCCTACGTGGGTTGACATCATTGCCTTTACATCAGGTATAAATATAAGCTGATAACTCACTTCCCAACAGTTAGCAAACGTTTGCACCTGAAGAGTGGTCTGCCGAAATGCATAGTGCTTCTTTTTAGTATTTACTTTCTCTCTGTGTGTTGGTTCCTCTAGTTCTTTTCAGAACTGTCTTGTATAACCATTCACCATGGTTAAGACGTTTTTCAAAGCAATACTGAAATATTTCATTTCTTTCCAAAAAAAGTGGTGGGGGGCTAAAGCCCCCCAGCTACCCCCCCGTCTCCGCGGCCCTGTATTTTAACTCTTATGTGCTCTCAGAAAAAGCAATTGAAGCTTCGAATTTTGAGATATTGAAGTCCCTGGTTAATATTTCAGTGCCCTTGTGATGTTTTTTAAACACTCGTGAAGAGTGTAGACGTTTCACTCACTGACCAATCTAACCAAGTTATCTAGTTCACGCCTAGTAATTTGGGGGCGAGATAGTTTGAAGGATTCCTTTTTTAGGTTAAACTAATTAAAGACAAATACCAGTTGATGGTTTATTGGTTTTTGACAGAGAATGTGACGAATTACTTCGGCTATTTGTATTTCAACCAAAAACGGTAGTTGAACGACTTGGAATTTAACTGCTGGCTGTCTTGTCCTTTCCTTGCCTCTGCTGAACTTGAAAGTAAACGTGTAAATTTGAAGATTTCTCTCATGCAAGTTTACATTTTGTTATAATTCAAATACACTCGCATTGCTTGCCATATTTGTTAGGTTTTCCTGCCATACTTCTTCCTTCGGGTTATCCACCCAAATAGTTGTGACCAGTCTTTCCATAACACATCGAACAGAAGGTCCATTTCCGTTGCACCTCTTGTTATTGGAGCGCCCTGAGTTGGTCAAGCTACGGCCCATGGGCCAAATCAAATTGAACTGCGCGAGTTCATAGTATACACACTGTCTTTAGACTTATGGTCGTGTGACAAGGATACATGGTACAACGTTGCGCCACTGTTATATAGAACATAGACGAGGAACATTAGAATTAGAGTTCGGGTAGGCTTAAAGAAAAAATAAGGTTAGGACAAGTATGGGGGAATTGGCATTCCCAAATCGATGGCTTTCATCTTCTTTTTTCATTCTTAAATTTTCCCATCTCTAGAAATATCCTTTTCGTCTACAGCATACAGTATTGCCGCTATGTTGCACCCTGTCTGAGCCTGTGCCCATGCAAACAACTTTTCGGTCTTCTTTCTTTCAGATTTTGACTGAATTCTTTATGCTTAATAAATTTAATGAATTACCCGTTCAAAAATTAACTTACTTCATCCTGGATAATCGCAGAGCCCTGAACTACACACGTACTGGAACGATAACTCCTGGTTGAAAAGTGAGCCTGCTCCTGTCTACGGGCTGTTAGTCTCAATCTTTAAAGTCTAAGCTGGCTGCCAATTTACCCATTAGGGGACTTAAACTTACAACCAAAAAGCTTTCCATGACCATTTTCACCATTTTTGGCATCTTTTTACGATCTACACTAGTTGGGCCCAGTTCTTTAAAAGGCAATTAACTTAATCCTTGATTGGAGAAAATATAACACTCAGTTGATGTTACGGCAAAAACATACTTCATGACTTTTTGCTGTAACCATCGTTTGGAGTTTCCTGGACCAGTCTTAGGGAGGTGGAAAGTGTCTACGGTTAATATTTGGCGAGGTATTGAACCAAAAACCATGACCAGCCGACAACTTCAAAAAGTATAAAATAAAACATATTCCGAAGAATAAAGTCATCTTGAGAACTCAAGATATGAGTCAATGCAAGATAAAACTATAGTTGGAACTGTGATATTTCGACTTTATTCCAAAGTCATCTTCAGACAGAATGATAATTACAATAAAATGCCAGTGTCTATATACAGGTGTGATGACTAAGAGAGATTATCTACTGAAAATTTGTAAAGGACCAAAATTTTCTTTGCAGTAGGAGTTTTGAAATTACTGGTAATCTTGTCTCTGTTCAAGGACGCAACTAGAGGGGGTTGGGGGGTCGCGACTCCTTCCCTTTCTGTGGTTGATGTTACGTGTGCTATATTATAGACAGCTTTTTGCCCTCATTTTCCAAAGCCACGTAGATCTACTTCAGTCAATATTACCAAAATTGCCCCGACGGTGCCTTGATACGACCATCTGACCCCTGCCCTCCAAAATTTCTGGTTGCGTCGTTGTCTGTTCAGTTTATGTCTATGGTTTTACAGGGATAAAAAATGATAAAATTTGTTAAAAGGCATTAATTTCAGAGGTATAACTCACATACTTATTGAGATACCAACTGTCAAAGTCATCTCGGGCACTTTCCACCCATCCACCCATCGTTTCATTTGCTTGCTCGTGACCCAGTCGTTGTAACTTAGTCTCAACCTAGTTTTACCAGACAAACTTTGCTGAGCCAACACAGCCTCACTCAGTCACTCTCGAAAAGATGAATAGTATCGATTGACAAAATGTGCTTAAATAGATGATTATCATCTATGTCCTGCAAAAGACTGGACAAATGTCTTGCGTAATTGAAATTTTATTGTCCACAATGAATTGTTGATTGGTGTCAATGATCGTTTGTTGGAACTATTGAATGCCTTTTCATGCATATGGTTGACAAAGCGCAAATGAGTGTCATTTCAATAAAATCAATATATTTTCGCGTTAATGAGTTTGAGGTTGGCGGCCTTAATGATACATTACATATATACAGCATATTTTCTGGTTATGAACAGCAAAAGATGTACTATGATATAGAATCGAAACATTATCCTGATCAGTTTCGTCTTGTCTTATAACTCAAATATTGAGTTTATAACAGTTTATTTGATGGAGTATATTTCTTGCTCTAATTCTTCAAGTTGTCGGCTAGTGTTGCGTTTTGGCTTACCTCCTTTGCAGGATATTTGGCACGTGAAGCTGGCCCCCTCTGTTCATGTCTCTGTCCATTCTCTGCCACGTCACATCTCCTGAAGTCAAAAAGGTCAGCGGTTCTCATCTGGTAAAGACACAAAAATGGCGGATCCTGGCGAATCGGAATCACCTTTACTTTCCGTCAACGCTGACACAGAGATTGATATAGAAGGAGATATAACTGTTCCAGGAGCTCCTGAAGGTGACGATGATATAAGCACTCTTGACGAGCCAGTATCGGAAACTTTGGTAAGGCCTTTTTGATTCCTGACTCGCTCGTAATTATGGAAATATCTAAATCGGACATACACTTTCTTCAATATCTATTTTTCGTTATTTGTGATAATTTATTACTGCGATAAATCCATTTTTATTATAATTTATAGATAAGAGATGCAATAGCAGTTGGTAGGAAGTTTTTCCACGTATTGTGGCCAAGAGAAGCGAAGACACTTCTAAGAGAATGTAGGTGTAACTGTGGAAGTTGTTTACTGTATATCCCAGGTCATAGTCAGTTGAGTGGCCGGACCTACATTGTTTTTTTGAGGGGTGGGAATCTGGGAATCGAAAACACGGCTATGGAGAATTTTGGCCTTGCAAGATAGTCTACTACAGCGGCGTAGCGTGGGTTGCCAGCGCCTAGGGTAAGGCAAGTATTGCGCCCCCTAACCCGTGAACCATTAACATTCTCTGAGTCCCTTCCACCAGTCCAGTATTGAACCCCTAACCCCTCAGCACATGTATTGTACTTTAAGAAAATACTGATGTAATTTTGGTGAAATTACATAATGATGAAATTTTGCACCCCCTAAGAATTTTGCACACAGGGCAACTGCCCTTGTGGCCCAGCCCACGCTACACCACTGGTCTACTATTTCGATTTTGATTATTAGGATCCTGATGCTGATTTGAAGTATTCTAACATATCTTGTGAATTTTGAATACTGTATGCATGCTCCACAAGCTCTAAACTCAACAAAGTTTCTGAGTCCCTGACAGGAATTCAACTCATAGCCTGATCAGTGGTGAGATGCTGTAAACATTTAGCTGGTGGACTCGGATACTTGAGCAAAGGTTACTTATAGCACTGATTCATAATCAACATAATGTAGGTACTGTAAATTGCAGTCTTGACAAGTCAAGTAATCCACTTAACTATTATACGGAATGTGATAGTTTGGTATGTGTTGATCTCAAATACACATGCTCCTGTAAACTCAGAAAAGTTTCTGGGCCCCTGACAGGAATCAACCTGTAACCTACTGATTGCAGGTGAGATACTTTAACCATTTAGCTCCACTGATTCAGGTGATAGAGCAAAAGTTACTTATTGTACTGGTTTGTAATTGACATGTATACTGTACTGTTAACTGCAGCCAAGTAATCCATTTAAGTATTGTACAAGTATTCCACTTAAGTGTTGTTGTATATATACACCTGTAAGTCTGTGTACCTCAATTGTTAGAGCATCTTATTACCTGTACAGTTAGAAGGTTGTAGGACTAATTCCTGTCAAGAACTCAAACTTTTCTGAGTTTAGAGTTTCAGGAACATGTGTACATGTTTTGAGATTTATAAACACCAAACTACCAAATTCTGTAAAACATTTATTTACAATGTTTATAAGTAATATTTCAGGTGATAGCATTATCAGTCCAATACAATTTTGGAGGCCCTTAGGTCCCTACTTGGCTACACAACTGGCCATAGCACAATCCATATGGTAAGGCTGATAAAAGTAAGGTGTCAGATTACAGTGGGCTACCTAGATGTGCTTTTCAAGGCTTGAAATTTTCCATTATTTACATTTTTTTATTTGGAATTGTAAGCCACAGCCATGAATCATTTTCATTGCAAAATGTAATTCATTCAATTTCATTCAATAAAATTCAAGAAAAATAGTATCTGATAGAGTGGTTCTGTTTATTTTGTACTGACATGAATGACTGGCTGTTTTTGTATCCAACAACTAATCATCTTTAATTTTTCATTGAATTGTATTTGTGGGTTATCTTGAATTAAAATGATTGATGCCAGCAGAGTAAAAGATTTGGGTGACACCATGTTGTTATTGCAGCAAAATTTGCAAAGTTGTTTTAAAGAAAATAAGAAATAAATAAATGAATAATGAAAAAATGCCTCCCAATTGTGACATTTTTTTCCAAGTTATAGTAAGCTGATAAGTTAGTTCCATTATCCTAAAACTTGAGGATCTGTGGCATAGAGAATTATGTTAATCCTTTACAAAGCAGCATATAATCTCCTTTCTCAACATAATGGTGTAGTACTATTTGACCTCCACAGTGTAATGGTGACAGTAGTGTTTTTGTTTTGTTTTTTTATTTTTATTTTTTTATCACTCATTAACTTTAGCCAGTCCTTACATAGTATTGTAGATAGTTGATGCAGTCCCTTGGCCTAAAACTTTAAGTTATATTTATGTTCATTTGAAATCTTGGACTATCAACATGCAGTTTGGGCATGGCATACTCATGATTCAGTCTTGGCATTACTTTAGCATGTGTGATATAATGCACCCTGCTTCTTTCATCAGTATACTTCTTCTTCAGCATACTTTATGCTGGCAAGGATGGCCTGAGGATATGATTTTTAAGTCATGGGAAAATGCATGGATTGTATTTAGCCATTATACATGTAACTTGTTGAATTTTTGCTAAAGAATTATGTTTCATTTACAGTCTGTTATTTTTATGAATTTTAATTCATTCCACTGGCATTCTGTATAGCCTCCCGGTTTTAATTTGCTGCTAAATTATCATGTTTCTTTTTGTTGATAGGGGACCTATGGGGACCTCTTGTACTGTGTATTTTTTTGGCAGTGTAAGTTTGTTTCTTACAGTAAGATAATGGTTAATATTACTGTAATTTTTGTACAAGTGGAAAGCATTCTTTGTTTATAACTATCCATAAATAATTAACCTTTTATTTAAAAAATATAAGCTGCCAAGGTTACATGTTAACTTTATATCAGATTATTGTACTAGTAATATGTGGTGGTTTTCAAAAAAAAACTGAAAGTGAAAACTGTCATGAGAAAACCAGTAAAGCCAACATAACCAGTCTTTGGCATTAACTAATCTATTGTGGATCAAAAGAAAACTAAGAAACATACATGTTTACTTTATGAAGCAATAATATTGTTAAAGTCGTACTAGATTATTTAAGTCCTTTATCATTTATATATCAAGATTTGAAATTCTATGTATTTAATACAAATGCTTTTGATCCTGATATCCAAAACATGAACCTGACTTCAGAATGATTGCACCTATGATCCAACAGAGTGCTAGTCATGTTGAATCCAAATTCACATTGACTGCAAAACCAATAAAATCAAGTCAATAAATGCAGAATCAGTTTTTTGGTTTTCCAACATGAAGGAAACCGACAAATCCAATCTCTAAATACAACCAAACATCTTTTCCAGTTAACCAATTAACTGCCTCACACTAATTACTAGCACAAACTGAAATAATACTGTCAAACTGTGGAAAAAAGAGACCCACAGTTCGAGTGCTGGCTCAATATTACAGTAAAGTGCACCCAATAAAATTTAAGAATAAACCTTTTGCAATTTTTATTTCCAGAACAATGCTCCCCCCTTGCATAATAAAATCACCTGGTATTAGCCAAAATAAAATTATTAAAAAAGCATCAAAGCATTGAGCATCACAGCTTAAAGGTTAACATTGTGTTGTCGGTATAAATAATAGACATGAGAGCTTATTGTTATATTTGTGTACATGTAAATCACATTCAAGTAACAGCATCTCAATTGCCTAAACTGTATTATGTTTTAGAATGCTTCAAGGTTCACACAGCTTGGCAATCAATGAGAATTCTGGGGGTCCTGAGTTTGCAGAGGTTTTCTTCATTGTTTGGGTTGGAGCATCCTTGGTTACTCTGAATTCAAAACTATTAGGAGGTGCATTGTAAGTTTTGAATACAGTGTCTTAAACTTTGATTAAACACAACCCTCAGCATGACTCACTGTTTGGTAGCTGAAGTCATTATTTTGGGATGAGAATGAACCTATTTCTACGACAAGTTGGAATGTGTGGGCATTCCTTCATTCTAATGCAGATCACTTTGCCAAATTTAAGTTGGCATTTGATGCTTGTGCTGATAAGCTAGTCTGATTTATCCAGTTAACCTGTTTATCTGTTTTTGGTGTCATACATTGACCTTGTGCACAAGAAATCTGTTTCAGACAAAGAAATGCAAAAAGAAGATTGAAAAAAAATTAAATTTAAATTACATGATGTTTTACCAGTAGTTCATGAGTTGTTAGCCTTTTACCAAGCAGATTCCTGGGAGGTCTCCACTTGATTAGTAAAATTCTCTGTTGTTTGCTAGAGTAAAATTAATAAAGTAAATGGTTTGAACCTGGGAGAATCGTGACATGTTTGAGGAAGTTGATCGTCCAGGTTAGTGTAGTCTTGAGAAAGACTGTTGGTTAAAGTGACTGACGTTTCGACAGCCTTAGTCATCTTCAGAGTCTAAAGGAGAGTAAATGTCAGGTTCGCCTGTATTTGTATCTGGCTCGTGCGATACAAATACAGATACAAATACAAATTTTTTAAACAAACCTACTTGCTTGGTTTACTCCAGAGAAAGCCTTATTCTAGTGTTTTTACAGTGACATTTCCAGTTCAATCTATCATGTTTAGTGTATAAAAACACTGAAAGTACATTTTTATGAGTATATTAACCTTTCCATAAAAGGATATAATGACAATTGAGATGGTACAGTTTTCTGAAGTTGAGCACCAATTGACGGCTGCTAAAGCTTTCCTTAAAATCTGAATGAGCTTTAGTTATTGAACAATGCCCAACCTATTAAACTACTTGTTAATGAAACTTAAAAAACCTTAAAATTTCTCACAATGGATCGTTGCGATTTTTTATGTGTTAGCAAATTACCAGGACTCAAAAGAGTTTATTTTAAAAACCAGATGGTCTGTTGGATTGCAAACCTGAAGAACTGACAAATGAAGGGCTTGAGTTACTGTATTTAACCAACTTTGAAGGTATCAAAAGCTTGGTCAAAGTTTTGTCAACGGTTTGACAAGCTATCTGTTTTGGATCTGGTCGTTTGAATTAGTTTAACAGGTTTCCTGATTAACCCTGCGTCATTCAATTATTGTGTGAGTTTAAGAAACAAAATAGACATGTTGGTGGGCCGAAAACAAAATTTGGTATAAATGAAATGGCCGATGCTTCTGTACAACGTGACCTGTTAAAATATAAGATGTTCAGCTGTATAAAGTAAATTTTTTGTCCTATATGCCTACAATAACCCGTGATTAATTTATTGATTTTTAAAAGAAGTGGGATGAGAATCAAAGGGAAAATGTACCAAAACATTTTGAAAAATTGCAGAAGTTACGAATATGGGAATTGAAAAATACGCGAGCACGGCTTATCTGATATAGGTGCATTATTTAGTTGAGCCAAGTCGTAGTAATACCTGTCACTCGGTCATGGATACCTGGATTATGGTGTACCTGTACTGATACCAGCCTTTTAAAGCTATTTACAATTTTGGGGACACTAGACATTTTACGAGAGTAAAAAGTAGTAGAATAGTAAAATTGACTATTCCTGCTGCATAACCAAGTCCTTATTTTCTATAATTTTGTCTTGTAGATCCTTTTTCCAAAGTGTTTGTGTTCTTGGTTACTGCGTCCTGCCCCTGGATATGGCGTTATTGATATGTCGATTGATTCTACTTGCCCATCAGACCACAGTATTATTTGTGATTCGATTTCTGGTTGTCATTTTAGCTTTTGCTTGGTCGACGTTTGGTAAGTGCTAAAATGCTGTAACACTAATTTATATTAATTTATATTAATTTATAATAATATTACGTTCACATTCGAATGATGCCATGGTGAAAATAACGAAGAATGTACTCATAATGAAATACTTGTATCATAATTCCACCCATTTAGCATTGGCCCGAATAAGAGCTTTTCCAGTGAATGAACGAACGAACGAACGAACGAACGTCTTTATTAAAGTGTCAAGGGTATTTAACTTATAAAATTAGTTTGGGACACTATGTATAAATATTGTGTCAAAACTCTTGCGATGTTGTTACAGCAGTCTTGACCGTGGAAGTATGTCCAAAGAGTCTAATTCATTCAAAGGGTATTTTTGGCTGAACTTTTTACTTCCTTACAAAATAAAAATATTTAAATTCTTTTTATGATGTCAAAAGAAACCAAACCAGTGTTACATGTAGTTGACAAGAGGACCGGATATTTTCAATTTTTGAAACAGGAGATATTTCTTTTTTTTTTAAGACAAAGCCGCTCTACTTGCAAACAATCGCCACTCTGTACTTCTGTTACTCCTCGAAGATAATAAATACAAATATGATTTTTTTACTTTTACCGTTTTTTAGCCTCCGTGAAATTCCTGGGAGATAGTCAACCGTCCCATCGAAAGGCTTTGGCTGTTTATCCCATATTCTTATTTTATTTTGTAATCAGTTGGTTGGTTATTTCCCATTCAAGCTAGGTAGATGTATATTTGAAAACTGTCGCCGTGTTGTACATATCAAGAAAAATCTTTTCATTAGGGAAAGAATGGACCATTACAAAATTGATAGAAGGGAGACTTGAATGTGTATGACTTCTTTCTGTGCTCCTGGTCGTGTTAGATATTTTTTAAAGTTTATTTACTATGTTTTATAGCTGTTGTTATAAGTACTCCACGAGTCATGTTAAGGAGAAGGCTGGGTTTTTTGTTGTTGAATTCCGTTTTTTTTTTTCAATCTCGCCCATAAGCCACCCCTTACGAAACTGTGTAAGCTCTGATTTCTTGTATATCCATATTTACACGGGCGGATCCAGGAATCCTGTAAACGAAGGGATGGGCAGAGTGTTCTGAAGAAGGTATTAATACATAGAAAAAAAATCTTCTGGGGCCATTTTTATGCTAAATTAGGTGAATAGTTTCGTTACAAACAAGTGAATTTTAAATGCAAACATTGATATCATTCATCAGAGCTTCACCACGTTTACACGGTGCAAAATTGTCGGGATCTGGATTTGATCGGCCACGATCGTGGCGGATATCAATTGATTCGATGCTGATCCGGAGGTGGATTGCGAACGCCATCGAAATTCGTCGTTAAACATTTATGGGATTGAAACTTTAAAACTCGGCCATGCAAGTTATTTTATCACTCAGTGGAAGAAGTACTGTTCCATCACCAGCATAAATTTCTCTCCAGAAATTGTGAGTTTCCAGCGTACACCATTCAATCTATAACGATATTCTGGATAATAAAAATGTTTATTTTCTTAATACGCACGCTCTCAAGCTGTTCTCTCAGAAAAACTTTCTGAGTCCCTGACGGGAATCGAACCCGTAACCTGCTGATCGCCGGTGAGACGCTCTAACCATTGAGCTACAAAGACTCAGATGGTGAGTGAAGGTTAAATTTGTGTACTGGTTCGTATAGATGGTAGACATAAGTACTGCCAGATATCATTGAAAAATATTTTTGTTGTCAAGAATCCAGTTAAACGACCGTTTAACAAGTAAGTTTCCCGCAGAAAAGGGGCGTCACGGTCCCCCTCTAATTCCACCCATGATTTGTCAGTATGGCTTTTACATTATGACGAAATGTACGTCCACATTGGAATTTTGAGTTGGTATCTGACACTCGTTAGTAATAATAATTTGAATTATTAGTGTTTCATTTTCGTCAATGAAATTTAAAGATTGTTAATTAAATTTTGGATTCTGATTCCTATTTAAGGAAATAGCGCTTCTGTTTCTATCTAGCCTATTCCCGTAGATGACTAAAACAGATTCAGTCGTCATAAAACAACACGTCGCTCTTCTTGGTCGGTTGACCATGAATCTCTTATTTTTATATCACATACTGAAGTAGCAGTAGTTGCGGCGTTTTTGAGGGGTTAGTCAGGCTTTGGGCTTGGTTTGGCGTTAGGTTTGAGGTAAAGGTTGGACTTTGAAACAGTTTGAATTAGTTGCCGTAAATATAGCCGTGTAGAGTTGCTTTGTGAGTACATAAAAATTGGCTCGGCCTATTTTTGTACGTTGAACAATGGGCGGTGAGCCTGTGGACCCGTATAGCAAGCCAGCAGAGACGTTGACAGGAGGGATGGGGAAATTGCAATATAAATTTAATAAAAAGTACCAGCAGTAATTTAAAAAGTTATTTTATTTATTTGAATTACTATTTGGCTTCATAAATAATCTAAACTCTAGGAAGTACCTGATAAATGGTAACTGTCATAGATATATAAACTATATATATATATATAACTGTCGTATATGTAAACTTTATACCTTTATCATCTTTCTCCTCTTTTTTTTTTTTTTTTTTTTTTTCTACCTTCATTTCGTACTTTCCATTTCCACCCGAATGAGTTGAGCAATGTATCGAGCGGTAGAATGGACTATGCCAACTGGGGTTTCTAAAGGCTCGTTTACATGTACGATTTTGCACGTTCCGATTGTCATCCCGGTGTATGGGATGAACCCACCACAGTCTGACCAAGGCATCTGCTTATGATTCACTAGTGCTAGTGTAAAGGCATCCCTAAATACAACCCGCGATTCAGCCTTCGATTCAGCCTGAGATTCATGTCGCGACTGGAAAAGTTATATTTGCATAAAATTTCTTCAATACTTGGCCAATCGAAATTATTCTGCGACGCATTAAAGCTTATGTTCCATTCTTACTGGATTAATAGTAATAATTCTCACTCAACTTACAAATCGTAAAAATGACGTTTTAAGAAGTGTTCTCAAAACCAACTCTTATTTTAACACATTTTGGTTGATTAACCTATACCAGTAAAAAATACACCATTGTTACAAGGATGACACATACCTTCTGCCGCAAGTCGGTTCAGGAGTGGCACAGCACTGTGGCAAGAGAAAAGCCAGCAGGGAGGATTAGGGTTGGGGTCAGGGTTAGGATTAAGGTATAGGACCGGTCCTAGCTTCTTCCCTACCCAAGCTATCCTGACCTTAACCCTGATCCTAATCTTTATACTCCTCAGGTATACCTTCTATGTCCCTATATTCCTTCAGGTACATCGTAAGACACAGCATCGCCTTGGAAACGGCTTCCCTCCAAGACCCCCTTTCCATGTGCTACTACCATAATTCCAATTCCTCCAAACGCAGCGGGAACCTAGAATTTTGAGGAATATTGTGGGCGTGATATATTGTAGTGGTCAGCGGATGCGAAGTCATCCTACTGAATAGTGTAGGATTACAGTGGATAGACGGATTTTTGCGGAAACTCATGGATGTGCAATGATTATCAGTACTGTCCCGACAGCCGCCATAGCTAATCGAAGATAGAGCTTTGGAGTTTAGAAAGTTTTCTATTCATCACATTTTATCTGGAATCGAAGTCGACAATTTTCCTCCACATTTTTAATTTGCTGTCATAATTACGATGGATAATACAAAGATAGACAAAGACTTACAGGAAGCTTTGTTGGTGGAGCAACAGAAGGCTAAATTCCAAAATCAAGTTCATCTTTTCACAGACACGTGTTGGGAGAAGTGCATTGATAAGCCTGCCAGTAAACTGGACTCAAGAACAGAGACATGTATTATTAATTGCGTCGAAAGGTTTATTGATACTTCCGTTTTTATGGCGAACCGTTTCGGACAGAAAGCTACGAATATGTAACTTGGTTTGTGGGTCTTATTCTTGACTAAGAATCTAGAAAAATGCATATGTTAATAGTTCCTAAGCGTCAGAAATGAGAAGAGTAGTGTCAAACTCAGTAATAAATTTTTTACTGGAAATTTTGGATTGTCTCACAAAAACTGAAACGTGGAAGAATAATTTTGAAATCTCATAAATTACCTAATAAAAATTTATTAAGAGTAGAGGAGAAAATCGGCACAACATGTGAAATTAGCAATGTAAGGACTCTCAACAAAATTTTAATGTTTTAAAAATGTACTGACACCTTTTTTTTTTGAGATATACTGAAAATTTTGCTGTTTAACAAATTTGACTTGGTCTTTCAATTTCTGGTCTTGAGGTATCAAAACACAAATAACTACTACATAAACAAAAATGATATTGACTGTTCCAGACATGTAGAGGTACATGTTGTTGTCAGACTGGATCATTTTATTCAGAGGTCCTCAACATTTACCTGACTGACTCAATTGTAATTTAATCAGTTATATTTGAAGTGTTAAATTGATTATGGTATTATAATCAGGTGAGGAGAAATATGGTATAACTGAGTCTGAGGAAAGTCAGGTGATTGAATTTCTAAGAGTACAGTTTGGTATGAGTGATAATTTTTTTACAGAAAACTAAAATTAAAATCTTGAAAACTATTGTGAAAGGGGAGGGTACTGAATGCTCTACTGTAATGTTATCATTTAATCAATTTTATCTGATTCATCTGGAAACCATGTTGTTTAATGAGATACTTCATTCAACAACTGTATTGTACTGTATGTGCAAAATTCCGGTTCACTGCATGCATTATATCCAAGATAATTTGCATTTCAAACTTTTCACTTCTTAAGGCTTGTGTTTTAAAGTTGTCTCAAAAGAAATTTTATATGGGAAAGGTACTTGCTTTTGAACCTGTAAATCCTTGTATTAGTTTATTACAGGGTGTATCTAGTGCCATTGAATCAACTCCAAAGTTTATTTTTTTTTTTTTGTGGCATTACTTTGGCATTTGATTTCTGGTGGCTTGCACTGCAAGATTGTTTAGCCTGTTGTTTTTTTATAAACATTTGCAGTTTTTATACTTAATTGTAAACACCATTTGGGTCACCTACAGTGAGGTTTACAGGCATCTTGTTCTACCTGGTTACAAGCAGATTGTGAACAACTTGCCACAACTAATGGCTCACTCCAACAGGAATGTTACCCTGTATGAAGAGGAAAAATGTCTGAGTATTGACTGCAAGCTTGATTTTTCTTCACATAATATGCAGTGTGTGTAATAATGGTGTGTAATGCACAGTCCAGAATGATAAGTCAATAGTGCACAAAAGTTTGATTAACCCATTCTTGTCAGAGATGATAGCCCTTATTATTTTATTCCAGCCACTTACGATATCTTTCTTTGTTTTTAACTTCACGTTTTGCCATGAAGTTGGTGACTCATGTCTTATTACAAGTTTTGACTGGCTGTTTTCCCATATTTCTCTGAGATTCGAGGTGCTGGGTTGTCAGTTGTTTGCTCATGGGAGCCATTGTGTATGCACTGACTATTCTGTTAGGCTTGTTGTGTGTAGGTATCACAAGGTACGTGGAAAAGCTTTTAATAGCACACAAATCAAACGGCTTTATTATTTTATCGGTATTCTGTAGCTACACCTGTTGTCCGTCAATACCTAAATACCAATTTCACGTGTGTAATGATACAGTACCTGCTACATGGCAAACATATCTTCATTTTCATAAAATGTTTGTTCGTTGATATTCGTTTGATAGTTCACGATGTTTACATGAGTAAATTCAAAAAATGTCAATGGCATTTCAACAGTATGGAGAAATCATTACCAGTAACGCTTTCTTTTTGTCAATGATATAAGAATAGTATGCTACGTAGACAGTGTTAAATAGGCTAACGTAAAAAGTTCAAAGGTTGATAACTGCCGTGACTGATCGTAAAGAATTCTGACGTTTCGAGTGAACTCAGCAAAGGCCTTTTGTCACAGTGAAACGGAACACGTTTCACTTTCTGAGGAAAGGTTCTTGCTCGAAACGTTAGAATTCCTTGCGACCATTCACAGCAGTTACCAACCTTTGAACTTTTAACGCTTTCTTTTTGGACTGACAGAACTCCCAAGTCGTACGCTTTTGTTCTGATTCAAGCAAGATGCTTTTCCCCCCTGGTTTTTGTTCATTATCTAAAGTCACTGGTTTGGAAAGGGTTGATGGTCTAGCCGGTAAAACATTTAGCGCAAATTTTTACGTAAGAAGACAAACAATGATTAGTAAAAATGATAAATGTTGAAGACAAGTTAGAGCGTTCGGTATCACAAACGAAAGCTACCGGTTGGCAGTTGGTTGCTGTCCAGGGCTCTCAGATCTTATTGCTAACATTTCCTTAGATTCGACGGTAAAAGTTCCTTAGATCGATCAAAATTTCCTCCAACTCGGGTCAGTCCCCCATGAACGCTCTAGACCTCCCGTGACGATCGAAAAGGCGGGAAAATTATCGGTTTTTAGGACTATTTATCATGGCTGACTCAGAATCGTACTCCGAAGATGAGGGAAGCCCTCCCAAAAAAACAAAAATGACAAGAAAAAAAAATACAAACAGAAGTTTCGCACAGATTGGATGAAAGATCCTGCTTTTAAACAGCGGCTTATTGCACCTACAAACGCTAACGACGAACCATCATGCAAAGTGTGCTTGAAGAAAATCTCCAGAAGGGATTTAGGAAAGAAGGGACTTAGGAAAGAAGGAATTTAGGAAGGAACGATTTTGGAAGAAATGGAGAAACGATAGCAAGATTTTTAGGAAGAAAATGATTTTGAAAGGTTTAAGAGATTTTTAAATGAAAGATTTAGGAAGTTATTTGAAAAGGATAGGATTTACGAAGAAAAAGATATAGCAAGGAAGACATTTAGGGACGAGATGATTTAGGAAATATAACAAAGAAAAGATTTAAGAAACAAGGAGGAAGTTTACAAATCTAAGAACCAATCTAGAAAAACAAAGCAAACTAGCCGGTATGATTAAAGAAATTTTAAGAAGTTTGCCCACACGGGTCGTTAAACCTGGCTACTCCTCTGCCAATCACGCTTCCTCCAGTCGGTTGACGGACACCACCAATAGTCTAGGGTCAGGATCCACTTTCGCTCAAAACATTAACACTTCTGGTGTTTTCACTTCGGCTCAACATCACCCAGAGCTCTTAGTCTTGTGTTCCGTAGTTATGCACTAGTCAATTCCAAGAGTGACTATCCCCCCGGCCAAGCAGCCGGGCATTTGCAATTTTTTAAAAATATGGTGCTAATTCTCTACTAACAGGTTATTTCGATAAACCGATAGATTATTTCCCCACCCCTGGGCAGGGACTAAGTGACAAATTCCTCACCCCAAGAGAATATAGTCAATTCACCCATATTTATAAATATACCGTAGTTTGTGAACTCCTCGTGTAAAACCATTCAATTGCACAATGCTTTCGCTTTCACAACCAGGCCCAAATCCCCTGGGATCCACGAACCTACAGGGTGTATCAAAAAAACTGCAAACAGTATAATTTGCATAAGTAGATACTGCAAATAGCATTTCAATGCCTGTGCAACTAATTATGCTTCTGGGATTTGAAAATACGTTTTAATTTTCCTTGTTATTAGAATAACCACACAGTACGAATTTCGACATCCCCAAGCATGAATTGTGTTCACGCACCCTTGGGATCAATTAGTGCTAAATTATGCAACTTTCATAAATATCTGATTTCAAAAGAGTTTGCGGTTTTTTTGATACACCCTGTATAGTAAAATGTCCCACCCTGGTGCGCCGCTTAGCAGGAAAATTCCCGACCCCAGGAAACGATTTGAAAACTAGAAATACGTGTACGCAACAAACCCTCGCCTACCCTTCCGATATATCTTTCGAGAATCCGAGTAAGATTGATAATTTTTCAAAATTGTCAAGACAAATCATCCTTACTATAACTGGAAGAGAGAATGCAATAAAGAAAACAACATTTGGCCACAAATATTAACAGCCAAACCTGGTGATTATTTTATATTTAAACTGCTTGTCATATTTACGTTTAAAATTTAGATTCTGTTTTATTAAAACGTTTGGTGAGAATAACGTTCTACAGTCTAATAAATGATAAGAGATCCATTCTGACAATTCTACTGTTAAACAATGGATGTTCGTATCAACACCCTGTATTAGTTGCGTTCTTGAGGTATTTCGAGTCGTTTTCTAATCAAACTTTTCACTCATTTTGCTTTAAAGAAAGGTTTTTTATTAGACAGCCAGGCTTTCCGTCTTAAAATTGGAGCATTCTCAAAGGTTACCGGTCATCTTCAGAGTCAAAACTCTTTTTGACTCCGAAGATGACCGCCGCTGAGGCCGTCGAAACGTCAGTCACCAACAGTCTTTCTCAAGACTATAGTAACCTGGACGATCTACTATCACTAAAATATACTATTTTTACACTTTTCGAGAAAATAGTAGTTCAGTGTACAACAGAAAATATCTCGAAATTCCTCTGCTTAAATAACATTTTTAGGTTTTCAATGAATGAATTGTGACGTTTACAGAAATTCTGGAAAATGTCTAAAAGTTTTAGTCTCTTGATTTCCCACAAACTGAATTTTCGAGGCTTCTTTACTACTTTCAATCAGTTGTTGCCATAGAAACGGGAGAGCGTAATTTTGAGTTATAAGGTAAATTGAAGCAAGATGTGCAAAACAGTTTTCAGTGGTCATAACTCATTAAGAAGCAAGGGTGCACTTCAGACTTTTGTCCTGGCCAACACCAGATGATTTACATTTCAGGGGAGTGGGGTGTGTGCCCCTTAATGGGTTAATTACAGTAAGATTGCTACCTGAGGACACAGCAACCAAGTTTTTTTATAACAAAGTCCAGCAGTGACTTCTAAACTGAACTACTAGCATTTGATGAAAAATTATCCATGATCACCAATCTTGCCAAGTTTGTACTACAGTCAGTCTGCTAAGGGTCAAGTACTGTATAGTATAGTAGAATTTCCAAAACTAAAATGCATAAATAGTATTGTCATAATAACCCAATAACCATATAATTATAGCTAAGGTGGGGTGACTGCATGGTGCCCATGATCCCAAAATTTTAAGGGGTGTAATTTTGTAAAGCACTTTAAATTTTTTCTTTTCCTTTTTCAGAGGGACACAGGGGTACAAAATTAGCAGAGATCACCCTGACAATTTCAAAGCAAACCACAACATAAAGTAAAACTGTTTACATTCTCTTTACACACAGAAGTAACTAGAAAAGTAGCAGTTACAAATTAGTGAATTACACCATAGTTTTTGTAACTTGCTACTGTCTCAAGTTACACTAAAATGTTAAAGATTACATTGTCAGTCAATTTCAGGATATGTAAAAAAATAAAAATTATAAATAACCAGTCACTTATAATGAATTACATTGAAGCACTGCATGTATAGTGTAGATATACTGAGAAGAGGAAAAAAATTTATCAGTTTGTGAAATTGGTATGGTATGATTGATTTAGGGATGATTACTTACCCTAACCCTAAATCAGATTGCTCCGTTAATCAAATCCTTACCATGAACCCCATCCTGATCTTAACCAAGACTTCATGACTAACAGAAGTGTACAATGTATAGAATTTGACAAGCATTGCTGCCAAACATCGCAACCATTTCACATAAATTACTAAGATAGAATACTGAGCTCATGGACTGGATTGATAAGTTATCTGAAAGACTACATATTAAATATTATGAGAGATTTCAGTTGCATACTTCTATCCCTTTAGTTGCATTACAATCTAAAATGAACAAAAAGAGATCATTGTTTATAGTCCTACGGCAGTCTGATAAACATTACAAGATTGGCAGACTAATACAAGATGGGCAGACTAAGACAAGTTGGGGCTAAATACACCTGTCTGATATAAGCATTCACTAGACAAATATCTATGATTTAATTTTGTGGACATTTTTTTACAATGACATCCACAAAATGAAATGGATTGTTTGAATGATTTCTTTGTATGTATTTTAAAACTGCCAAAGGCATCTTGCTTCATGAGAAGTCTTGAGAATTATTAAGTTTCATTAGAGTGGTACAGTATTCAGAAAAAAAAAAAATTATATAAAAATAAGAAAGGATTTCTGTGTCATTCCAGCAAAAATCACTACAAAAAAGGCACCTAACCTACCATGCATGTCATACTAAAAGAGCATGAGAGCAATAGACTGGCCTTCTATTTATGTGTGCTGAGTTTAAGTTTGACACTGCTGTTGCTAACCAGATTTGTGTCATTATCCAAACTACAGTCTGGTATACTGGTGCTCCAAATGGGCTGTTTTCAGACCTGCATTACTTTATAATTTCCAGGTAAGCAAACAGATTGCTTGCATTAAGTTCTTGTCATGTGAGGCATACAAATTTAAGGGGCATATGTCCCACTCAGCTAAATATAATTGTCTGGTAAAAACCAAAAAACAAACACTTCAAAAGTGCTAAATGGGTCAGTTTATTTGTTCAAAAACCATTTTAAAAATCTTACTTTGTTTGCAGCCTCTAAAGAAGATATCAGTTCTTTTAATTCATCTTTACTCAGCTCTACAGATACTTCTTTTCTTCCTTGCTTTTCTTCAATGTCAAAATCAAGAGAGACTACTGGCTCTCTCATATTAGCTAACTTGTCAGTGGCCATTATGAGCTGAAAACAGTTTATAAAAAGTAATTGACAGTACAAGTAAGATTACCTGTACAGTAACCATTTGAACTTTAACAAAAAATCTGCATGTCATACTTTTTCCATAGACGTGCGCACAGGGTTTGAATTAATAGCACATAATGCTCATTTTGCAGGTTAGTTTGGTGAACATGACAAAAATTGCACATTGCTTTTTAAAATGATTTAACTATATTAACTATAAACATAAAATTTAACTATAAACAGTAACAATACATCAAGTCATGAATGCATTGTGATCATTCACCCAAAGGAAAAAAAACTGATGAGTTTTGACATTCTGAACAGTTTTGGTAACTGACATGTTAATACTGCAGTTATATAATAATGCTGTTTATACAATACAGGTGAAAATAAGCTGCAGCTAATAGATGCCTTGGCTAAAGTAACATACTGTAGTGTACACTCATATAAACAGTCCTACAACCAAGTTGTTAGTGAACAAAATAAGCCACGACTAACAATATGCTGAACTGTAAATGCACTGTTTGCAGCTTATTTTAACCCCAGCTTATTTTCTTTTGTATACAGTAAGTTGCCCTAGATACATGTTGTTCACTTTTGACAAATAAGGCATATCATGATTGTAATAATGGCAAGTTGTATCACTATTGGCCATGTCTTTTGTGTTATTCAAAAAATTTTCTTTAAAATCTGAACAATTATAAAATAAATAAATATATAAATACATGTAATAAATGTCTTTCATGACTTTATTCACTCATGATTTATAACATGGCACCTTGCCTGTTTGTCTTATAATACCTGTACATCAGGGGGCAGTGGTGTGCAGCTGAGATACTGCATCTCATTGGTGGGAAAGGACAACACAGTCTCATCCCGAAAAAGATGAATAGCATTAACTGACAAAATGTGCATACGTAGATTAACATCATCTATCTAGGGGAAACTCAGAATAGGATTAGGGATAGGATTAGGATTGGGATTAAATCATCTCCCTGTGCCTGTAAACCTTTGTCTCACCTTGTTTTAAAAATATTTTAAATATTGGCACACGCTTATTCATGATTTTGCTCAAATGGAGGGAAATTAGGAATGAGAATGACAAAAAACTTTTAAAATTGGGGTTTGAGTTCTCCTGAAAACTATTGCAATTCTACCACTATCACAATATTATCAGAGGAACTATTACATCACAATTACAGTAAAAATTCTCATCACAGCTACCTCTTTAAAATTCCAAACAAAGTTGTCCAGTTCTCCTCTTTCTCAATTTACTGGTATTTCAAAACTGCACATCATATATTTCAGACTATTCAAACCCTGACATAAACAATTTACTGTAACACATACAGTACTAGTTAACCTCATTAATTTTACTTTGTGAAATCAGAAATTTACAATTATACAGTATGTTATCCATGAATGCATATTTATAACCAAAAAATTTTCCTGTCCAAAATTTTCCACCTAGAATTCTGTAGTTGTCTGGTGACAACTGGACAACATGTCTGGTAACAGCTGCTATTAGTTGGTACACTGTAAAGTACATGTAAAATACATTACCTTAAGTTTCCAGTCAAAATCTTTTAATCTAGCATGAGAAAGGTTGCATGTTTCATCAATAAATGCTAGTCTTAATTCATGTTTTCTTGGCCTAAGACATTCAATAACTATCTTCTGGACATCTTTTGATATTGACAATTTTTCAAGTAGGTCATAAATCTAATATAGAAGAAAACCATCACTGGTAAGAACTAACTAATTCACATACATTTGAGCAACTTTTTTCTGTTAAATAAAGAATCAGCATTTACAATTGGCTGCCACTTTGATAGCACATGCTCCAGGTCAGGACCTCATTAGTTGGAATATTGTCTTAGGAATTGATTCAGGAGCTCTCAGTACAGTAATCTTCTAAGGATATGAACTGTTTAACAAATGTTGGCAATCACCTATCATAACATCATGCTCACAAATATGTAACATTCATTACATCATGCCAATATTTTATTTATTGTACTGGTTAATACCAATATTACATACATTGCATAAGGAACAAATTAATTCAAACTGCAGAGAAGATACAACCTTAAAATTTAATCAAGTGGTAACTCCCTGACTTACAGTAAGTGTACATACACATTTTGTGATCTCATGATAATTTTGATTTTTAAACACAACAGCAAGGTTTACAATATGACATTGTGAATATTCCTTGACTGACTTTTATCAAATTAAAAAGACCTACTGTATCAGTATGGCCACTTGCTAGTTTACAAGTCACATCTGATTGTTGTTCTGATTTTGTATTTACTGGTGCATGACAGAAAAGAAAATTAATATGTTGTAAAAGCATGATACCCTAGTCATAGCCTGAAAAGGACAGGCTTGAACATACAGTATCAGCAAGTAACATCATTATTTTAAATATTTAATAGTAATTTCTTGGACTAAAGGTAAGACAAAGACATCACCACAAAATAAATACTTTTAAACTGATTGTACAGGGTAATCTGAAATAAAATCTTAACTTGCTCCTTGCAAATCTTGCATTGCTAATTTGAAAAATAATTGAAAAGATGGAGGAAATGCAGTGATAAATATTATTATATTTTTGGACAGATACATTCTCTGATCAGTATACATTCTGTGATAACTTTTCAAAGCTTATATATCAGTGTATATGCAGTGTTTGCTCCTACTGATGAGTAATAAAATGAGATGGATAAGTGAATGGTAGGGAATGAATGACTAGACAGTAATTTTTAAAAACTTAAATTCTCTATTGGCGAGTATTAACTTTTTTTGACCAATTCATACTGTAATTGTATATATGGTATTCACATACAGGTATGTCTGCCTCGGTATTATTATCTGGCCTTACAGGTACACTCTTGTTTCTTTATTACATGTAAACATTACAAAGGTATACTAATTTGGTATTTCAACAAATAAAATAGTGAACGTACCTTTTCTACAGACATGCTATTTCGAGTAATTGATCTTAAACAAGATGTCCAACTAGCTGTTAATAATTTCCACTCAACTACATTCCACACCTTGCAATAATCTTGAAATCTAACCACACCTATGTCACATACTATGTTCAAGAAGCCATGCATCAACTGGGAAAAGAAAGACAGCAAAATCAGAGTAGAATTGGAAAAAAATAGTAACAGCAAAATCAGGGTACAATGCCACTCCTTAAATTTAATCAGTTGTTAGGTATCTTTTTGAAAACATGGTCCATTATACATGATGCAAAGCATCTACAATGGACTGTTCTCCCATGTTGATGAGATTGGATCATGTTTAAATACATACTAGGATATATGCAATCACTGCAATTTGTTTCCCTGAGTAAAATTCTCATTGTCCTTCTCATGTTATTTTTTTATGGGAAGG
Organism: Heliopora coerulea; assembly: GCA_030142905.1. Lineage (NCBI taxonomy): Eukaryota > Metazoa > Cnidaria > Anthozoa > Scleralcyonacea > Helioporidae > Heliopora > Heliopora coerulea. The sequence goes on from JASJOG010000005.1 coordinate 106,919, forward strand.
ATTTTAGAGCATAGTCTTTATGGAAGTCTGGGAATAGTTTCTGGGAAGCCTTAAAATTTTAAAAATTTCAATTGGTAGTATTTAGTATTTTTTTTTTTTATGCAGAAAAATTTCATGATTGAATGCAGATCCAACAAGTAAATGTCAACTGACTTTGAAATACAATATGTCAAAATGACCTCTAAGGCACAGTCAGAAAATTCCTGTGGCTCAGTAATTGGCTATAACCCAGTGGCTGAAGGCTTAATGCAAGAAAATAGGTTACCAAACAATTATAAGAGTATCTTTCTGACTTATAATTAATTAATATGTCCAGCATTTTGCTCATACTTAGTGGAAATACCTGGTACCCTAAAACTTCCCCTTCATGTCTCAAAAATGTTAGCATTCCCACCTGAAACTAAATTTTGCAATTATTTCTCATTTGGTGCAACACATAACAACGTTTAGAATCTGTTTCCCGATTGGCTTGGATGCCCAGTGTTGATACCAGGGAGAGGCATTCAAAAAGACGATACAATTCCTTGGTATTTAAGTACGCTAGATTTTTAATTGACCACAAGTCTAAAATACTTCAAATATTTGAGCTAATTTTATTTAAAATTATTTTTCCTTTTAAGGTGAAATTGAGGCCCCGACTAAGAATTTTAGCTGCGAAGGAGTTGTTAAGGTGTATTACTAAATGTCCAGCACACGCCCAAACAAGACCTTCCGCCAAAATCTATCAATTTTGGACGTTACTCAATTGGTCGCTATCAAAAAATGTAAGTAATATGTAAACCACATCCACTAAGTTGCAAAGAACTTCATATCACCTTTTGTAAATCTTCTTTTGGACACTTTTCTATGAGTTGAAGATGCTCTAACTCTATCAAGCTCAGTTCAGCCGCCATCATTAATTTGCGGCTCACATGATCAGCGGATTATGTAGCCAGGTAACCGGGAAAGTTTCCCTAGCAACGGAGACCGACTGGATGAACAGTTGTTCAGCGAGGTTGTTCTTCTCCAAATTGTGATTAATCTTCAAACAGGAAGCAAAATGAGTGCCGATCACAATGTAAAAGTGTTCGTCCGTATTAGGCCGACTGCGAAGTTCTCTGCTGACATGATTGAACTCCATTCGGACAACAAATCACTCACGATCCACACCAAGAAGGACGGACACAGGGGTTACATCAACAATCAAATTTTGGACTGGACTTATCAGATGAACCGAGTCCTTCATAACGCTGGCCAGCCTGAGATCTACGAGCGTTGTGCTGAAGATGCGGTCTGGAAATCCTTAAATGGTTATAATTCAACGATTATGGCTTACGGTCAGACCGGGGCTGGAAAAACCTTTACGATGAGCGGCTCATGCGAGAATTTTCAGGAACGCGGGATCATTCCCCGTGCAATATCACAGATATTCAAGGAGATATCAGAACGTAAAGATCAGTCGATCACTGTTCGGATTTCTTACCTCGAAATATACAACGAAACTATGTACGATCTACTAGCTACGATTCCTGGAACGCCATTTGTACACCCTAGTTCACTGACCGTGACTGAAGAAGGAGACTATTGCCGTGTGAAAGGGTTGTCGGTTCATCTTGCCGGTACAGAGGAAGAAGCCCTTAATCTGTTTTTCGAAGTAAGAATATGAGCTATTGTTAAAGTTTTCTGCATAAACCGCGCGAGTCGTTAAAACATAATTTATCTAATGATTAAAGGTATTCATCTCCTTCGTGATGCATTTATTATTATATACCACCAGTGGCGTAGCCAGGCTCGGGCTTCAACTACGAACGTGGGCGTTTCTCAAAACGTATTTGGCATATTCAACTGAAAAATACACTATAAATTTTGAATAATTTGAGACAAAAATAAGAACCTATCCAACCTGGATAATTTTGAGTACGGCTAAAGTTACACGAGTACGACTAAAACTCCTCAAACACATGCTCGAGACTGACATGTCACCCTTTATCGTTACGATCAGTAAATGCAAGTAATAAAGCAAAAAGATTAACGTCGCGCGATATTTAGAAGCAAACTATTGACCAACGATCATTCATAACAGATGTATTGTTGGCCAACAAGAAGCACCACACACAGGTATATTCTAAGGTCTTGGAAGATTTGTACAAGTTTAACGCTAATTGAAGCCTTCGAATCCAGCTCGGCGCCGCAGCCTAAAATTCGAGAATAGTGCCTTCAAAATGCAAGAAATACCCTTTCAGAGATCCAAGAATTCAAAAATTTTCCGGGTGAGCATGCCCCTGGACCCCCCAAACTAGTGTGCTTCCCAGGCCTAGGCATCACAGATTCTCTGGCTACTCCACTGTATACCACTCAAAGATATGGTACAGCCTCATTCTTACTGAATCTGCGTGATTATGCACACTAAATTCGGAATTACATTCATTCTGTTCTTGTTGCTTGTCTGCGCCAAAATCTGCAGGCTCAAACTTTAATCCTTGAGTAGACTAAAGTGAGTGAGATATTCTTAGAGCAACGAATATTGGGTTCGAGAAACCAAGACGTTACATGGCTTTCAAAAGGCAAACTTTGGTTTTGAAAACTAAAGTTGTGCGAGTGAATAGAATATCTTTCACGTTAACGTTTTAGTCGTTGGATGATTGAAATTTTAACTAAGTATCCACGAGGATTCAATTAATTCATAAGAAACTTTTACAAATATCATGCTCTTTTTCAAACTTTAAATCACTCACGTGACGTTGATTTTCTGTAGTTAACTTCTGATTGCATAAAATAAGTTTCCCTTCATGCAACAACGACGTGGTTGTATCCATTCCCACATTCATCAATACAGACAGACAGAAAGGAAACCCAACGGACAGACAGACAAGTCAAAGGACGACTCACTAACAGACACACATACGTATTCTTATGACATATACGAAATACTTTTTATTTTTTATCTGTTTTTCTTCAAGGGTGAAATGAACCGCATCGTTGCTAGTCATTCTTTAAACCGAAATTCATCGAGGTCTCACTGTAACTTTACGATTTACATTGAAACGCGATCTCGAGTAGAATCTAATGCAAAATATACGTTGTCGAAAATCAACCTCGTCGATTTGGCTGGTTCCGAACGAGTTGGCAAGACAGAACCAGAGGGCACTGGACAACGAGAAGCAATGTATATTAACAAATCACTTACTTTTCTGGAGCAAGTTGTAATTGCTTTGGGAGATAGAAGAAGGAAACACATACCTTACCGGCAGAGCAAACTCACCCATGTTCTAAGCGATTCAATTGGCGGTAGAAGTAACACTATATTAATTGCAAACATATGGGGAGAAGAAAATCAAATAGAGGAGACGGTACGTTGCACAGGTAGTAATACCTTATTTTCAGTGTTACTGCACCAGTTGACACCGATGAGAAAGATGATCACGGTCTGTAGGTGCAACAATAAGCCCAACAAAACAAATTTCCTCATAATCGACAATTAACAGCTGAATTTGCCGAGCGATATTGTTTTGAAATATGGCATGGGAACAGCAAATTTACATCTCCTAAAAAGCAATAAATTTTACAAGTGTGCATCCTCGTGGACCACTTAAAGACTGTCTTCACTGCAAGGGCACAACCAGTATCACGGAAAGGGAGCCAAAGTCAAAAAAACTTTCTTTTGCTCCGCGGATAGGAAGGTCGAGAAGTGACCTTCCAAGAAAATTGCGCTATTTGCCTTTCCCTTGGTTGCACCTCATTTTCAAACGTGGAAACATTTATCCTCATAGTGTTAATCGCTATTTTTTACTGTTTTTGCCAAGCATAGGCAAGTAAAAACATTGGCTCGTGTCCTTTATTCACTTGAGCTTTAGTTCCTTTACTTCCTTGAAGCCCGGTTAACAGGGGTGACAAACACAAGCGCGAGCACCTGTGAAGTGTAGATGTGAACAAGCCTGGATATTAGCGTCCGGTCACGGACATTGTCCGGTACAAATTTGTCATTTATAGAGTTTTGACAGTCACAAACTTGACTATGTCTGTCACTTTGTCCGGAACGGTTTTTGGTAACATTGATTTCCAGTTTCATTACAAAACCAATTATTAACATTTGTCTTCAATCAATCGCTCTCTTCGTTTGTGTATTAAATTAGCGAATGCGCACGAGTTGCTGCGAGTAGTTTTGCGAGTTATTTGCGAGATTGTGTGCAGGTGAATATAAAATGCCAAAGTGCGACTGTCTTGGATATTGATTGTTTGTAATCACTCTAGCGTTAAATTATATACAACATATTGAAGAAAATAACTTCATTATTCATGTCTGCTGACATAAATAGTGTTAGCAATGATAGCCATATTGATCAAGACTTGCCCACTGACAATGACTTACATGAGAAACATTTGTCTGATTCGGATGACAGTGATTCTAGTTTTGCAGGTTTCCTTCCTGGGGATTTACTGTGACTTTGAGGATTTAAATTGATCAAGGAGACATGTGATGGTTCAAGAATAGATTAATTGTTGATGATTATGATCTTTTTGTAGTCGTATACTACATGTATAAATCTACATGTATAATACTTTTAAATAAAATTGTGTGCAGTGCACATATCATTCATACTTTTAAGTTTTAACACCTCATACCAATGCTTGTATACAATAACAATTGTTAATATACGGTAAATGTACAAATATCAATCAAATTATAGTCTTGTTAAGTGACAGGTACATTTTGTTTTGTGACAGGCACAATCTGATTGATGCTGGTCATTTTGACAGCCAGAGCAAAAAAAAAAATATATCCAGGCTTGGATGTGAACCGGAGCAAACACAAGTATAAGCATGAGACAAAAGAACCTTTGAATGATAGTTGAACTTTCATCAAGCTCTATCCTCAGAAAAACGGCTTCTGAGCCCCAAACGGGGATCGAACCCGCAACCTCTTGATGACCGGTCAGACGCTCTAACCATTGAGCTACCAAGACCCGAATGGTTAGCTAAGGTGCAAGTTCGACATACGTGCGACCTAAGTGGAGGCCACTATATGTTAATAATGTTATTAAAGAGATATATATTTTAGAAATGTGGGAGCTTGGAGATATCTTAAATGATAGTTGAACGATCGTCTCGCTTTAATCTCAGAGAAACGAATTCTGAGCCCCAAACGGGGATCGAACCCGCAACCTCTTGATGACCGGTCAGACGCTCTAACCATTGAGCTACTAAGACCCAAATGGTTAGCTAAGGTGCAAGTTCGACAAAGGTGCGACCTAAGCCGACGCCACCATATGTCAATAAGGTTATCAATTATATTAAGGTTATTATAATATATATATATATATATATATATATATATATATACATATATACATACATACATACATACATACATGTATGAGCAATGGGTGCCAGTGTAGGTAGTCGAGAATAACAAAATGCGATAACTTTGCGTGAAGCAACTACCTGAAATATACGAAAAGAAACTTCGACGTTTCGAGCAAAGGCCCTTCGAACGAAGGGCCTTCGCTCGAAACGTCGAAGTTTCTTTTCGTATATTTCAGGTAGTTGCTTCACCCAAAGTTATCGCATTTTATACATACATGTATGTATGTATTAATGTTATTACATGTTATTATTATATGTTATTATTATTACATGTTATTATTAACATAATAGTGGCCTCCGCATAGGTCGCACATATCTCGAACTTGCACTTTAGTTCGCTATCTGAGTTTTGGCAGCTCAATGGTTAGAGCGTCTTACCGGTCATCAGAAGGTGGCGGGTTCGATCACTGTCTGGGGCTCAGAAATCGTTTTTCTGAGGATAGAGCTTGACGAAGTTCAACTATCATGCAAGATATCTCCAAGCTCCCACATTTCTAAAATATAAAAGAACCTGTGTTTTCTCTTTTGTCAACTCTTATGCTTGCACTTGTGGATGTGTTTATATGTTGTGCTTGTGCTTAAATGTGCGTTCTCCCTCAGGAATACATGCTTTGTCTTATTTTTTCTCTCCACCTTGTGTTTACGCTTACTTTGCTCGTATATAAACCAGGCCTTACAAGCTAATGGTTATATCTAGTACAGGCAGATAAAATTTTTGGGTCGCATTCTTTACTTCCTTGGATTTTTTTTCCCTATATTTTGACCTTTCCGCATTAGCATTCCTTTGGATCGTCCCTCTGCTCTTCACATTCTCGGTTTACTGATCGTCGTTTATGGCTACGTTTACACTACAGCAAAAGTCTTTGGATTCACACTCAAAATGTACTCGGATTCGTCGGCCGTTTACACAGAAAGACGTATCCGAGTTAGTTGCATGTTTGTGTTAATAACGCAAACGGTGCTTTCATATCTAAGAATGCACGTAAACCTCACAAATTTTACTGAAAGTAACCCCAGACAACCAAATTAAATTTCTTTCCATTCCTTTTTTATTACAGCTCCTGATAAAAAAAAAACAAACAAACAAAAAACAAACAAAAAAACCCCACATTACCCGACCATTAGTTACTTTGGCTGTTGTAAACAAAAGCGATGAAGATTTCTCTGGAGTTCATGTTTATCCAGATTCATCTGCAATTTGAGGAATTTTTATGCCACATTCGCTACTTCATTGTAAACAGCTACTTTGAATCCGAAGAAAAAGTCTTCAGATTGCCTAAGAATCCGGAGAAATTTGGTCTTGTGTAAACGTAGCAAGAAATAGCTAATGACTTTCCGTAATTGACATCTCTTTCAATGCTTTTAGTCAATTTTACGTCACAAGACTTTTATACCTATAAAAATATCTTTTAGTTTTTATATGCGCACTACCTGCGCAGAACTCTACTTTGTATTATTTATCTCTGTTTCTTACACAGAGTTTTACAGATATCTTTATAGCAGGGCAGTATCCTTGCTTATTACACTGAGGCCCCTACGCGGTCCTTTTGGCCAAATGTTCCAGTCCTTTACTGGGCATTTGGTCTTTTTTGTGAACTATATTTACATAATGAATATAGAAACGCACTCCCAAAAATTTGTCACCGTTTTTGTGGTTGACATTCATTTCCTTGGCCTAGAAAGGACTAGAACACTGCGAATTGGTCTGAAAGTGATGGCCAAAATAGCTTGGTATCTCGATCTGCATGTGAACCCTGGTGGGACCGGATGAAACCCATGCACAATTTCACAACTTCCTGAGGGTTCATACCCCACGTTTCCTTGGAGACACCACTCAATGCAGTTTCGTGTCTTTCATATAAACCTGTCCCTAGTGGAGTGTCTGTCTGTGCGTAAAATTAACATGATTTACCACAGACCTGTTTAACAAGAACCTAGATCAGTTAGATGGCATAAAAGCCACGAGTACCTTAAGTACAAATATAGTGATCCATTACGTTGATGGAGGGAGAAACTGCCTTGCCTTGTTAGATATTTTTAGTATTTATTGTTTTTTCGTTTCTAGCTTTCCACACTGCGGTTTGGTGCTAGAATGAAGAGCGTCTTTTGTGAGCCTGTAGTGAATGAAGCTTACGATCCTGTGAGGCAATGTAAGCAGTACGAAGCAGAGATACAATTCCTCAAAAATGAGTTGGCAATGCATGACACGTTGACGAACAGGAGTCAAGTGGTATACGAACCATTGTCCGAGGCTCAGCGTAAGGAACTGAAGCAACAAATCGACAGTTACCTCGCAAAAGAAATCACGGAGATTGATATCGTTAATGTTCGGCAAATTAAGGAAATGTTAGAGATGTTTAGAGACATAGTTAATACGATGGAATATGAGACAGAAAAACGACTTCGGGAGAAATACATTTTTCAAGAAAAGACTGCGACCAGTAATAATCAGGAAACCCGCGGTAAGTTGAAGTCGAAGAGGGCGGAGATCATTGACGTTCAAGAGGCATTTGTGTCTATGTGGAGGTGTGGACATACAACACTTCATTGCAAAAGTTATGTTTTAATGTCTTAGGCACAGCGAGTAAAACATCGAGCGAAGATGCGGACAAGTGATCTCCCTCCTGTTTTTTCTACATTTTTGATGAAAAACGGGGGAGCTTCAGAATAAATGATGACAAAAGTATCTAAGCCAAACGATTTTGACTCTAAGGCCATCTTCAGGGTGAGATAGGTTTAAAAAGTAAACATTGCTTGCTGACTTAATTTTTTGGACAGCACTAAAATTGCTGTTCTTAGGTGAAGGCAATTTCGATTCTATTGCTAATTATAGAATAGCACGCATCCTACGCACGCTCTGATTGGACCAGCCTGATTTTCCCTCAGAGTGCAGTTACACGGCTGATGTCATTTTATTTCGTATTAGAGTACAGATACATGGATGGCGTCTCGACAATTCGAAAAAACGTTAGTTATTTTATAAAACAAGTAGAAAATAGCTTTTGTGTCTCTGTACTATGATAAAAACGTTCATGACGCCACTCCAACAGGAAAAATACCTGAAAATACTCGACTACGCTTCGTGTTTGCACTAGGTATTTTTCCGGTTGAAATGACGTCATTCATGTTTGTATCACAGACTCACAGCACAGAGACTATCAAGCAATTTTCTATTTGTTAATTATAGAAGCAGTTCAACTAAATACGTGCAAACACCCTCAAGACCTCTTGACACGGTACGACTGTCGCTTGTTCTTCCTGATGTATGCAATTTAGTCACAGGCGTGTTCAAGACGAGTTATGGCATAAGCAAACGAATCGTGAGGAAGAATTTGGATCTTAATGGGTACTTGCATACAGAAAGGGGAAGACTCATTTGCAATTGACCTTTATGACACCATCTACACATACAATTGTGGTGTACGATTGTTCTTTGTGTTGCGTGCGATTAAGGATAGGTGGATCGTTGGGAACAAGAGAGGGCTTTACCCTCGAGAAAGACTTTGTTCCGCCAAGTCTTTCTGCATGTGACTATGCATTTTTGTAAGGAATGAAAACTCATTATTGCGCACGATTACTTCCCAGTTGAAAAGTTCTCTGTCAAGCCTGGCGTGAAGCCAAAAATGATCGATATCTGGCATTTTTGCCTGTCGGTTTCAGTCTCCATTCCCGTAAGTACTCATTTCAACATCAGTCTTAGTTATTTCATGGTCTTAAAACGCCAAATCTTGTTTCGAAAAAAACCCTAAAAATCAGTTTGTATGTAAAGAATTTGTAATGAAAACCTTAAGTGCAAGAATTTTGAGGATGCTCAAGGAGCGGGATATACCTTACCACATCTTTCCCACCCCACGTAAACCCCCAAATGTCCTCCCCACGATCCGCCCATGCGATCAAGGCTCTAGCGTTATGACAACGTATTCCTTCATTAGCAAGCGAATGGGAGGTAGGAAAGGTGTCCTTGCGACAACATTAACATTAGCAGTCAACGTCAACTGTCGTAAGCGACGCTTGTATCATGTAATATGTTCCTCATATTTCTTTTTGTTCTACAGAAAGCGGACTTGCCACGAACGTTAGCCAAGATCAGAAATTGGTAGGGGACCCAGATGGTCAAGGATTTGGCGTTGGACTGGCTTCAGGAACTACGAAAGGCAACCTGCTAGCGTTAATGAATAGTCGTGGAAAAATGAAAAGCCGTCGCGGAAAAGAGATCCCTGAAACAGGAGAGCAAAAGCGAATTGATTCTCAAGTACAAGATGGCGAGTTACGAAGTAACGGGACTGCTGGAACAGGCGAAGACACTGGACAAAGTCTTGGGGCACGTCCTTCAACGCCTCCTCTAAAATCCGAAGCATTCGTTGAATTTAAACAGGAACGTGGAAGAGAAATCAATAGAATATTTAACGAGAATAAAGGTAACAAGTTTCTCCGATTCAACGTAACGAGTGTAAAAAGACGCATCTTACGTAGGACGTGAATTGCTCCATTTATGGGAGTACAAAGCCCCATTTTATGTTAGGCCCATTTCAAGAGCGGATCGAGCTTTGAGCCAAAAGGGGGCGTGCAATGACTAATCGTAAAGGTAGGGGTGTCTCGAGGTTGCTGCACGGAAAATGGCATATCCGGACTTTTTCCAGGAAAATATGACAAGTTACGTTTTTACTGAAATTCAAACTTCAAAAAAACGCAAGATTTTTTTTTCATCGTTGTCGGTCAATATTTTAAAGTCCTAGTTCTAATGTCAGCTGCAGTCTTTCTCTGTTTAAATATTCATTTGAAACTTTGGCCGACAGGTTACTGGAAGCGTGCCGAAGAGAACCGCTAAAGAAAACTAACGTAGTAGAATTAGCTGGACTTGAAAACCAATCTTTGAATTTGAGACTAGAACAAGCGCATCCATTTCGTAATATGGCAAATTCGTGAAATTAGCCTACCGCATACTCCCCCGAAATTTATACTGTGGTAGGAAAAAATCTTATTCGTGCTGCAGGAAAGGGGTTGTGCGTCCCCACGCTTCCCTCTTAATCTGCCATTGCATTTTACCCAAAATACAAACATTATTTTTATACTGTTTACCCTGAAGACGTTTCGCGCCTTATAAAAGGCCCTTCTTATTTCTCACGCTTAAACGAGCCGTATATTATAAGCGTGGCACAGCGTAGCTTATATTGTGGTGTATATTTAACAGTCATTCGCCTCAGGCTTCGTGCATATTAACTCCTTATTAACCGAGAGCGCGGTCAATGCGCGAAAATATCAGCCCTTCGGGCTCGGTCCGTACATGAAGACCCCGGCCTGATATTTTCCCGTAATTATCAAAAGGACGAAATTAATAAAAGGTTTATTATATGACTTTTTAAACAAGCAAAATTTTGTGATAAAAATATATTGCATGGGTATGGAGTAACAAAAGGTTGGTGGTCAAGCGCTTTTGCATGCACAAAGCACAAAGAAATATCAACTGGTAGCGAATTCCCAAGTAACAACCAAATAATTTAGGGGCTGTTTGTATGGGAGGCGAGCCAGCCCGGTAATTGGGGTAGCCTGGTAAGTGAGACAGTTTTTCCCTCGCCTTTATATGCTCAATTTGATCACGGCTTCTGGGATTATTTACGTTGAAATTTAGCGCGAAAATAATGAAACAACCGTAGCACATGCGCATTCCCAAAAAATCATCCCGGTATGCGGGCCAGTCCGGCTAGGGCGTGTTTACATGGGAAATTTTCATCCTGCCTACCGAGATTTCACCACTTCACAAGTGAGATCTCGCTTATCGAACTGGCCCGTTTGTCCATGTAAACGGAATGAAAAATTAACAACAAAATAGTAATGAGGCGAGATCTCGCTTAACGAGCTAGATCGCCTCCCGTATGAACAGCTCCTTAGACATCTAAATAAAAGCTATACCAATAAGATTTTTCTGCAGACCGGCAAGTTTTGGCGGGAAAATTTCCGAGTTGCTTAGAAGACAAACAAAACCAAAATTAACAAAGGATTAACAAAAACAAACCGCCTATGACCAGGTTTAGTCTTTCTCTCAATGAATTTAAGCAGTAAAGCCAACGAATTAAAAAAAAGCACGAAATCAGCGGCAAAAACAACCTCTATAAATTTGCTGATGTAAACCAGAAAGTTTACCAAAAATCCCGCAATGGACCGGTTAATTATGGGAAAGAAAAGTAATGATTGTCAGTCAGGGCGTCTCAGCCAATCAGAAGCCACATTTCTCCGGAAGTGGCGCAAGCCACATTTTGCTGAATAATCCCCGAGTCGAAGTCGATGGGATTATTCAACAACATTCACGAAGTCTGAGGCTAATTACTGTTTTAGTATAATTACGTAAGTGATTAATTGAAAGGAAACAGTGAACGAACTATTTTAAAAATTCCTTGGTAACATCTACAAATGTAGCAGCCATTTTTCGTAAATGCCTTCACTGTTATATTATTAGGGGATTATAGAGAAATATCACGTAATTATTGGCCAATCACTGCACTGGATTTCCGATTATCACCTATGTAATTTTGAGACCAAAATTAGCGATAATGACAGTACATTTGTTGAACGACGTTTCGATATCATCGTGATATCATTTTCAAGTTCGAATGATAAATGTTTATAAGTTGGTGATTATATATACAATAGGAGCTATGACATTTTATGTCACATACCTACTGCACGATGTCATAGCACCTATTGTATATATAATTACCAATTTGTAAACATTTATCATTCGAATTTGAAAATGATATCACGATGATACCGAAACGTTCAACAAATATTGATTAGTTATTAACCGAGAGTGAGGTCTGTTCGGGAGTCTGTTCGGCCTGAGGTTTTAGTACTGACTGAGCGACGAAAGAGCGAGATCTGTGTGGGAAAAACCGAGGTCAAATACTTTCCTGTATAGACTGAACAAACGAGGTCAATAAGGAAATTATTATATGGCTTTTGGTCTCTTCCTTTATCGCTTTTAACGCGCTTTTTAGTTCGTGGATTAGCGGCTTAGGCCTACTTGTTTGTTTTTACCTATTTTTATTTTGTATTAAGTCATCTAGTTTTCTGCTTAAAAATATGGTTGAGAAGATTTAGCTACTTTGTTCTGGAAGTTTGTTATCGTAAATCTTTTGTAAAACGTATCTGAATCTGGTTTGTTTGTACTCAAATTAACTCGGACATTTTCCCAACGAAACTTGTCGGTCTGTACGAAAAACTTACTGCACGGCTAGGCAGCCAACTAGGGTATGTCATTTTACGTACAGACCGCATAGCGAGCTCAGCCATTGAATAAATTCTCATTATCGTTAATTTTCACAGGTGTATTAATATTCTAAAATGGTATATCATGTATGTGAAACCAAATACACGAAAAAAACATGCGTGGAAATCACCTAGGATTTAGTAAGTTCATTTGCCGCTCTTAACTTAGAATGATACTTTGATTGGTTACACCACATTTGTGTATCTTTTGCGCACGATCGGCAGGTTTTTCTGGGAAAATTTCTCAACTGTTTTGAAGGTATGAACGAGAACTAGGTTGGATTTTCCAAAGATTTCCAACAGGAAGAATTTTCAGAAAATTGATTGGACGGTTTAGTACAAAGAAGATCGATAAAGTTAAGTAAACATGCAACGAATAAACGTTGAGAAAAAGTTGAGCAAAAAAAATTAACATTTAAAGTAAACTATGGGAACAACCGACAGTACTATCGCTGTGTTAATGTTCATAATTTCCGTTTATTTTTACATTGTATTTTCTTAGAAATTCTCCGACACAAAAAAAGAGATGCCCGAGAACTGTCATTAAAAATCAATTCGGAGAAAGCCGAATTAGATGACGTCGCGAAAAAGCTTGAGAAAAAGCGTAAAGAACGTGAGGAAATAGGTGGATCTGTTTTCCCAGAAACAGATAAGGAAATCATTGATGAAGAAGAATTTAACTACTTGCAAAAATTCCTAGATTTGAAACAACAGTATCGAAATGACTTTGAGGAACTTCGTAGTGTGAAATCAGATATCCAATGCTGCGAAAAACTTGTCAACCAATGTCGTGAGCGTCTTGTTTCGGAATTTGATTCTTGGTATTCCGAATGTTATTTATCTGAAGAAAATGGGAATACTGCAGATTCAGAAAGTGAAGGAATGAAATCACGTAAGAGTATCGTTCCAGAGGATGAACAGGAAAAGTTTGATCGATTACAGTTACAGTACCTAATGGATGAGCCAGAGTCTGTGGCATATTATAATGCTCAGATGCAAACCCAAAGGCGAGCTTACTACACTGATGCAGGAAGGCAACGCCAAAGACCTGGGATAGTAAAGAAACGAAGCAATGAACCCCCTAGTACATTAACTATATACTAGGTCACTAAGAAACCATTGACACTTAAAACGACATTCATCAAAGAACTCTCAGTGATATTGCAGATTAATGTTAGTGCAGTAGTTATTGCCTGTAAGGTAGAGCATCGCTTGGTGTCTAGAAGGTGATTACCTAACTACTTGATTACATGTGTGCAACAATATTTTTCGTTTAACGCTCAAAATAGATCCAAAGGGCGTCAAAGCACTTCAGCTTCGCACCCATTGCATATAACAACTTTTTTTTCCCCTGCTAGAAAAGCAGCTTATAAAAGCGTATCAAGAATCTGCAGCTTACTGAGAAATTTTTAAAGGGATATAAATTTTCTAAATTTTCCAACTGAAAAAGGGGTCCAAAAGAGCATGTTCTAAAAGAGCATTCATATTTAGGCTTGATTAACGTCAAAATATTTCGACAAAGATCAACATCTTGGGACACAATTCCCTCCATTTTTAGGCAGAGGTGTCACACCTGTGGCACACCCTCTTCCTACGTCACTGTCAAGGCTCAATTTCCATTTATGACAGATCTAGGGATTCAGTTATTCAAAGCCTGGAATACCTATCTGGTGAATAATTACCTGCGTGAGGATAAATTTGAATTTGAATTTTGTCCACTGAATTGGGAACTGTCTCCGAGATAAAGGGTTGTGTTTAGTTTGAGCAACCGACCAATTAAGAACATAGGAAATTAAAAACATCGAGCAAACTAAGTCGAAGGTTTGTAGCATGCTTTATACATAAATGATAGGATAACAAGGTATCAAATCAATTTTTTTATGAACAATTAGTAGAACAAATTCTCCTTGCCCAAAAGAAGTGTCGACTAGGCCCAGCGTTTTTTACCATTACAGACTTCGGATCGTTAAGCTTTCCTTGGTCATACATGAGCAGAGTGATTTGCCACCATGGGTTGCCAGCAAACACCGTAGGTTTTCTCTGGGTACTCCGGTTTCCTTCTGCCGTAACAATGGACCGATGAGTGGTTGCTCCTACAGGACATCGAGGGAGATGGGTAAGTTTAGTTGCAGTTCATAGGTTCATCCAGTAAAATTGCTTTCGACAAAGGAGAACGTAAATCTGTTTTTGTGTTTGTGGCGTACTTGTCTTACGAAAGGTAGGAACACTCGCGCTGTTTTTCATGTTGTGGACGAGTGGACTACCTTTTGAATGCTCATGGGATACGTTTAATCGCTGAGGCTTACGGAAAATAGCAAAGCTAAGTTTTCACCACTTAATGAAATTTTACGCCGAAGTCCTTTGGTTGGAGCACTTTGTTGGCAAGTTTAGTCTGTCTTTCAAATCAGATAATTTCATTATAAAATCTTATTGGCTGCTTGTTATGAAAGTATGAACAAGATGTGTATACAACGTCTGCTATCTACATTGAGTACTGTTTCATAGTAAGACCGTATATAAGGTTAACTTTCACATCCACTTGGGTGCATTGTCAAACAACTGCTGTAATTGTAACAACTTCTGCGAGTTGTGTAGCTCGAAATTTGGCCATCAGTTGTGGTCAGATAAAATCGTTTATTTCGGTTGTGTAGCTCTAACTACGGCCTTGGTTTGTGGTCAGATAAACACCTTTCGACTGAGTTGTGTAGCAAGGACCATGGCCATGGTTTGTGATCAGATAAACGCCGTTTAATCATGGCATGTTGTTTCAGGGTTGGACTTGCCATTGTGCCATCGTAGCGTAGAACAATAGTCATTGTTCTGTGGCGCGATGGCACAATGGCCAGTCCAAGCCTGGGTTATTCAACTCGGAAGATGACCATAATTTGAGTTTAGATAAACACCGTTCAGCTGAGTTGTGTATGTCAGAATATGGTCATGAATGGTGGTCAAATAAGCACCGTTCAACCAAATATTGCCATTACTTATGGTTACATAAACATTGCACAACGAGTTTGCAACTTGGGGTATGGCCATAACTCTTGATGCACGGAAGAAGATAAGTGAAAAAAAAAGATTTTTAATTTCACTTAACCACTGTTGCCAACAATATTTGACATAAACACGAAATCACGATGTCTGATAGATTTTTTTTCTCACTTTGCATAAATTCTATTCGCCGTATCTGGAACGCACTTCATAATCACTGATGAGCGCTAGTTAAATAATTACCTACTTCCACACTTGCGAGATACGTTAAAGTACAATTGACTATATGAACATGATGACTGCCTTTAGTTAATAAAGTTAAATCGTAAATAAGCTGTTATGGTATAGAAATGGTTTCTCCCTTTTTCTTATTTTGAGGCTTTTAGTGATGAATAATATATGTCGATGTAAGCTTGCAATAAAACGACCTGATTCTAGGAAAATAACTTCGGAAGTTGCACATCTTTGTCCATGCTAACTGGAGCAACATTTACCAAACGGCAGTGAAGTAAACCATCAAGCCATGTAAAAATCTGAAAAACAGTAAAACGCAAACTTACGTCTTCAGATACAAAAGAAGAACGAAACCTTACTATATTTAATTTAAGGATGGAAGTAAAATATGATGAAGCTGATAACCTAAGCAGAAGCGTTTGGAACCTATCATAATTTGGGGGAGATTAGAGAAACTTGCCATGCATGACTTCGTG
This sequence comes from Heliopora coerulea, assembly GCA_030142905.1. NCBI lineage: Eukaryota > Metazoa > Cnidaria > Anthozoa > Scleralcyonacea > Helioporidae > Heliopora > Heliopora coerulea. The sequence goes on from JASJOG010000005.1 coordinate 123,223, forward strand.
CAATCCGTTTTACTTACTCAGCGCATCCCCCCTAATTTAACATAATACGGCCTTTTTTGTAGCAGGTTTTCAACAATTTCAAAATTTTAACTCGTATGACACTCATTCTTACCCTTCCTGTAGCCAAGTACCCGATCCTAAGGGATGTAAAGCTGTCAAAGGCCTGACAACCTTCATCACAGTGAAAACACGACGAGACATACTCTGATTAGTTTGTTGAGTGAAGGTCTGAAGTTGAAACCTGTGTGATATATTCGAGGGCCTTCCCAAAATTAGGTAACAATTATCATACCTAGAGAATCTCCATCAAAACACTTTGGAAACGTTGTTACTTCGTTTGCCCAATTTAGAAACCATGTTGCAGTCCGGGCAGGGCATCGCTATGTACACTGTGCAAGTGGGGGTTTCAAAATCAAATTGGCAGATACCTGTTTTCCAGGCATATGAATGTTTCTCACAAAATGTTTCTGCCTACAGTTTTGTTCAGGAAACACTGTAGAGAAACAATGTTTTCTTGCTTGCCCAGTGTCAAATGATCATCTTCGGATCAAACGTTTACCTTTTCACCAACCACATAGTTAGCGTGTTATGTATGTGAAATACTATTGGCCACCTGGTTTTTTACTCATACTCAGCTTCAGTTTCTGTCGGTCTCTCAGAAGATATCAGAAAAATACTTTCCTCGTACAAAAATCAAACAGAAATAATAAGAAATATTCCTGACTGGGTAGTACCACATTTCACTTTTTGTTTTGTGAAGTGAAACGCCGGTAACAAAATGCCAATATGACACATATTTTCGGGTTAACAAACTGGATGCAAAGATATATAAATATTAGTACCTGGTGAAACGTTGGTCTTTTACTAGCTATCCTAGTACAGTCACTGATTAATAACTTGATACTGTTCTTTCCTCCTACTTTCGACAATGACCGTGAATGTAAACTTTTCCCTATAACCGCCAGCTGATGTAAGGTAAATAACTGACGTGATCTTTTCAGTATTAAACATTCCCAAACCAAAACGCCAAAACTGAAAACGTCGCCTGGCTTATCAGCGGGGAAGCCCAGGATTTGTTCTGGCGCCATCCAATTGTGAAGTAGACTACAGTGACTTAGAGAAACTGGACCAGACTCTTCTCTTAGAGAGTATTCAAAATTACAGACCTGGGAAACAAAGAAGACAATTCTATTTCAATTGAAGAAACGATGAATAGTTGCCGACAAACACTCTGTTACCTCCAAAGGCGGATTTTTGCGACTGTCACATACGATTGTGCGTCCTGATGTCAGGATTTACTAACAATTTATTACAAGAATCTTCATTCCGTATTGCAATGAACGAATCATAAGTAGGAGTTGGGGCTCTTGAAAAATAAACGCATACGCCAGGGGGAAGAGTTGTAGGCAACAGTCATACGCATACGTCTTGAAACATCCATAATAACACAAACTATGACGTTCATGCTTACCGGCTGGTTTAATATCTGATAAAATGCTGCTGTTTGTTTACTAAACAATATTTAAAATTAGACGGACAAAGAGTTTCATGTTATGATAAAAAACTTATTAATCTCATTTAAAAAAACAAAATAAAAAAGCCCCACAACTTCATTACTTGCCATTAATAAAAGTGTAATTCGAAATGAAACTTTATGAAACAAAACAACCAAAATTCCTTTCGGAATTATTCGAAGCGTTTCCGTTGAAATAAATTTTTAAAAAATCCTGTCGAGTTTCAGACGCTGTATTTTTGATGAGCTGTAATGTTTGTAAGGAAATTACTTGATCAACCTGGCTTACAGGGGTTTTTTTGGCCACCCAAAATTGGGGGATAAAGGGTTCTTGGGTCCCTCCCAAGATTCACCATTGTAAATATAACTATTAAATAAACAAGTTTTATGTAATGGAATTGTTTTTGAACGATTAGTAAGGGTAATCTATAGTAAAATAAATCTATTAGTATTCTAATCTAGAATTAAATAATCTTAAGATTTAAAAAATCTTGATATAAAATTACCTTTGCCGTGTAATCACGAGTTACCATGACACTTTGTGATCCCAAATAACAGTGTAGGAATCCCATATTATGGATGTACTGCATGGCATTCGCCACATCGCAAGCCAGTTTTAAAACAGAATCTTCTGGTAATTTAACTTTGTCTTCAAAGAGTAATCTATGCAAATAGCGGTATGCAAGAGGTTCGAATACTAGACATTGTTCCAAAGGTTTTGACCCTCGACATACCGCTATTAATAGTGCAATATTTGGATGATAAAGAGACCTAGTGAAGGAAAAATACACATACGAAAGGGAGTTGAAAATAATCAGATTCGCATTCGCGGTGTCGGTGTTTGTGTATGTGGGTGTGTTCACGTTTGCTTATGGAATTGTGTTCGTCTTTGCCTTTGCGGTTGATTTGCGATTAAAACAAGCCAATCAGATTACAGAATGAACTGCTCGTTCAAAGAATAATTTTCGCCGACCTACTTTGGCCAAGTGAATTACTAGTTTCACCTCACACTTAAAGCTGATTGGCTTGTTTTAAATTGGCTCATTGAGTAAGGGTGGAAGAATATTTACCGCATGCGATCGCGATAGTTTACAGCTAGAATTTGTTACGATTAATTGGAATAAAATTTCGGTTATTCTTTAATTCAAAGAAATTCAACCAATTATTATTATAATATAACAGAATAAACTTGGAGAATGAGGGTTAAGGGAATTTTAAACGAAATATTCGTGACTTGAGCCTCGTGTGCGGTTTGGCGTGGCCGAAATAATACTATATTTTATGCACGCTGTTGCTTCAGATAACCAAAGAACTATTTTAAATCTCTCCGGGAATCAACCTATCTGGTGTTTAAGAACGGACACATTCAAGATATAATAGTTGTGCTAGGCCATAACATGCTTTTAGTTAAAAGCCATTGCTTGCCAGAGATGAGAAAGGATTGCGTGTACAAAATCCGGTTGAGGTTCGAATGCCCATCATCCAAAATCAAATTTGCACCCTGCAACAGTGTTGCTGGTAAAGGACCAAATATTTCATAAAAACACATCGCCTCCTATGGAGGACTTCCGTGCCTGTAAGGGTCCTTTCACTCTCTTGGGTGCCAGCACATCAAAGGGATAGTTGAACTAGAAAATGTATGCTTTTTCAAACACTTTACATTGGGTTAAGCAGTCGATCAATGACATATAGCTATTTATTACTAACCTTATCGTATTTAATTCGTGGCTGAAAAGTTGACAGCTTTCATGTTCCGAAGCAGTTTCATGATATTTTTTAATCATGACAGTTCTTTCGTTCAGCTTACCCATAATGCTCATCGTTTTTTCTCCAATACAGTATTTGCAGTTTTCGTTCATTTCAAGGTCTGCTGGAAGGATTTCAGGGATGGGGATACTAACAATTCTTGACGACTGATTCATGTCTAAACAAGATGAAGAGAGATTTTGATTTTGATATAAGGGATTTCCCGGTTTCCATGGCAACAACAGTAATTGAAAACAACCACAAGGTTTCAATTTTATTAAGTTAGCGGAAAGTTTATTTATAATTATTTGTAGTAATTTGGCAGAACTTTTGTTAACATTACAATTCATTCGATGAACTAAAACCATGAGTTAAACAGAGGGATTCCGCAGTGTTTTCTGTTGTAAACTGATCAATTTTGTCTCTTAAAAGATCAAAAATAGTCTGTTAAAATGTAATCAAACTGGTATTGAAAGAAAAGATTTGTTTATGGCAAGCTTTTTACAACACAAGGAGAAAAGTTAATGACAGAATTTTCCAATAATTTACTGCAAAGGTTGTTTTTCAATTACTGTTGTTGCCAAGTAAGCTGAATCTCCCATCATCGCTTTTCTACTCTGCAAAATTTTGATATATGGACTATAACCATTCTAGCATTATGTCCAAGGGAAGCAGAAATACTATGAACCGAAAAACAGTGTTCAGTGACCATATCTTAAAGTTGTTCCTGTTGCCAAAAAATGTTTTGGTGTTATTAATTAATGCTCCTGGGGAAGAAGAAAAATTTCGAGAGAAGAATAAATGACAGAAAGCCTGTTTTGTTAACTGCCTCAACAGACGTACTGAACTAGAGTTTTAAGGTTGTGGATTTGATTTTCGCCAACAGGCCCAATGATTGGTTTGGTCTGACAGGAGACTTACTACCCGAAGTTCTTTTAACTTCCATTTGAAAGTATCAAGAATAAATGCAAAATATAATTGGTACAAATACAAGATATAATTAACACTGGTCCCCAGGTCTATTAAAGTTAGGATGGGGTTTAGGAATTGGATACTATTATTTAGGAACTAGATTATATTTAGGAATATGGTTTTATTTAAGAACTGCGTTATGTTTCTAGATACTGGTCGGCAGCTCTACCTGTTGAGCTATCGAGTCCACAGGGATTGGAAGAGAGTTTTTATCCAACTTTACTGCACGCGATATTCTCGCGACAACTTAACGCGTATCCATGAGAGGATGTGCAGTGCTTCAATTCTATTTCAGAATCATTCTAACATCGCATTATAACATTGACCGGCCGATGCTAGGGCCATTTTTCCGACCTTCCGCCTTGGAGGCAACATGCCCTGGGAACGAAGTTGGGCGACAACCACCTTATTACACAGAAAAACAAATGGTGGCTTTCTCCCACTTCCTTTCTAATATTTCTTGTACATATACTCCAGACACTAAGTTCACTGGAGTAGATGGGAACCATAGATACCAATGTACTATACCTACCAGATTCTTTTTTGGAGTCCTTTATTTGGTTCTCAGGATCAGTTCCGTTTGCATTATTTTCACTTTCACCTTTTGAGATATTTTCAGAGTTAGTAATGCCATCGGATTTCGAAGAATCCTAAAATGTTTACATTTCAAATACAATTCATGTCAATTTTGGTAAGCATATAAATACATACTAACACCAAGCTATCACATTTATGCCATTGTTTTATGCAACATTTAATAAATACTTGGCATATAAAAAAAGTTGCGCACTGGTAGTGCGTATATCAAATGATTACATACGACAGTACATATATGTAGAAATTGAACAAAAGCAGGGACAAAGGGGACAAATTGCCTTGCACTGGTGGGACAAATTTTTCTTCACAATGGATATATAGCAATTTTCGATAAAATCGTATCCTTTTTGCCATATTTAGAATAAAACAGTTGTGTAACAAGAACCCTTCTTGTAGGGAGTAAATTTTGGGGGGCTACTTTTGGTGCAGATTTGATTGGGTATGCCTCGAGCACCTTGATTTCGCTCAAACATTACAGTACTAGTTAGGCTGGTGGCATTGGGATTTTCTAGAGATTCTTTTTAAGAGCGGAACCTAAGACGTGCACTAATATCCCTGAGTTTTTTTCTTTTCGTTCCTTTTCTTCCGTAGCCACTTAAAAGCCCATCCGATATTGTTTGGCACAGTTTTGTACAAAAACCCCCCTAAAGTTTGGAATAATTTTAAAATAACGTTTCAAAGATTCGGAATATCTTATTTCAGAATTTAGTGTACAGTAAGCTGTAGATATCACTTATCACTTATGTTCTGATCTGGCTAGCTCTATCGATTCGCTGAAATACTTTGAAATACTCTAGTCGGTTATCGAATTCTGGCTATTTCACTTCAAAAATGCATGAAAAATGATCACAGCTCGTGAAATTCAAATTTTTTTCTTCGGAAACATGAGCTTAGACTTGTGTTATGTACTGAACATTTATTCTTTGAGAAACAGAACCGAAAAAACAAACATGATTACTGTACTTATGGTCTTGTCACAATGGATCTACCGAGATTTACTTCACGGAGACCTGAAAAACCAAGGCATGTCGAAATTCATTCTCTTTCATTGAGAAACGGACTTAACTCTTTCCCGGCGGAAACTCTTTCCCTTTGACCAGTAAAATCGTCTCGCATTAGCCACAGTAAAATAATGGAGGCCTTATCCCTCCTGGAATTAGTTAATTAATAATAATTTAAGCCGTATATGCTCACCTTCATAGTAGTGCCACATAAAGACCGGGCAATGTAATGAATGATTTCTTCTTGATTCATGTCTTCCGCCCGATTAAGGGGAGTTTTTCCTTTCTTATCTCGAGCTAATGCAAGGCCTCCATGTTTTATCAGCATTTCAAAACACTTCAAGTGTCCTTTGGCAGCTGCCAAATGTAAAGGCGTACCCTTAGGGGACTGTCTAGAAATATGAAATCAAATCGTGATTATATAAAATTAAGAAATGTATCTGAAACTAGTAGTAGCATTCGTATTTAGCCAACAAGGCATCAAAAGCAATTCTTTTCAGCCATTTAGGGACCGTTTTTGTTCTTCGATACTTGCAGTAGGTTAAACCAAACGTTTGCAAGTCGGGGGCCTTGAGTTTAGCGAGCTGGTCTATTATATAGCATAGGTTAGTAAGATAGTTAGTAAGATGATAAGATATATAAGATGATCGAAAAACTTTCGTCAAACCCTGTCAGAAAAACGATTCCAAAGCCCCTGACGGGGATCGAACCCGCAATCATCTGATGACCAGTGAGACGCTCTAAATCATCAGAAGGTTACGGGTCCGACTGGGGCTCAGAAATCTCTTTTCTGAGGTTACGGCAAGACGAACGTTCATTGATCATCTTATTTGTTAGTATAATTTTCAGTGACTTGGTACTTGTCCAACGTTTAGTTTTGCTAAGATCTTTTTGATCGGCGAAAAGATCTAAATCCGAATGAATCACCCTTGAAAGGGGCTAGTGAGGTTTTAGCCACGGCAAAGCACAGATGGTTTAAAATCAGCAATGTTGTGAACACATAGTTCGAATGTTTCATGAGAAATTTCGGGAAATTAGTTACATAAATGTAAATGGATATTTCAAACTTAAAAAGGGGAAAAATCAGCAGTTTCGAAAACAGTAGAAAATATAACCATGATTCCTTTGTCTTAAATTAACTGTATTTATTTATTAATTTTTCATGACTTAGGGTCATTTTTTCCCGAATACTGCTTTGCTTAGTGACACCAGTATAGACTACCTGTTTGGATTTGCGCCCCTTTTCAAAAGCACTTCGACGCAGTCCAATTGTCCGTATTTAGCGGCGACATGAAGAGGAGTTAAGTATTTTTCATTATGCTTGTCGACATCACATGACTCATCAAGAACCATAGTTCTTAGCATCTCCAGTTCCCCCATTTTCTTTTTGGTAAAACACGCCCGCACACTCTTCAGGGGCATGGCTTGGTCACTTAAGTAAGTCAATCCCTGAAAACTGACTTGCGTTTTAGAAATTTATCATCTGAGAATAATGAATTGTTACGCCACAAAACGAATGTGACGTCAGTCTTCGATGTGCTACGTGACCGGGCCTGCAACTGCTTTATTATGACATGAATGGCAAGTCGTGGAGATGGATGTAAGAATGAGTCCCCATGGCATGCAGTTGGTTGTGACAAGTCTGAAACGATCCGGTAACAAACGAAGTTGCCAACAAACCTACGTCAAATCATAATTTTGACAACACGCTAAGGCTCATCGCGTAGCAAATTGGAAGAAGCTTGTTCACTGTAACTTTTCGACAACCTTTCGACTGGTTGATGTAGGATTTCACTGGTCAAAAGAGGATTGTTTAGGATAGCAGTTCCATAAAGAAGATTGTTTTTGAAAATTAGTGCCCTAGGGTTATACCAATGACACGCACATAGGTAAAGTTAAGACAATTGAGTGGTCTACTTATCATCAATCATAAAATGGATGTTGTCTACGTTATAGTTAATTGTATAATTAAGGCATAAGTGTGGCTGATCTGGCGCACCTGTAGCCACGAAACGCTAGTGTGCACGCAATCATGTAATTAAGTAAGGGAAATCGGATTTGTTAAGTATATAGCGTTACGTGTTGTCGCTGTGTCGCTGTATCGTTTGAAAAACTCTTGACTGGCGTATTTGTATTATTATATAAATTGCACGCATAGGGGTACGAGCCGGAGAGGGGAGCTGCAGCCCCCTTCAGATTCGGGCATCGTCAAGTTTTTCGGGCGACATTTCGATTTTTCGGGCAGAAATCTTTATCTTCTCATAACCTGGGATCTGAGTGGAAAAACTCAGCACTTTTAGACTTAACGTATTGTCAGTTGATATTGTTTTGTTTGTACCAATTTCGATGTCATTTTAGTATTGCGTAAATTATAAAATAAGCGCAGTTTTGTTGAAGGCATGGCTTAGTGGTTGGTTCATTTTGAGAATTCGGGTGACGCAGAAAATGTTCCGGCAAAAGGCCTCAGTCCCCCCTAGTTGAAATTGGTCCCGTGCGCTTATGATTGCACGAGAAACCACGGTATTATCAACTAATAATATACATGGAAAAAAGCATTACAGTAAAAAAATATAATAAATAAATAAAGTAGTGCAAAATACTGTTATCTTTTTCTGCACTGTGTTAACTGTAAATTGCATCGCTCTCAATCAGAATAGTGAACTTTTTCGTGTATATTATCGAAGATACAAAAATATTCATTTGGAATGGGTATGGTCTTTGGAAACCAATATTAACAAGTTCAGGTGCGAACTTAGGAAAAACCGAGCGGGTGTGAATTAGGAATTTTTCAAAGGGAGGGTGCCGACACTGATCAAGAACATCAAAAGTCGGGTGCCGTTGGGGAAACCTGGGCCCTGCTGATGGAGTCTGGTTGTCTGGCTCCACTGAACATGACTATGACTGAAAGCCGAATAGCCGGTTCCCTTTTATTACGTCAGCTGAACACAATAATCAGAAAACTTTGCGCTGTTTTAATTTTCATGCAAACATTGAATTCCCAAAGCAAATGGAAAGACAATTGCTCCGATTAACATTACAAAAAAGATTTCGAACGGCATTCTACTAGTTATATTCAGCAGATGTATATGGGATGTGTAAGATGTACAATCAAAAAGTGAATCCTAAAATGGCGGGCATGGGGCATTTTTGGCAAGCTGTTTCAGTCTCCTAATCGGTCACCTTGGACACTTTAATGCAGATGTTAAATAAGAGGTAGTTAGCTCAGTAGAGACACGCATTGGCGAGGTGCTGGATCTCTATTGGATCACAAAACAACGTATAGAAACTAAGGTTTACGAATGTTCAGCTGTAGCAAGAAGTTCTTCTGACTCTAGGTTCTCTTCTTGGCGACTAGCTTCGTTTTCTCTGCTCGTCTGCTCTCTTAGGCTCCTCTTCGTTGTTGTCTGCTCTGCTCTCTGCTGTTGGGAAAGGAGCATCTCTTTTTATGCTTTTAGTGGACAGTTTTGGTTGACAGTGAGTGACAGTAGAAGTTGACCAATCAGACACACTCTGACCAAGTCCTTCGCTCTGCCAGGTGAAGGCGTTGTTTGGAATGTAACATAATTAAGAAGGATGTTTGAAAAAGATTTTTCGGTACCAAATGTATATATTTCTTTGTAAAATTATAATGGTAAAATCAGAATGTACTAGTTCTTATCTCAGTTGTTATTTTACAGTTTCACATCGTATTTCGAGCTCAAATCTGATCTGAACAGAATTACATCATATTTGGAATTCAGCAAAGTATTCGATCAATATAGGCGGGACTAATACAAACCAGAGCAAGGATTTAACAATACCAACTTGTACCTTGACCTTACCTTCGATAACATAAACAAAATCCTTTTAAGCCAGATCGGTAACTGACATTTTCGAGAGGACTAATTGTAGTGCTGGTTACAAAAATAAGATAACAACTTTACATGTCTAAAACTAGACAAAACTCAAACAAACATTACAACTTTCGTGATACGATCGTCTACCTATTCATAGCAGCTATTTTCACAGTAGATCACGTTGACATTTGATAAATTCCATTTAGTTTATAATGACATAAATTGCGGACCACCAAGTTGATGGAATGTGTGTTTCATAACACAGACCTTACGTTACCTCAATGGCGACGGCGACGTCACTTACAAATGGAATATTTCTTAAAACAAATGGAATATTTCTTAAAACTGAACAGTTTCTGTTTCAACATTCATCCCAATGTTGTCATCCAGGTAAATTCGATGTGACTGAAAGAATTTCCACATTCTCAAGACGACGTTCGCTGCACGAAGTTTAGTTCTGTTCATGCTACACTAAAGTAGTAATAAGGACCAAATTAAAGTCAATATGAGGGTTTCATACTATTGAATCTAAACTGTTTGTATTCTAAGCGCCAAAACAGGTTGCATGTCATCGCACTGGAACAAGTATTTTCCAGACATTTTTGCAGTTTCAGACCTTTCAAAGCAGTTTCTTCTGGTATAGTTACTTGCCAGAAGTTTAAATACAAGTTCAAAAAGTTCAATTATGAAACATTCCATTACAAGCTTTCACAATTGTTAAATGTTCAACTATGCTTTCAGTTTAATGATTGGTTAGCAAGATTTCGTACAGATTTCATAAACACGAAATATATCAGATAATGTTAACAAAAATGTTGGGATATCTGTCAATTCTTAGTGGCAAATCCCTTTGCCTTGATGACCTTGTCTGCTCTTTCAGGTATGGATTCAACCAAGGTCTGAACAGTTTTTTATGGAATTTTTTCCCATTCTTCCCGAACAACGACTTATAGGTCAGCAACTCTCCTTGGAGGGGAGTTTCTTGAACTGATTGCCTTCTTCAGAACCATCCACAGATTCTCTTTTGGGTTGAGGTCAGGACTTTGTGCTGGCCACTCAAGGCTTTTTATCATCTTGTAAATTCGTATCCAAGTGTCTGCATCATCTGTCAGCAACTAGTGGCAAGAAATGCTTTTGCAAAAATTGACGGCATTTTGTACCAGTAACACTTTCCTCAACAGTGATGAGTGGATCAGCTTCATCACAGGACATGCAACCCCATGCCAATATTGATGCCCCTCTAGTCTTGGCTGTGCCAAGAGTACATCAAGGCAGCCATCCTTCAGTTGACTTGCACCACACGAATACTCGTCCATCATTTCCACTGATTTTAATTTTGGACTAGTCTGTAAAGACAACTTTCTTCCAACAGGCCATTATTTTATCCTTCATTTCCCTAGCACATTCCATTCTCGTTTGCTTATTTTTGGCCCTTATTTAGGGCTTTTTACGTGCCAGTCTTCCATTATATCCCAGTGAATTCAGTCGTCTTCTTGTTGTTCTTTCACTCGCTGACGTCTGGATCATCTCACCCCACTTTTTGGCCAAATCTCTTGCTGGTGCTCTCCGGTCCTCCTTCACTAATTTCTCCAAATGCCTGTGGTCTCTTGGCGTTGTCTTCGAAGGTATTCCTGAACTTTCGGCCGTTTGGACATTTCCACAAAGTCGAAAGTTTCTTACGGTGGTCGCAATAGTGCCTCTTGGTCTCCTCCTCTTGCCATGCCCACGATGAAAGCTCGTTATTCTTCTTTGACTTCTTTTCCTTTGTCCATTTTCCAGCTTTGGATGTCTTGATTATACACAGTAGCTGCTATTAGAACTAGTAATTGAAGCAATTATATAGGCATAAAACGTGTGGGACATACAAATTATCTTTAACAGTGAGCATTGATCAAAAATCTGAGATGGCATTTTTTTCAGAGAATGACTGTGTTTTTAAACTTTTGGCAAGTAACTGTATATTTAGCAGAAGCAGAATTACAGCTCTTAAGGGGACACGTCGTCTAAAGAGCGTGAAAAGTCTTTTGGTCATGTTGACAGATGGATAACATTGAGGTGATTCTTGGGACTAAAATTTGTAATTATCTTTTGTTTTCGATAAAATTTTGCGTAGTAAAGAAACTTTGCCGTGGCTTTTGTAGTGTTTCCGTAAGGTGTCTAATCTTGGTCTTTTTCCGGTGGTGAAACGCCAAATCTTTTTCGTTCTGCTTTGAAAACGTTAATAAACCACAAGAAAAAGGCGAACTCCATTAAGAATGATAAGCTTAACAACAGTCTGTTCACAAAGCGTTGGATAAAACATCTAACTTATAAGATTATCGAGAAGCTTGTCTTCACTGATTTCTACAGGAAAAAAACAAAAGTTAAACCGACTATAGTGTACATTACTTAGATTGTCACCGAAAGTCTGAAGACGTTTTAGATAAATTGAAAATTCACAGAAAGAAACTGTGTTTGTTATTTATATAAATATATAATGCAGACTATAGTCGGTTCAACTCTTATCCCGTTTTTAACAGTTTACCCTTAACTCAACGTTTTTTAAAATTCTTTTGATGTGCGAGTCAGCATCCATCAGGATATCATGGTTTTGAAATAAACTGTAATGTTACCGATTCATATTCGTCTGGACTGACTAGTATCTTGAGATTTCAAGAGGCTCCTCTTGTCGCGGATTTCGTTGTATTTTGTACTTTTTCAAATGTTCGGCTGGCCCTGGCTTTTAAACGGCTGAAGCCAGTTAAGAGAACGCAATGAAGGAATATGGTGAACTGATTTTGCATTTTTTCAGCTTTCAGTTCACTTTCCTCATGGGCAATAAAAAAAGCTTACTGAAATTCTTGAAAGATGACCACTTTCAGCAGTTCTTGAGGCCGGAATACAGGCGCGTAGCCAGGAATTTTTCTTGTGGGGGGTCCAATTTCGAGCAACTTCTGCCACCAGTAATTTTTAACCCTCCAAAAAAAATGTACTGCTTTCTTATGTACTAGTTTATTACATACATGTTGGAGAATTATCTGAACATAATGGGAAACGCAAGCTCGGCTTGCTGCCGTACCTTTTAAAACCATTCGTTAGTCTATTTCACTGCTTGGTAAAGCGTTCCCCTTAAGGATTTTAGTAATAATGCTTGGTGAATTCTGGGTAATATAGAGCACACGAGCATCACAGTGAACTGGTTTTGGTGCGGTCTATACTCAGTGGGCTGCAAGTGCTTTCTGTCCAGCAATCGGCATTCGTCAGCGATTAACATTTGTTGCTTTGTTCAATATTCTGCTATCAACTGCCCAAACATTCACATCTTCACTTCAACATTTCAGATAGTACGCATCGACAACTTACCGTTACGGCTAGAGTGGTTTGAAGCTCACAAGTCAAAGCTTGCCAGATTGTGATACTAGCTGTCTTATGACTCATTATTGAATTGGAAACTCAGGCTCATCGCAGCTGAGAGGGGTTTGAACCCCCTGAATCCCCCCCCCTTGGCTACGGCACTGCTGGAATATGGCTCTTGCAATGAGTCACGTATGAGCAGCTCTCCCCACTGAGTTCACGTTTCAACATGTCGGTCCATGGTAGTTTTGAGAAGATGAGACAGACAATGTGAGGAAATATTTAATGTTAAGAGATTAAGTAGATAATATGCTGGCTGAAACAAACTATATACTGACTGAGAAAGATGCTACGACCATGCATTGACCCATATGCTTAAAGTCAAAACGTACAAGCTGCAATAAACCGGCTGCAGACTTGTACAGCACTAGGCTTCTCGCAGAAAACTTCTCCATTCGGCTTACCAACAAGCCTATTACGAGTTAATCGAGATTCGTACTTAGGTTGACGACTGCGTCAAGCTTATTTACAAGTTGGCTTAGCAAGTTTGGCATACCAAGCTGCTTTTTCCAGTCACTTGTCACATAACGTTTGACTTTTCCACGATAGCTAAGAGACTTCACGTTTTAGTTTAACGTGAAAACGTGTCTTTCTTCTGGTATTCTTGAACAGAAAGTTCACAGTTTGTCTTACCGTTTAAAGTCAAATTTAAGTTCTCTAACAGGGCAGTTTATTCGGAGGAAAATATGACACTAAACATCGGCATAAACGGTCCACCGTAAATTAGATTTCGCTGTAGACATCGTATATCATGCGATCACGTGAAGTAGAACACACAGCAACTACTCTACCACCTTAGTCGGGCTGGTCACAGGAGAAAGTCAGCTTGTAACAAAGATTTTTAGCAATAGCGTTGTAGTACGTCTAGTAACCAGTTCCAACAGCGAGCAAGCTACTTCAAGTAGTTTCTGACAACTTGCAGCTCAGTAATTCAACCAACTCTAACATTTGTGTGACGTGATCTTAATTTCTCTATTACTGGGTGTTATGTAAAGTTCCACCATTGTTTCTACAACTATGTGGAAAATTCTCACTAAAAAAGGCGTATTATTTGATATTTAATACTTGACGGGATTTTCTTTTTCACGCAAGTATTTAATTTCTGAAGCGAATTAAAATACAATTATTTTGGCTAAGGGGCTGGTTACGTGGTAGAATTTCAACACGTTTATCTCTGGGTAAATTTCGAAGGCTCGACCAGGGCCGACGTTTTCGTCGTTTAATTTCAAAATGTTTCGATGGATTTCTCAGTGAGCGAGTTACTATTTCAGCCCAGTTAATAGCCGATTCCCCTTATTACGTCAGCTGCATGAATACAACTGCCAGAACACTTTGCGGCTTTTTCATTTTCATGCAAACATTGAATCCCCAAAGTGAATGGAAAGACAATTGCTCCGATTAACATTACAAACAAGATTTCGAAAGGCGTTCTGGTAGTTGTATTTAGCAGATGTATAAGGGGAACCGGAAATTGAGCTGAGATTCATCCAGCCCTAAAATTCTTCAAACAATCCGCCTGAAACTTTACAAAGACGATTTCAGCACATGGACTCATGAAAATCGGCAGAAAACCTTACTCCACGAAAATTTACTAGAAAACGTAACAAGGTTCATGGTTTATTAGATAACATCAATATATTAAATACACTCTGTTCTAAAGGTCGTTTGAAATCTGAACTATTTCATACGAGAGGTAAAAGATAAATAAAAGAACTCTTCGATGTCTCAAGTAAATCGAGTTTCTAAACGCCTTTTAACAAGCAATTTTGACACAATAAAGCTCACTCAGATTACAATGAAAACAAAGCACTGTAAGAAAACGTTCAACACTTAACTTAACGAATCACAAAAAAGGTGCTATAGAGTATTTAGGCTTAGATTCAAGATAACAAAAAGTTTGTTTTTAACATATGTACAGACAAGATTTATTCCTTTACGTTAAGTTAAATAGGTTTTTTTTTTCTACATTCTCCCCCCCCCGAAAATTTATCCAAACTGAGTAGGCTAACAAAGAACATGAAAACACGAGTTGTTAGTCCCTGTGTATGCTCTTCGCCTTTCGTATGTATAATAAAAAACGTAATAGTGAATAAACGCCTGCCTGACAGATCACTTGTTTCCAGATATTTACTAAATGTTCCCAGAAGTTCCTGACATCTAGATTTCATTCAAATCTGTCAGTTTCTTGTCACTTTTCTGGTTCATCTACGTGTCCATTCACTAATCCGGCCCCTTCTGCTAAAGATAAAAGTAAAACAAATTAACGAATTAGGAAGACACTACATCACGGCTCTGTCCAGGCTGAGACGCGCTTCCTCTTGACGAGTAACTTAGCCAGAGTAAAATGATCTAGCTTAGCCAGGGTAAAATAGAGTTTACGAAATCTGTAACGCCGACGCTAGTCTGCAAAGTACGTTAAATTCTATTGCTGTGAAGTAAACCATTCATGGTTCGCTCAAGTTGTTCTTTTTCTTTCTTATATCATCGTTGGCTCAGTTTCTTCTGTTCTCCAGAGGTTTATAACTATTCTGTAAGCCTCATAAAGATGTTCATGAACTTTCCACCGAAATTTCGCCACTTTGTATACGTTTGTCGCGCAAGTTAAATACTTCTGTCGACACTTCATCCACGATGATATAGGTCGGTTATATACCTTGATCTCGGTGTTTAAGCGATATTTTAACTTTCGCCCTCAGATTTACATATCGCTTAAACACCTCGGTCACGGTATATAACCTTTAATTCCAAGCGCCTTCACGAAATTTTAGTTTGCCAACTAACGTTTTTCGTCGAACACAGTCCAAAACCTTCCCGTGTTTAAAGTTGCAACGTCGTCGCGAAAACGTGAAAATGGTCATCGTAGCGACCTGTGTAGAATCGGGATGGTGTGAAGGATAGTTTATGAATCTCAAATTATTAAGTTCTGTTTTGTTTTTTTTGGAAGAGTAATGTTATTGTAAGCCCGCATCTTAGTGACGCTTTCACTCAGCCAGGAAGCATCTGCTCAAAGTTTACTCACTGTTCATACGTTTATTTCACTTTTGGGAAACATATTTTATGGAAAACATGAGTAACAATCAAACTTTAATAAACCGGAACGTTTGTAAAGAGAGCTGCAGAGGTTTGTGAATCATCCATGAAATACTTGCCTGGCTCGGGAGCGACATTTGGATCTCCAGCAAGTTCTAATGAGTGAAAGAACGATGTTAGTGGTGTACGTCGAGGATAACAAAGTAAACCCCCCCTACTTTTCCAATACTATTTATTAAATGGAAAATTTGTATTAGTTGTTGTCTTATATAGTGGACGTCTCACAAAGAGAAAACATTTACAATAACAACAACAACACCAGTAACAGCACAAGAAAGGTGAAAGTGATGAAGACAACAGAGGCTGCAACGACGAAAACGTCAATTTCAGCTGTAACACTGAAATTCAAGAATAAATTCTTCTCAAAACATAGCAACATTTTCACATTTTAGGAACAGAACTTAAGACTAATAAGGAGTAAAAAATCGGTAAAAATTATTTCGAATTTTGTTAAATATACGCAGTGTTCCTTAAACATGAAACTAGTAATTAAGTCACCATATTCATGCCCATTTTAAAGGAGTTAAGGTTTAAACGGTTAGGGTCAGGACACGAAAATAATGTACAGTAATGCCTACACATGCACACATATATTCAAAGCCTATATATCTTATATCCGTCTCTCTAAAAAAAAAATTATTCTAACAAACTTTCGCTGCCAATCCTCAACCATCGGCAGAAAAAGGGTTATTTAATAATCCAACTTTTAGATATAAGAGGAAACTATAGTTTCAGTTTATGTGTTTATGGTAATAGAATACATGGGATAGTGGGCGTTGGATGATTGTGTAAGATATGCCATGGGAAATCCACTAAGTGCAACAGTATAGCAACCTTTGCATGAGGATGAAGAACGAACTATTCAAAGCGCAGCAGTTCACCCAAGATATTTAAAGGTTTTGTCGATGACAGTTTATGTGTGAAACAGAACAGCAGTTAAGGACTTTATAGAACTCTAAATTCCACTGATCCACATATTCCTTCCACCATTTCAAACGTAAATAATGTACCTATCGCCTTTTCTCAACTCACTGGTGTCGAAACGAATCGGTACTATCGCCATCGACGCTTTGCGAGGGCCTACACATACAGTCAACTCCTCCCACCACGAAAAAACAAAAACAAGAACTAAACGCAGCAAGCACCTTATTACATAGATCACCAAACATGGTAAACAACAAACATGGTAAACACCAAACATAGTAAACACCAAACCTACGAAATTTATTGATGAATTACTAAACAAAGCACACCAAGTTCTGAAAAATTGGTCAAGGTATAACTATTTTTAATGATAACTCAATCCTTCTTCTGCTACCAAGGGATAGTAACGCAGTACCTCTTACATCAAAAGCATTACTGAACCAGTCACATACATGATATCAACGAGTACAACAAGAGACTAACGACATTAGGTAGCAAAATAGATATCCAATCGAACGACAACTTGACGTTATTTATAGGATCCTTGCAAGCCTTGGAGAAGTTTTATGACGAGAGATAACCACATTAAGAAGATCAGAAATAGCGCAAAAGGTTCCAACATTGCCACCCACACTTAGATAGACGACTACATGCATTATTGACTATGACAATGGTAACGTAATTGAGCGGGGGAATTACCGTACCTGGATAACCTTGGATTCTCGGTGTACCGTCTCAACATAAGATGCCGACAATAACGCAAGACTACTTACTACCAGGACAATACGGGTATTCTTCTAAAGAAATAAGTAAACGTCTACTCTTCACGCGCATACATTTTATGAAAATATATAATATCGTAACATCAAATTATAGTTTCCTCTTGTATATAATAGTTGGTTTTAATCTTTAACCTGTCGGAGGCTGTAGACCGGATGCCAAGAGCTCGTATGAATGAAATATTTTTGGCCCTAAAGCTTTAAACTTGTTTTTGAAAACCTCCGATCAAGAATTTCTCCCATATACCTGCATTATGATCAACTTCGCTTATTTTGAGCCCTAGTTACGTAGATAATATGGACTTACCCTCTTCATTATTTATCGACAAAACAATGCCATTAATACCATCATTTCTACTTTGTTCTTCGGCAATCTTGACTTGTAAATCAGCCTTTGAGAAGGAAGAATCTCATTCAGAGTGAATGTTCAATTATCTTACATAATTATTAACCTTGGTACATGGCCCTTCGAGTCACCATAAACGACGACGATGCATCACGTCAGTTGTAAACTAACATGGGTGTTGTAATTGACGAATGAATATAATAATATTAATCACAGAATATTACGTGACTGTACTAGGTTTTCTATCCGCACGCGAAATTACGCATGCTGATTGGTAGTGGAATGGTCGACATTTTACGATATTGAAATCCCGTTCAATACATATTTTATTCCGGTCTGGTAGGTTTTGGCGAAAAAATCTTCGAGTTGATATTAATGGCATTTAAGAAGAATTAAGATTGTACAATGAAAAATTCCGAGTAATAAAATGTCAGAAATATTAGCGCTGCTTTTGTTTAAAGCTAATTGTATCGAAGCGCGATAAGTGAATGTTCAAGTAGTGGAAACAAAAAACAAATCGAAGAAGTTAAGAGCTAAGGTAAACGGCAACATCCAACAGCAGAAACCTCGTGACAAACGGGAAAGAAAACTAATAAAAAGCAATATAATAAATTCCTTATTAACCTCGTTAGCCATCTCCTGACTGGAAGGTAATTGCCTTCAATTTTTGCGCACAGACCTCGCTCCTTTGCTCAATCTGTACGACAACCTCAGGGAAATACTTTCTCATACAGACATTGCTCTCAGTTACGATTTCTGATCAATTTTAACAGAAATTAATATACGTATTTCCTTATACTAGCACAGGGATGAACAACTTTAGTTCTCTTAAGGGCCACAAAAGTCGTCAGGAATACTGAGGCCGATTGGCACTGCATGGTTAGTATTTAAAATATGAGGTATGGCTATCTCCGCTTTCCTCTTTGAATTAGAAGCAACGCCCTTGTTTCTTTCGTGTATCGTGAATAAAGACAGGCATAATGTTAAAAAAATTAAAACTCACGAAAACGTAACACATATTCTATCCCGTGTGCGTACCAGCTTTACATTGTTCCAGAGTGTTTGAGAACATTTTAGTTCCACCCAAATCCTAACTACCGATGAACCAATAAAAGCTAAATCCAAATACTGGAAAGCCGCTCTTAAAACATCACCATGAAGATGATAAAATATTAAAATTTTACTTTGCAGTAAATTCTGAAACCATACCACCGGATATTGCTCGAAAACAGAGAGTAGATGGGAAGTTTCTGAATTTTTTTATTGGTTTATACCTTTATCTTCAAGCGATTGTCGTGAGAAAAATTCTATTGAGAGCGAATGCAGGTGGCAAATGGACGCGCGAGGACCACGCACCAGAGTACTGACGGTATTATAAAAATTGACAAACGAATATCCAGTGTATCTGAGTAATGGGTGAGCTATAATAATTGATATACAGATATACGTGAGATTTGAGTAATCCGTGCTGGACATCACGTCAGGAAAAAAAAAATCCATGACTGTTCCGGATGATTCTGGACAGTTGGTAAATCACCTGCCAACAGTGCCGTTCGTAAGGAGCATACGACATTAATGCACTTCAAAACGAGAGTATAAATACCTCTGTCAAGCCTGTAAATTTAGTAGGCAATTCTTCATCTTGATCATCATCCTATATAAATACATGATTTTATTATGATGCGGATTCACCATTTAAGTCGTCTATTCACAAAAAAGGCACGTATTTGAACACAAAGCGTTAACGGCCTTCAACGAAAGGAAAACAAACATCGCTCTTTGTTGGTCATGAAATTATGTCCAGAAAATAAACATGAACGCAGTCCTCTCGTACAAACGTGGTGGAAGGCACGTGAAAAAAAAAATAAAGCCCCAGATATTTAATTGTGAATTAAAGTATAACAGCTAGTGCTAAAATCTTCTTAAAATTCTCGGGGCATTTCAAGTATGGTCGGACGTATTTACCAAGAAAGTGCTACCACGAGTTTTTATGAAGGTTAGAACCGACATAAATTCTCTTAGGGCTTTACAGATTCAATATATTGGTTGTTCCTCAAGTCTATAATCCCCACCTGAAATTAGACGCTGAAATGGACTGTTCTTAGCAAATATAGTATAGCAACAGAATAAAGCTGAACACCGTTAATAAAGAGAGCTTACTTTATACACACGAGAGTTAATTTCATGTGGTTAATCATGTATCATTTCAAGTTTTCAAAAGCTGTTAATTAAATTGGTAACGATCAGAATGCTTGACATAACCAAAAAAAATATTTAATGGTAACCAAGATACATAAGCTCCTTAGGCTAATTTTTAATATGTGTTAGGCAAGCAAATATGACATACGCATGTACAGACAGTTATCTTGTCGAGTTGTTATTCTGTCACGACGGTACCGTCTTTGGTGAAGTTCTTCAGAGAGAATTATAACACTTTGCTATGTTGTATTACAGTTAAACATCTATCCTAACACACATCTCCAAAAAATTCACCGAAGCAAATGGAAGGTAATATGTTGATTTTGATAGTCGGAAAAATATGCCAAAGTTCAAACGTTATTGTTACCATGGTAAAAGAGGATAATTATACAATTTGTAAGATATCTTAAGTTTATTGCACTTCTTCCATAATTACATGTACTCCATACAGAGCTTTTTATTTTACAGAAAGAAATCCCCACAAATGAAGACTACAAATGACATGTACAAAAACAGAAACTCTATGGAGTCACCTTAATAGCAACTTTTTCATTGAAAAAAGTTCTGCATCTGTAATTCGGGCTGTACGCAGTACATTTCCAAATTAAATATTTCACGAAAGAAAATCTTGGGTACATCATAACGTATAAAATTTCACATGAACTTTAACTTGAAACTAGGCAGATAATGTAATAAACTATTAGTTCAAACCTGCTTATTCTGACTGCTACCATTTGCTCCCTCTTCTCTTGCTGCTGATCCACTGGCAGCCATTTGACTTCCCTGTTCATTCAGCCGGGGGGAGCTGAGAGTGCCATTCATATCGCTACTCCAACTTGCGCTTTCCGTGTTCTCTTCATTATGGGCAGTATCAGGCGCCTCCACTTCTATTTCCACTTCACTTTCATCTTCCTCCCCACTACCATTACTATGGAGAAAAAAAGTATGAAAAATTAACGTGAACACGAAATCAAAGGGAAGTTTACGAAAACACCAAGGCAGGGTTGCTCAAATGTTTTATTTTAATAGCTAAAATTCGACATTTTATAAAAATGAAATTCGTTGAAACTAAGTTAATATGCATTAGCTTATCCATATCTAATGTATGGTTATTGCCATGGGGTAATACATACAAAAATCAAATCCTAAAATTGATTTATGTCAAAATAAACAAAAAATAATAATAATAATAATAATAAAAAAATGTGTGGTTAACGTAAACCAACTTTTATTTGGCAAAAATCGAAACAATTTTGGAGGGTTTAAAAAGATGAACATTTACAAAATCAATGGTCATCCAACCAGCTTATTTTTCGATACTACCGTAAAGTTCCCAAAGTAACGAGCCTCGTTACTTTGGGATTTAGCGACCTTCTCCATTGTTACTTTCGGATGACAAAAATGTGTATCTGCGGTAAATCATGTTGAATATTGACAGACTGTTGCCTTTTATTGTAAAATGATTTCACAACGTGTTCCGCTGGTGTTGCCCTGATTGCATGCCCACTTGTCTTAAACTGAACTGTCTGCAATAGGAGTAAGAAGTTCTAATTTTCTCCTCAGTTCTTTGCGCGAATCTTTTAGCCCTTCTTTTTATCTATAAACTTGCAAACTAGAATAAGCTAACATAAGTTTACTGTAAGAATACGAAAAGCATGGGTGTTTTGGCACGTTTTGTACATGTCTTGAAATTATTTATGGTATCGATGGCTATATCCATAATTAACTTGAATTACGTATTGATAAGTTTGAAACTGACAATGTAATGCATTTATTTCGTATCATGATGAAAAACGAAAAGTTGACGTTTGTTTCAAATCGTTACTTTCGGAGCCATTGTTACTTTCGGGATTTATTAACAAGCATTGAATTTTATCGTTACTTTCGGGTTTACTTTGGGAACTTTACGGTATTAGACTAGCCCTAGAAATATTTAGGAATTATTTCATACCATATAATTAATTTCATCAGTAAAATACAAGAAATGCGCTACAACTACGTAAGCCTCATAAAAGAACAAATTACGTAAAACAGTATTTCAAACAATTAAGTTGATATTTGGCATAACCTATACTTTAAACTAAAAATCATTAAATCTAGTGATATACATATCTTTGAAAAATGCAAGGAAACACGTTTTGCAAATTCAGCATAATTTATTTAGCTATATCATGTGATTTCATAATCATATTTACAGATCTAATAGTTTGTTTTGCAAGGTATGGCACTGTATTATATGGTATTGTATTATAATACGGAGGATAGGCATTTTAAATAGAAAAGTGACAAGTAAATTTCAAAATTGTTTAATGGATCTAACGTTTCGTCGCAAAGCTTGCAACATCTTCAGAGATAAATAACAAACACAGTGACGCTAATTATATAGTGACAGGCAAATGCTAACACATGCGATAACCAATAGAATGAAAGAATAAAAATAAATACTACACTAACTGACGGTAGGTCAACAGACCGTAAAAAATTAGAGTAAAAGCAATAAAGATGAGTCAAAACAGAAAAAGTGGAGCTGAGCCCATGTTGGCAGTTGTAGAAGGCTTTAGTTTGGAGATAAATAAACTCTCCTGTAAAAGTAACTCAGACTCAGAGTAACAAGAGCTGATGATTTTAAAATCATCAAATGAGATGGGGTGTCCAGTGTCAGTGTGGTGTGAGAGAATGGCCGTAGTAGAAGGACATTTCCGTTTCTTTCCAGTAAGAGCCGAGATTCCCAAATGGTCTGAGACTCGCGTGTGGAGGTGCCGGGATGTTTCTCCGACATACAAAGCTCTGAAGCCTTGACACGTGAATTTATAAACAACATGCGATCTCAGACGTGTGGGAATCCCGTCCTTCAACATCCCGGCACCTCCACGTTTTTGGAAAGAAACGGAAGTGTCCTTCTACTACGGCCTTCTCTCACACCACACTGACACTGGACACCCCATCTCATTTGATGATTTTAAAATCATCAGCTCTTGTTACTCTGAGTCTGAGTTACTTTTACGGGAAAGTTTATTTATCTCCAAACTAAAGCCTTCTACAAATGCCAACATGGGCTCAGCTCCACTGTTTCTGTTTTGATTCATCTTTATTGCTTTTACTCTAACATTTTACGGTCTGTTGACCTACCGTCAGTTAGTGTAATATTTATTTTTATTCTTTCATTCTATTGGTTATCGCATGTGTTAGCATTTGCCTGTCACTATATAATTAGCGTCACTGTGTTTGTTATTTATCTCTGAAGATGTTGCAAGCTTTGCGACGAAACGTTAAAACTATTAAACAATTTTGAAATTTACTTATTTTTTTTTTAAAATGCCTATTCTTCGTATTATATGCTGGACTCTGATATTTGTTACACGTTTACGATTCCCGCCTGGTGATTCTATTGATGGTATTGTATTGTATTGTATAGTGCGTCATTTATATACTACAAATTGGTTGGAGTTTGGCGAGATAATCTTCCGTGGCAACAAAGGTTTAGATGATTTTCTTTTCTCTAAAAATTTAAACTGAGCATAAATAGGAAGTCACATATAGCTGAACAAGGAATCTTAATCTAAAGCCTAAACCAGGTTTCCAATAGGCTCCTCGCCGTACATAAATATCAATAGTAATACCAAAGTATGGGAAAAAATATATGGTGGTTTTGTTTCTGTAAACATTACTGTAGATGATATTACTCAGAATGACCCAGGCTAACCATTGAAAAATATTGTTTGGATGAAATGTGCTAACAGAACGTCATAACCTAACTCTTAATTCAAAAAAAATTCTTTGAAGACACAGAAAACATATCAGTTATCTCATTTGGCATTCCCTGTATTTAACTTGCGTGTAATTTTTTGCACTGTTTATACGAGCGTTTTACACTTTAAGTAAGTCTTATGTAAGCCCTGTTTTATTTTTCTCGTGTAAACGATTTTTTTGAGGCCTCCTTAGTGACACTAAATTTCAGTGACTTATTTTTATGTTCCATGGTAAACTAGAACTGTTTCCAACACCTTTGGCAAGGCCTCGTTTCAAGGGCAGAGAAGATTAGTTTGCGAGTATGCATTTGAGTAGCCCTTCGCAAAGGAAATGTACGACGTATCCTTACAAAATAAATTTTCATACGAAGCAAAAGAAATGATTTAGTTTCCAGAGCACTTTCGATGCCATCTTTGTTCCACGTACATGTAGTACAATGAAAAAAGTATTTTCCGGTTTTTACTTCGTTGCCACTTTAAAATGAAGAACGCAGTCATTTAAAAAACGGTTCATTATACAACGTCAACGACGTGAGGTTTTCTTTGAATGGTAAAAGTTCTGCTGTCACCATCCCAGCTTGATTAAATTTTCAAACACAGTTATACCTCCCACAACTGGCCGACTGAAAAAGACACAAGTGTGTTTGGAGTTCATAAAAGTCTTCACTAAACAGTGTCAATAAATTTATGTTACCTGGCCAATGGTCTTGATTCGCTCACAGATAGTTCAACAACTTTAATGCACTAAAATAACGTAAGCCTGTAAGTTTATTTCACTGAAAAGTACCTTCTAAATGGCAAAATGACTACTAAATCGGAAAAAATAAAATTGAATTGTAAATAAGAATTTAAAGACCTCTACTTTGAAAATATATTCACTGGAAAACAGAATGCAAAGTTTAAAGTCGGTAGTGAAGAGACGTCCAAGGATAGTGGTGTTTACAAGATCATTTCCTAGATGTAAAAAAAAACTGTACCTGAGTTGATTCAGCAGCGGCAGCCTCGGAATGACTAAAAAAATCGTATGATAAAATATTGTCTATTATTAAACAGACTACTTTGATTATGCAGACTGGCAGATGTATCACGGTTAGATCCAATCAAATCAGGGGGCTAACAGTCAAAATTGTAATTTAAGATTACGCGCCAAAGTGTCCGTTTATCCCCCTCCCCTCATGAACTCGGTATTAGTAAAGCGGCCTATTAAAAGCTGAAAAGTCATCGGTGCTGTCTACCTCCTCGGATCATCAAATTCTTCTGCCATGGCATCATCTCTGTCTCTTCCAAGCGCTTCTTCGTCCTCCTCTAGTTGCTCCCTTGAGACTGGGCATTCATTTTGCTTCTCGTCTCCTTGTTTCTGATCAATAATTTGCCAATCAGAAGATTCGGATGAATTCTCTCCTTCAGCTTCCTGATCTTCGGCATTCTCGTTCTCTACCTCAACCTCATTTTCTTCTTCTTCTACATCATCTTTCTCCATTCTTTCGACACTGTCGCTAACAGGAGATCACGAAAAGAACTTTAAAGCATGATCACATTAACACAAACAACGCACAGTAAAGGCAATTATTTGAAAGTCATATACGCTTTTATATATCGCTTCTTTTGAATTATTATCATTATCGTAGCATTTTAAAATGGATTTCATAATGAACGTTCATTGTATGCAACCTACCTGATTTCTGTTGACTTGTCTTCGCTTAGAGGATCTTTATGTGCACCTGCATCGTTATGCGTACTTTCATCTGGAATCTTGTACTTCTACAGGCAAAGTAGGCAAGGAAGAATCATCACAGAGAAAGAGGAGCAAATTAACAGGGCATCCTTACTGTTATTAGCTTACAGTCGAACCTCGACGTTGGGACACCTCTATTAGAGACACGAAATTTTGTCCGGGATGAAACGTAGATTTAATGTTGGTATCTGTTACTTCTATAAAAGGGACACACCTTTATTGCGGGGACGGGGACAGTTTTTCGCGTCTCAAATACAATTTAAACCTTGATTAAGGTCACAGAAAAAAAAAAGAGTTTAGGTTGTGGACGAACTGGCGGAGTATGCGATGTATGCAGGAAACGTACATTTTTCATACCTCACACAAATGGCATGGGCCATGTTAAGGACTTCATTCCAAGTTAAGAAATCATGCGTTTCAAACTTCCATTGAGGGGAAACCTCATTAAAGGGACACGATTTCTGATCCAGGGGGTGTCCCCTTATTGAAGGTTCTACTTTACATGGATATATACTCAACGAGGTTCACAACTTTACAAAGCAAAAAGGATTACCTGATGACGGTTCAAGAACTTTGCCTTCGTTGCTCCTC
The DNA here is from genome assembly GCA_030142905.1 of Heliopora coerulea. NCBI lineage: Eukaryota > Metazoa > Cnidaria > Anthozoa > Scleralcyonacea > Helioporidae > Heliopora > Heliopora coerulea. The sequence goes on from JASJOG010000005.1 coordinate 149,694, forward strand.
TGACAAGGCAAGTATAGAAGTATAATTGAACTTAAGTCTCAAAATTAAATTACCGTAAATGTTCGAATTAGCACCCGGACAGGGGCACTTATTTAAAATATTAATATTTTGTCCTGAAAGTGACATTAGTTTGAACATTTATCTAAAAACCAAGACAATTTCGATAGTTTATTTCCTTAGTATAATCAGTTAATTCAACACAATATTGGAAAAAAACTCTAGAATGTAAGAACAGCCGAGAGACTTTAAGCAATTTAAATCATAAGTAATTATCTTATTAGACGTCAGTCTCTTTGATTCTTGATTTCCCGATTGCAAGCCTTCTCCTTCAACAACGACTGGTGAAGCCTTCTACAGGGTGTCCCAAAAAAACCGAAAACTATTGAAATCACCAATAACAATTTAATTGTTAGAATTTGAATGCCTTAGCACTCTTTTGGTCCCCACGAGTGCATTTTATAATTTGCTTTAAATTCCCACGGGCAAAAAATCGCGCACTTTACAAGGCGATTTTCTTACCTAAATTTTAATACATGCACCTTGTCAATATTTTACGCATCATTACGTTCAGCTTTTTTGTAGGGCATTCAAATTTTAACAATAAATAATTTCAATAGTTTTTGTTTTTTTTTGGGACACCCTGTATAATAAACACCCCAGGGGCACTTATTACTTGATTGCATTTTTACAGGGGGGTTATTCGGGAGGGTGTGCTAAGTCGGACGGGGGCGCTAATTCGAACATTTACGGTAGCTCAATTACTTTAAGACAAGTGTGTCAAACTGTAGCCCACGAAACATGATATGAACGTAAAGACCACTTGAAGGGAGAAAAAGAATAGTTTTAACTCCTTTGTTAAAAGAAGAGTTACAGTACACTTCGATAGTGATTATTAAAAGACAAAAATAATCTATTGAGAAACACACTTGCATTACAAAAGGATACGAACAACTGGGATAAAAACCAGAACTTACAAAAAGACTTATTCATACCACAAATTAACCAGCGTAACGCCCTTTTCTGTTGGCTAGCTGTATTTGGATAATCACACGATTTTAGACAGACAAAGCCCTTTGTCTAACTTTTACATGTTTGATAGCCTTTAAATAATTTTCCTTATGTCATCTGTCATCTCGCTAATACCGTAAAAATGATTTCCTTTATTCTACTATTTATTGGCAACAATTCACTTGAACTGGCTACCTTGACAAAAACACCTCGCGTTGTAATCCGACCAGTCTGTCGAATGTCTAGTTTCCTCAGTTTTGAAGGCCGAATACCGGTGTGATTAGGATCCCAGGTTGTCTACAAAGTCATCGAGTTTGGATTCGTGATCACATGGGCATTTGGCTGTAAACTGGTATACAATTATCGATTTATCCCTTTTCGAGCGTTATTGCTCACAACAGGAAAACCAGATATAATATCTTGATTGAAGATTTTTCCACTTTATTTTCCGGAAGCAAACAGTCTGATGTTTTCACGGAGATCTTATTGATCAGTAAAATAAATCTATCATTCAAGTAAGAGTTAAAGCCCGAGAACGTCGGCTTTACGCCAGATACAACCCGCGAGGGCTGTATCAGGCGTAAAGCCGACGTTCTCGGGCTTTAACTAACTTATTTCATGATAAGATGCATTTTCTAACAAAAGGACTTCATTTGGGTAAACCTGTTTTTGACATGTGAATGTATAAACATTGGACTGAAATAAAATGGTTGATTGGCATTTAACAAAAGGTTAATGTATTTGCTAAAAGGATTTTACAAGTAGTGATTTTTAATATCAATGCGGCTTTTTCAATGGAGGGCATCTTACAAATGATCAGAGTTATTTTCATTTGGTCGAGTCGCAAGTAAGGAGGCTATGAATTAAAAAGTTTATCACGTCATGTTTTCGGACCAAAATATTCGCTCTGAATTTCATTGAAATGAAAGAATTTTTTGCTGATATTGCAAACGACGAATCAATTAAAGAAAGGAAAAGATGACAATTTGTCAATAAAGAATTTCAAAGATGAGAGAAACATTTCATTTGTGACGGACGAAGAGCTGGAGAAATGGAAGGCGTTGAGGATTACTGCAAATTCTAAGATCATGTCAGCTTGGGGAGTTCGTTGTTGGGCTGAATTGGCAGGCGTATGTAATGTGAAATCTAAATCAGTTAAAGAATAGTTTACCGATCGATATGAGAAGAAGCGTTTTCAGTGAGATCAAGAAATCTTATCAAACTTATAATATTAAGAGGAAATTCCCGTTGTTTTTGAGAAGTGTACAGTTTTCGTTTCGAAGGATTTTCACGTATTTTCAGAAGGAAAATGTCAAAGTTGTTAGAGTTGGTGTAGGTAACGTTAAAATCTTAAATTGTGTGCAGAGGAATTATACATTTAGTCAAAGTGAGTTTAGTAAATTAAATTCAAAGGATGTATATGATTTCCCAGGGATGTATACATGTACATCCCTGGGAAGCTCAGCATACATCCCTTGAATTTATAATACAACATTATACTTAATTCATCTACCCCACTCTTCCCTGCTGAATATCAAATTCCCTCTCCAGGCTATCAGTCGCTCGATTGTTTAACGAGTATGTAAGCTAAATAAAGGATCATGAATAACAAAGAAAATGCCGTCAATCATGAAATAACGTCAATATCAGACCTTTTTCCTTCACCTTATCTTAACAATCAAAGTATATTTATTCGTTATTAAGTTAGAAATAAAAAATTTTATCCGTTCTTGGTCGAATTTGCATGACTACTGGTCTCTTTAAAGTTATCTGCTGGACTTTACTTTGTATGACGAGAATTCACTTCCAGCCTGAAACATCCATCGCCACAGTTCTGACCAACATAAATTTCTATATCATAAGTCCTGGAATTGAAGGGCGGACTTAATATATTTCAGCTATAATCCTAACAAGTCTAAGATAAACGGTACTTGTCGATTATTGACTTGAGTTTGACAACCCTTCTGAAAGGAAGAGTAGACTATACATACCCATCAAGCTCCTGCATAAGTTTGAAGAAGGCCAGCTCATTAAAAAGTATTTCTGAAATATCTACCAGCAGGTCCTCGCCGCAGTCTTTCATCCTACAAAAATATGTAAATTAACCATTTAATCGCTACACATCCACAGTTTAATCTAAGCTTCACGCAAATGTTCTGTCCACAATTAATGCCAAGACTGGAAAGTTTCAAGGTTTGGAAGCCATTTATTTAAAGAAAATCAAGCCACTGGCAAAAGAGAGAAAAGCCGCATTCCACGAAAGTCAATATCAGCTTTGCTTCAGTATACATATTCATATTCAACATTTTGATTGAATAATTTTCTATGGTAGTAATGAAGAAACGACGAAAACGCTGATCTTCACGGAATGGATGCCACATAAGATTGTTCGTCCTCTTGCATACTAATCAGTCGAAAGAGTTTTCAGGTCGAATTAAAACATTCGTTGGCAAAAAAGTAAGTCAGATTGTTGTCTTTAAAAGTATATAATTACATACGCCATGGACAAAAAAGGCACGAGATCATCGTATGGAGCTGATGACCCTTAATATGCACAGTGGCTCAAATGTCGAAAAATTGTACATAGTCTGTTGCCTTCTTTACTTGCTCTTTCCGTTTGAATTTTAGGCTTGCAGAAATCAACGGTCAGCATAACTTGAAATACGTGTATGTAATTAAAGTAATTTCTTGGCTTAAACAATTTTGACTGTAGAAAATCTGTTTTATATGCAATTTTATATGTAGTTGCTGTTTTTATAATTGATTACAAAAATGTTCCTAACCAAATAAGAAAACTTAATCAGATCTTTTAAGTACATCGCACAAACGGTAAATAAGGTATGGGAAAAGAACTTAGTTTATTTCATAAACTTTAGTGAGATAAAACGTTTTCAGCTACTGTGAAAAATCGTATTTTATCACACCTGAAAGATACGATATTTCTATAAGTAAAGATGTTGGCTCAACGATCTAATAAAAACCGCGTAGGACATTTTATTAGATCAATCAGATCCATTGTTTAATAATTCGTATCTCGGTGGTGGTTCATTGATATCAGTTTGTTTGCCGGACGTTCATTTTCGGCGAACAAAACGAGCTTTTTTGAGAGCAAAACCAGACAAAAACCTTCCAGACGGCTGATCCTCATTTTAGGCTGTACGTTTGTGTTTATGATATAAGCAAAATAATACATAGGCGTTTGGAGGTATGGAATTGATCTTCTTGTGTTCAATTTGACCAACCAGATTAAACTGGACACTTGGAGATAAATTCCGTATCTCCAAACGTCCATGTATTATTCTCTATATAACAGATGCACTGATGCATGTATCTGGTAACTAATTCAAGAAAATGAAAGTTATGAAGCAAATGTCATGAGCAGAATAAAAGCTGGACGAAAAAATGAGAGTGATCTGAGTTAGGATTGACCGTAATATATCGGTTAAAAAAGTTTAATATGTGGTCCAGAAGCACGGGCAGTTAAGGAAAAGGATGAAATGAAAATGTGGAGATGGATTTTCTGTTTAACCTTTTAGGACAGGTTAAGAAATAAAGAACTCAGAGACGGATTAGGAGAGGTTAATATGACTGAGAAATGGCCAGACGCAAGGTTGACATGGTTTGCAAAAGTAATCAATAGAAATAAAAAAAGTGAAGTAAGGTCTACTTTAGAAAAGAGTAGAAGAAATCGGGGGAGGGGATGATTCCCAATACGATGGGTTGTCAAAATTATTTGTCTTTGTCAGGTAAAAAAGGTTTAGCAGCAGAAGACAGTAAGTCAAGAGACACATGGCATAGTATACTACAAGCGGCTGGCTTTACACCAGAGGGAATAATTGGAGCCTCAAGGATGTGGATGAGATGCACGAAGTAATCGTTTGCACAGTTCTTGCAGGTCTGTCCGAGCTTTTATGTATTTCAAATACGAGAGGCAGGACTTTACTGCGGTGATTTCAAGGTACTAGTAGTTTTGAAATGAATAGTTTTATTTGTTTAATCAGTCCCGCATGCCCCTGGGAGGTCTTCTATCCCACCATCTCTTTGAAGACTGACTTTCAAATCCCTGATTTACTTTTGCCTTTGGTTTTGGTTTATGAAATGTTAAAAAATTTGAGAATGAACGGTATTTGCGGGCTAAAGCCACGTGCAAAACGTCGCTCATCTTCATAAAAAGAAAACATGAGCACAAAACAGGGAAAATTAACACGTTATTTACACTACACATGGTCGGTCCACACCGGAAAAACTTTGTTCTCACATTCAGGACTTAGGGCAAATTTTCCCTGTATACAGCCTCATGTTTGGAAAATTAATATCTAACGAGTTGCCTAAAGTCACGTTAAGGATACACGGCATGTTTTGAGCAGAATCTATGGGGTACACTACACGGCGTGAAAACATAATTATTTCCCACCAGAATAATCGAGAAGGGTTCAAGATGAAATAACGCTCGCAGATTGTAAACTGCAATTACATTAATACGCTGATAGTGGCATTCGTTAAAGGATTTTTGTGTCATAACGATGAAATTTCAAGTTCTTTTCTTTGTCCACAGCAAACGCCGTTCGCGTGGGCGCGCAACAGAAGTACTATGTCTCTTTGTGAAAGATCCCCTTTATACCCTTCATAAAACAAAAGTCAAACACTGGGCAGAAACAGGGTGGCGGAACACGGACATACTAGAGTTTCAAAAAAAGTCTCACCTTTTCCCTATAAACTTCGCGAGCGAATCTTGCAAGATCGATTCCAGTTGTTTGTGGAAGAATCTAGTGAATTCCTTAAAAAAAACAAACAAAAAAAACAAAACAGGTTTCACTTGAAAATGCACGAGAAACAGAAAACGACAGCGTGAAAAACTTGATTACGTCAACAAACAAATCATGCCATCTTTGCGAAATGCTTAAAATTCAACACTAGCGCTCTCACAACCAAAACTAAAAAGACCTGGCGATTGGACAGTGTCCCGTCATAGTGAAAGAAAGGACCTTACTTCAGCACTTGCAGATTGTTGGTATTCGACAAACTGCCATTTCAGTATGATCCAATCATTAAACCTGAACCCTTTCTTAGGCAATAAAAAACGGAAGTTTAGTCATACCCTTCCCTCGTTCTTCTGTTGTATCATACTCATGACCATTTTTCTGATATATTCCAGCAAATCAAAAGAGCAGTTCTCTTCCATATGGTCATTTAAACAAGGGATTACTTCCTACATCAAAGATTAACAAGAAGGCGAACTTGAGTAAACAAACTTAGTCTGAATTGTTTCCAGATTTGATGCATAAAGTTGTTTTAACTGGGGTCAAAGAGCACAATTGCTTTTCAAAGGTAATATTCAGATTTTTGAATTCTTTCAAAAAACATTTCCTTTCATAAAGACAAACAAAACAACAGCGACGACAATAAGTTCGCTGACAATCAAATCTGTTTGCTACCTCTTATAAACATGTACATATACACATACATGTACATACACATTTTGATGTGTGTGTGCACATTCGTGAATGAAATTTATTAATATATGGATACAAATGTACACTTGTTTATGAAGAACCACGCGCTTTTTTTTTTGATTACAGTTTTCCTGTTTGCTCAAGCTTGCATAAGAAGGCTCTGATCCAGTCTTTTTACGCAAACTATTATACTTCTACACGTTTCAATATGTACGTAATATGTACGTGATGTAGGTATGTAATGTATGTACGTATGCATGTCTGTGTGTGTGCATATATAAGTGTATAGTAGCCACATCAGGCCTGGTATATTTGAAAGCTTAAGAAATTGAATAACTCCTGAAAACAACGGTTCCAACTTCCCGGAGATAATTTTATAACGCACCTGCTTTAATATACGCGCATGAGTAATCATTCAACTTCCCTGATTTGATCATTCCAGATATAAAAACAAACTGAACCACTGAACCAGTGATGACATGCATCCGAGACAATCCAAGTATGTTATTCTCTTCGGTCATGGCATATAACTTTTACACAAAAATAATCAAACAAGCTGTATGTGTAGTTAGAACCAAACCCTCAGAAGACCAATGTGCAAATACAGTTAACAATAAACATCAAACAACTTTAGATTATCAACTTTACCGCCATGATCTTCTTTATTTGACGATCCAGGGCTTGAGTGTCAATTTTAGGATACTAAAACAATGAAAATAGAGGGTACATGTCAAATATCAGTATCAAAAGTTCCAAACCATAGTGTTAATGACTGATACCTACCTGCATATCGGGAAGTGATGACTCACTTCCAACATCCCCCGTTGAACTTACAATTTCTTCACCTTGTACGCCTGTCCCTGTGTCGTCATTTAATCCGACGCTGGAGTTCTCAGATCCATGCAGCTCTCGCTCTCGCATTGAATTCAACGCCTGAAATTAAGGAAAATCAAAGAAATGTCGATAGATAATGAGGTTGATAAAGCATTTCAAGTAAGTGAAACTGCCCTGAGTCGCAACAACAACGACGATGAGAAGTTTGACAACAACGAACAACAAGCAAAGGACAACAAAACTAATTTTACCTTTGCCTGAAAGTGATGAACTCCCACTGATTTATTACTAACAACCACGGAATACCAAAGAAACATTGAATCATTAAATATATACCTTGTCTAAGTGAATCACAGTTTCTCCTAAGAACTCTGAAGCAAATGGCTCATGACCTGTGCTGTTGGGTGTGGACAAAGTGCTGCCTGATTCGACGGCTTCAGCGTAGTCGTAAAGCCCTTGTGTCGAAACTTCAGGTACTTTCAGCTGCGCTTCCTTATCCTAAACAACAAAAAGTAATGAGGTAAATACAGAAATTTGGTATTTAAAAACAGAAATTTACTTGCGTAAACAGATTCCGACTCTGGCCCACGCAGCATGTAAGTATGGAGGGAGTAGTGCAAGGTCAGATCAGAATATTTGGGACTTTTGTTACTGCCTGACAATTAATGACAGAGTTCTGACATGAGAGGACAGCTACAGAAGTTTTACGGGATTATGCTTCCTAACTCTTTCATGGTAGGATAAGACTAATTATTTTACTCTGGCTGACGCCAGAGTATTTTACTCATCAAAGGGAGTGCTCCCGCCGGGAAAGGTTTAAACAAAATATTAAGTAAATAAATGCATCACTTATCATGGTATCACTGTGCGTACACGGAATAAGACAATCGAAAACATTGACGAACACTCCTGCATTTGCGGTAAATAAGGCAATTTACCAGCTGTAAAAATTGCTCCGATACTAAATGCTCAATGTTGACGAATGTTCTCTTGTTTGACAACACAAAAAGATTTTTCAGACAATGATCTAACGTGTCATCCTATTCATTGCCCATGAAAAGCTCTAACAATTAAACGAAACGAACAGATTATGATGTGTATGACTCCGTGATCGTTTTCGATTAAAGGCTGAGAAAACCTTTCTGCGTGAATTGGCATGTTAGAGTCTACAAAATTACATATTTACTATCATCGAACTACCATATTTTATCTCTATATTAAGAACAATTCTATAAACTTGATGGGAGAATAAGTCGATGCGTTCATCGGAGAAAATTTTTACTTTTAAACAGAAAAACCTTTGTACTTCGTGCGTTTAGCAGTACACAGACCATGCGTGCTCGGAACATGATATTTTGCTGACCAAATGCCGCTGTAATTTTCGCCACATGGTCCATGCGTTGGACGCCTGTGCAATTATCACTTCTCCAAAAACGAACCATATTAATCAAAATGCAATATTTTTAGTTTTCTTAGGGAACATGAGTTCGTCGAGAATAATTGGGAAATTGAAATAAGACGTATAACCAATATTTCAAAATTTGAAAACGTTACAACTGTAACAGGCTATTAAAATATGACGCAGTGTGAGACTGTTCAAGGTCAACAATCCCGGAACGTATAGAATCTTCTCTTTTCCTAATCTGAGTTACAAACAAAACCTACCAAGCCGTAGGGATATACATTCACTGGTAGTATTCATGAGAACTACCGTATTTTAATTCATTTCATTTAGTTTATGTGAAGGGATCCTAATTAAATGTTGGGATAGAAGTAAACGAAAACTACGAAAACACGAGGTATTGTTGTTACGCCCAGGTTTGTAGTTAATTTCTAAAACAAAGGTTACAAACCTGCTCTTGATCAGTCTCCGAATGCCCAACACTTTCGCTTGGTGTTTGTTCAGATCCAGATTCTACCCACGGGTAACTGACCTATTTAGACAGCACTATTAGAAGACTGATTTTTGTATATTTTAGGTAAAAAAGATGAGATTTTAACTAACACAAAGACAATTTAAATCTTTGAAGCTTTTTATGGTGACAAAAATATCGCATTAACATGAAATTAAATCGTGCAATAAAATAAGCAAGAGGTATTATTTCGTTATTGCCTGACGACGTCTTGAATTAACAGGCAGAAAGCTCTCGAACTACAAAATCCTAAATTTACGTGAAAGTTGTCGAAAAATGAGTTCTTTAATATATTTAGGCCTCCTTTTACTTCTTATTAGCTTCCCATGGAATTGGCAATTCCATGTAATGTTTTTTTTGATAACTTATGATGACCAGGCTCAATTCAGTAGCTAATGAGTGTGGAATGAAAGCAAGTGAAGACTAAGTGACGGGAAATCTAGAACAGGTAAAAACAATCCAGGAAGCTTTAAATCATCACACGGTTACTGCGAAATCGACATACGAATTAAGATTACTTTGACTAAAGGAGGATATCTTCAACAAGTGCAAACATTGTTCACTGGAGGACCAAATCAGAAGATAAAAACGAGGAAGTAAAAGCCCTGGTATGTTGTACGTGGTTTAGACCTCTAGTTTCGATATTTGTTTACTCAATTTAGATCATGTAATGTCACTCAGCAGCGTTTTTTCGCATCATTGAGTTATGGTAAGAATGAATATGAACTAAAACATTACACTGTCTGAAATGGACAATATACATACGAAACTAAAGAGTTCTACTTTAAGCCTGGTTTATACGAGTGATGTAAACGCAAGTGCAAGCACGAGACAAAAGATTTTTTTTGTTTGTGCTTGTGCTTAAACTTGCGTTGACCCTCAGGAATACATGCTTTGTCTAATCTTCTGTTTCGACCTTGTATTTGCGCTTTCTTCACTTGTGTAACCTAGGCCTTAAGCTTAGACCCTAAATATGATTTTACACGGAACGATTTTCAACGGCCATTCGTGATGCAAATTATGTTGAACAAACGTTTGGCACGTGTAAATCTTTCGTGCGATATTATTTGTATTATACGAATCGACGTTGAAAATTGTTCCATGTTAGATATAGCCTTGATGAAGTTGAACGTCGCCGCTTCGAGTATTTTGAAATCTAGTCATGGACGAAGGTACAAAAGGTCATTTGAACCGTGAAAATGACAAATGAAGATATTTCATGCAGAGTTGGACAGGGAAGAATGTTGATTAATACAATTAAGAAGATGAAGTACAATCAAGATGAGGAAGAAATGAATTAGACACATCCTCACAGTTCATTTAGTGAAATTTTTAGAAGAATGTATGTAAGGGTAATCAACAAGAAAGTTGAGTAGATTTAGGATACTGGGTGAGGTGAAGGTGGACAGATTGTTCTGGTGAAGAGCCAAACATCACAAAACTAATGATGACACATAATGGACAATATTGAGCCTAATACAAGTCAATGCAATGGTATTCATATGCCGGGCTCGAGCAGTTTTTAAATTTCTTATCAAAATTTGAAAAAAAACCTTCAATAGTTTACGCGGCCCCTCCCCCCGATTCCGGAATTCAGCAACCTAAACCTACATAAAGATGTGTGAGCAGCAATATAAAAAGTATATACTAAGGGTGATTAAACGTTTGTCTACAATGTTTTCAACGAAAAGAATATTTTTGCTAGATGTTTTCAATAAAAAAGGTTTTCAAGGAAATGTATGCACTCCTAAATTATAAATCTTTACATAGGATGAGTAGGCGAATCAGTAAAACGAAATTGTGACGTTTGGAACAAAGGTCCTTTGATATCGAAACATTAACAGTGTACTACATTTAAACTATCCTAATTTTTCTTATTTCTGTAAATGAGTACCATGGTTGATTCTATCGTTCCACCAGGTGGGTCGTCCTTGAGAAAACGTGTTACCAGGTCTCTTAACGAATAAAGAGCTCGTTGTCGAAGATAATCTGAACTCAGGAGCTGCAGTTCTCGAAACAGTTCGATCTACAAGGTAAATGATATACACATTAAACTCACGAGATCCTCGAGAACGAACTGGTGTGAATTACTAGGAGAAACTGCAGTGCGTAGACTGTCCTGGGGGTTATTCTATACTCGAGGATGGCAATTGCGAGACACAAAATGGCACATATAAACGCGCCTTAAGTCATGATGAGATTCAGGGGTAGATTAAGCATGTGTGGGGCTCTTGGTATATTTGCAGTTACCCCAACTCCGCTGAAAAAAGGGTGCACTGAAAGGGAAGTTGGCAATACGTATTAATCATAAAATGAAACGAAAGGACAATATACAGTAATTGTAATGCGTTTCATACTTGAACATTAAATCTCTTAATCATACTAGGTAAATTATTCATTTAAACAAAACAATAAGTCAAAGCAATAGCAACGTAGATATAAGTACATGCACATAAAAGGCTGGAAGTCACATACTATAAAGGCTAGCAGAAAAATGTTTGATGTTAGGGGGCTAAATAATTTCTAGGGGGGGTCCGGGGGCAAGCTCCTCTGGTAAATCTTGAAATCAGGAGCCGCTGAAATGCTATTTCCTGCATTTTGGGGTGGAAATTTACACAATTCTGAAGACTACAAAACGTCATATAAAATACTCATTCTGAGAAAGGGTTGATATGGGATTGAGAGTGGCGTTAGTATCTGACGCTTAGGGAAGATCAGTCCCCCCTCATCTGGCATTTACGGGATGCCAGCATTGGCCCTCTGCTCCCTAGGGCAATGATATATATAAGAATTTTGTATATACTAAATGTCTAAATACTAATTAATAATTATTAGATGCGGCTGAGCATGTTATCAAGAATTATTCAGACCGAGGTCATGATTATCTGCCGAAGCCGAAGGGTGAGGCGGATAACATTGACTGAGGTCTGGATAATTCTTGATATTATGCGTAAGCCAAATCCAGTAATTGTTTTATTATACATTCAAAACAGCAACAGATGCAAGAAAAGATATGCAGTAAAAAGACTCGTGCGATTAACTTTCCAAACTGCTGCAGGCCATTTTTGCTGTTTAGCAATTTTCGCAGCCTTGAGGTGGTTACGTCATCATCGTCCAATAATTTTTTTTGGACAGCTCCGTCGAATAATTCACGATATTCAGCGTAAATGATGTCACGGTTTCCGGACATTGAGAATTAACCGGAGACTGTCGACCGATATGAAACAAGAATGAAGTTTGAATGTATAATGATAATTATTAATCGGTGTCTAACGTAGGACGTTCGTAATTCTGTGACTGTAAACTGATTTGGTTACTTATAGTCCTCATATATTAACGAATATAGCCATGTGCATAGTTACAAGATATGAGGACTTAAAACAAATGACAGGTTCAGCATCTTACACAGCATATTATTTACATCCTAGGCCCAGTTTTAGTGCCGAAGTTTTCATAAAATTTTGAAATAACAAAGCAGTGGAAAGTCGAAATTTTACAATCTGGATAGGTCGATAGCGGGTATAAACAAAAAATAAGTTCAGGATATGTTCACGGTTAGGTTTCCACAGATCCGTAGGTTCATTGCTTTTTTTCTCCCTCAAATTTCTCTATCTTTAAAGACTCTCTTCTAGTACAGTGTACTATATTCAGTGTTTCGCGCAACATTGCACTGTGTCTGGGCCTTCAGTTTTGCACCCTAATTATCTCTGTCTTTTCATTTCTTCATCGTTTTATTTGTGTTGATAGAGTAGCAGGAAACCGTTCATTACTCTTTTTAAGACGCCAGAAAAACGATAATTAAATGATAACTTAGCGATATATTAAAAACCCCGTGACAAGATCTGTTGATATTTGAAATGCTTCTGGGTACCATGAATGGGACCCAGAGGTTAACTTTAGCTATTCCTTACCAGGAAGTGTGGTCTGGACTCATTTTGTGAAATTAGAGTAGCTACTTCGGAATAAATGGAATCACGAAGGGCTTCGAAAAGCGAGTAATCACTCGGCGCATCGGATTCCCTAGAAATAAACAAAATGTAAATAGCTTGAGCAAACGTCAAAGCAAACAAAGATAATGGAATGCCATTCATCCATAGGTAATATAGATGAATGAAATTTCTCAATTCTTACTGACTTGAAATAACACACAAGGCAGGAAAGAGGTAATACAGAGCGGAAAAGAGGTAATTCATTGCAAACTTCCTAGAGCACAGAGCATCCCGATTGACTTAAAAAAATCCTGAAACCCAAGGAGAGCCACTCAAATGCGCCTCGCGGGCTGGCACACGTTTTTGGTCTTTGAAAAGCAAGATACGTTCAGTTGAGATACTGTCGCTGTTCGTTATATATAGCTCCAATTAATCAATATATACTATTGTAAACATGAACTTTATATGATTTACGAATTACCTAATTCGTTTGATATTCTAGTTAAACAATATCATAGTGCAGGCCAAATAAATATGAACCTAAATTGACTCACATTACCCAGGAATCACTATATATTTAATACAAGTTTTCAACGGGACACCACATCAATACTGGATAATATGTCTGTTTTATTCAGCGTGTGTGGAGTACATAATAAAAAAATATGCAGACGAATCCCTGAGCTGCGCCATTTACACTTAAACCTTAATTGATTTTCTCGATTCTAACTTCAGATCCTAATTATTTTGTTCATAAATTTCAGTTTTCGATAATATGGGTTGTCGATTACACAAATTATTTAGTGCCTCCGTTAACCCAAGAGGGCTGTATAGTGTACATTTGATCGCACCTTTTCTGAAAGACTTGTCATTGAATTGTTTAAGAATCTTTAATGTGCTGGGAAAACGATTACAGTACGTTATTTTAAGGTAGATGAATGATCTTCAAGCTCGATACTCAGAAAATGATTTCTGAGCCCCAGAAATCATTTTCTGAGCCCCAAAATGATTTCTGAGCCCCAGAAATCAAGCTCTCACGTTTCCTAAACATCAAGTACGTTATTTTAACAGCCTGCGCACTTTCTGGCAATTTGTAATTGACAAACAAGGTACTCACGTCCCAAGTTTCTCAAAATCTCCTGGTAAGCTTGATTGGTGCGATGAAATAGAATCTGTATCTACTTTGTCTTGGAAAGCGTCTTCTCTTCTTCGCTTTACACCACGCCAATTTGTCTTATCTTGCTCAGCTAAATGGGCAGCAGCAGTGGCTCGAAGTGGAGTTGGAAATTGTTTACCAACAACTACGTTAGTGGCACTTGACTTTTGATCTAGAAAACAACGGTGGAAAATATCAGACTGTGGTGTACAGTAAAGTAGATTGCATAGGAAGGAGCAGGGAGGTGCAAAGTAAGATAAGAGAAGTTAGCGAGGGGTAAGTATGGCGTGGAAACGAAGAGTACAGAAGAGAGGATGGTGTTGGCAAAGCGCAGTAACTTTGGTGAAGGAAGCATGCAAGGTAACGTACAAAAATGAGCTGGTATTTACAAAATCACCATGTCGCAACTACGGCGCTTACCTGTACCTGATACAGAATTGTAAGACATAGATGGGTTTCCAGGACTTCTTTCGGAGGCTCTTACCACTCTAACCGACACTGGTTGCACAGGAACATTTGATTGGTTGTAATCCTTATTATCTACTTGTGGACTTGGGACACCAGTGTCTGGATTGGTACTCCCGACGAACTGAAACTGTCGATTACGAAGACCAGATGAACTGCCGGAATCATACGTCTTCAAACGATCGCTTCCCGATAGAGTGGATTGACGGTTGGCTGAAGCTGTTTGTTCAGTAAATGGCGAAGGAGGAGGGGTTTCTTTCACTGATGTCTCTGGGCAAAAATTAAACGATTTAGGAGTGTGTCTTTGTTGACCATTTAACGGTTCCGTGGTCGCATTAATCAATGGATCCCTTCTCTGAACTCGTTCTGACGGTGGAAGGGAAAATAGTTGAGCAAAGCTTCTTTGCAAATGCAACATATCTTCATGCTGTTGCTGCATCTGTGAATAGCATTCAGTGAGATTCTGAAGCATTTGCTGCTGTTGAACGAGAAAACGCTGTTGCTCGAAATAATTCTGTATTCCTTGAAATGCTTCTTGCTGCCGCTGTTGATACTGGTTAAATGAATTAGGACCTATAACAGAGGTACAAAGATCAAACAAAGATATTAACCTACAAAGCTACAACTTGTAGTAATGTAGTACCTAGTATACAAACCTGATCTACATGAATGAATAAAGCATATATTGATTTGCCAAGGTCCGATGGGTGCTCTATCCCCAGTTTACACGGCTAAAATGGTTTGGCTGCACTGAAACTTAATAGCAATGTATTGTACAAATTCTTCAGTCAAACTTTAGAGTTTGACAACTGCCGTTATATAAGCCACAATGTTACGTTCACGCTAGGGAGTGTAAGGAACACAACGACCACTACTACGGTAGCGTGTTTACAAACGTTCGAATTTTATGCCTAACACAAAAAGCTCTTGGACATGTAGACCGTTAGGGGCTGATTACATGGAGAACGACAGCCTGGGTTAATAGAGAAATCTGTTACAAAATTAACGTTCGACCGTGCGTGACAAAGTTGGTAACTCGGGCTGAAGTTCTTCCATATTTTCGGCCCCCTAAGAGTAATCTTAACGCCACTATAACTCTGCCGACAACCACAAGAAGTATTTTAAGTTTTAAAGAGTCCCGATTAGTAACAGAACTTTAGCTTTAAGTGAAAGCTTAATTCCATACAATGCATTGGTTGGATTAGCTCCTTCTCTTCGAGAAATCCATAAAACTATCAATATTTCCGATGGTATTTAAATAGTAAAAATACTTTATTTAAAGGTTTGACACTGGATCGTAAATTTACATTAAAAAAGATATTCTGCTTAAAATACTACAGCCTGCTTCACCACGGTACATACTGTAATGATGGGAAGAATCTCATATATAAGACACTTTCCATGCATCATGGTGTCATACTGAAGAAGGTTAATAGTAATCTAACCGAAAAGCATGCTTTTTCTCAGAAATTCCTCAGCCAGTGTCAAACCTTATAATATTTTTTTTAACAACAATGCCTGGATGCAAATCCAATATTTTGAAATGTGTAAGTAATTTTGCATCTACATTTGAAATACCATTTGATACATCAGTCAAATCTTTCAACCGTAGTAGTAGCATGTACCATAAAATACCTATAAAAGTCACGATTTACTGTATGAATCTTAGAAACATACACAATCTCCCTCCAGAGAAATCCAATACAAGTACACGAAAAATAGTCAGTTACATAGTGGACTGAATACGTACCTTGAGCAAAGGATGACTGGGAATTTTCTGTGCGATTCAAAAGCACGGATATGAGAGTCTGTTGATCTCGTAACAGTGTATTGCAAAGGGAAGTAGTATTCTCCAGCTGGTTTTGCTGCAAATTAAATTGCCTTTCCCACATAGATCGTTCTCTGTTATACCTCTCATCCTCATGGTCAGCCAGTAGTTCTTCCGGATTTGAGAAACGCTTAAAAACATTGATCGTTGTCTTAATCCAGAAAGGTACCGTACATCTTGACTATATCTCAAGTTACAGATTGTGCATGAGCGCTTTTACGAAAACGATACATTAAGGTAATCAGGAATTATTCTGAAAACAAAAACTAGACCTCGCACTTACGAGTCAAACTGAATAAAACTCACTACATAACCTTAGGCATCGATTTTGTAAAAGGACTTTTTAAAGAAAAAGGTCGCTAAGAAACCAGACGGTTATCCCCACAGAGATTTCTACGAAATTATTTCTTCTAAAGACTACAATGGACTTACACCGGTTTTTCAGTTAGCAGAAAAAACCATAGCCTAATTTAGGCCATCCGTTTTCTGGTACGATAGTATTATCCAAACGATCTTAAACCAAGAGTACCCGAAGGTGCATAACATGTTTACGAGATAAGATTTTAACATGACGAAATATCTGGCATAATCAACGCAGGGTCATCCTGAGTCTAACTAGATCAGGAAGTGATCAGAAGACTGACGCTGGACGTTTTTCATACTTTGGTGTTTTCAACAAACTCTCTCCCTAACGCTACATACCGTCAAGATTTCAATATTCGCTACCTACTGACGGTGCACGAGGTCTGTACTAGGGGAACATCGGACCGATGTTTTAAAAGCTAAAGTTATATGGTACAATAACAATAGATATTTCTCCGGCAAATTTTGTTGCTAAGAAGAAACCGAAGTAGTATGCTTTCTGACAGCCTCGTTACTACAGCTTGCACAAACAGATCCAGACTCGACGTGAAGGGGGGGGCAGCCTGGGAGTAGTAAATGGGACAGTAAAATTTCCTCTTATGCTCTGAGCTTCTCCAGAGAAATCACGTTTAGTTGTTTGAGATTGTTTTTAGTCACCACCGAGATATTCGAACATGAATTTGCAGTATTGACCAGAACGTTCAACGATAAAATTTTTTAACTTACGTTTTATAAACTACTTGGAAGATGAACACTTGTAACTGTTTTCTTTTCCTACTTCTTCAGTTGGTAAGCGAATTTTATCATAAATTACACTTATCTTACTGAAAGGGGGGGCAAACCCCACCTTGGATCCGCCACTGGCTTGTATAACAAAATATAGACATCATGAAAATGCTAGAATTATGACTTAAAGATCTGTGTTTAAAGCGGTTCAAGTGCGATTTGAAATCTATTCATTATCAATATTAATTTACATTAATACATACACATGTTGATATATGCAAGCAAAACACTTTGAATCTTCTTGCAAAAATATTTACTAAATCAAATAACCGTATGCATCTTTATAATCTTAAGAACGGTACCTGTCCTCTCCTGTTGTGTTTTTTATTTCCAGATGAGAACAACGAATTTTGCCAACCCTTGAAACGCTCATGCCTTTCTAAATCTCTTTTCCGCAGCCCCTCTACAATATAATGGAACGAAAACATGTAGCCAAGGTCCTAGCAGTAATATGAATGCGCAGACAATTAAGATATAATGTACAGACAAATAAGATACTTTTGAACTAAAAGCTTTGAACTTTGAAACATCTGAATCTTTTTTTACTTTCTAATTACGTGTCGTTTTAAAATTTTACGTTAATACAATAATAAAAGATGAGGGGAAAAGATTAAAAGTGCCATGATCTTTTGGTGTGTAATAAAAGTCGTTTAAGTTATGCTATATTTCCAATATTACCAAGAGCAGTGGCACGGTCTGATTATACACGACCAACCCAGCGAAAAGTGCAAAGCTAAACCCCAGTTAATAACCATAACCGGCCACCAGTTTAAGCAAATACAAAATAAAACAGATTCCGAAAAATTTCATTCTTAAATTGTGATTCAAGTATCTTGTGCCTTCTTGTCTATTCCTTTTTTACTTGAATCACAAGTTGAAAACGACATTTTTCGGAATCTGTTTCATTTTGTATTTGCGTAAACTCCAGTCTCGTTTCTCACAGGCGACAGATCAAATCTTCCCTCATGGACAATGTAATGGTATGATAGCGACGGTATTTCGATATAACAGTACAGATATCAAATGCTAAATCATCCACTAAAATTTGTACGATCAATACCCCAGATATTTATCTTAAGGTGAAATTAAATTCTGGGAGCTTGGTAAATCCAAATTGGCCAAGTACAAAGAATGTCTACATTGGCGGATTTAGGATTTTTATCACCTTAGTCAAACTTTTGAATTTTCTTTGCAGTGGGGGTGGGGGTGGGGGCGGGGCTGTAGTACAAAACACGCACTATGTTTCTCATATGGTAATGACATGCATTTTACAATAAATCATAATTTGAATTTGAATTACTGAGTTGAATTTAAATCGGTTCTGACCAATCAAAAGCGATTACACGTAGATTTAAACGTAAATCAGAACCTTCTGCACATGCGACAGGCTGAAGTAAGAGAAAGAGCAGAGGAACCGAAGCAAACTTTTGATTTGGGTTTTTGTTAACAGTTTTGTGACATCACAACACTTTCCCGACAGACGGACTAAAGTGCGCCAGAGTCTTCAATACATGTGTCAGGCGCAGTATACAATCTTGGCCTGAATAACAAGGTCTTTACACATTGCCGGATAGGCTGTCGTTTCCGTTGCGAATAAGGATTTAAATCATTACAGTTACGATTGCAATTCCACAGCATTTTACGCCGGTATCGCGAGAACAAAAGGCCTATCACATTCGATTTTGTTACGGCTCCATTTCATACGGTATGGAGCGAACATAATCTAAATTACTCTTTAGTATTAACCAGTATAATAATAACTTCAATCAATAATAAGTCTAATTTTCCTGTTTAAATTTTAATAAAGTCTGATCATATAGACCACTTTACCTGAGAGCAATGCGTGTCTTGCCCACTGCATAGTACTCGGCGCCAAAATTACTATTATTATCCAGACGTTTACTACCGTCAGCAGAACAACGGCGAACGTTTAATGTCGACTACAGTGTTTCAGATGAAAAGCAAGGTCTTACCATCATTGCTGTTAAGCGCAGTAAGAAAGCGTTTCAAAAAGCTCGTAGACAACATGTTGAAAGACCGTAAGACCGTCACTGAAAACGATCTCCACACGCTAGTTAAAGTGTTTCGAAATCAACAGAACACTGTTTATGATGATATGACCAATCAGAAGACGACCGATGAAAGGTGATAGTTACGGCAAGGTGACATACCTCAGCAAATTTGGCATGATGACATCACAAATTCGGCAAAAAACTTCAAAGTTTAAACCGCTAAGCCAATAGCTGATGCTGCTAAGAAGCATCTTAAAATGTTGAGCCAATCAGAGCAAGTGAAGCAAAATGAAGATTCGGCAAAAGAGGCAACGAAATTGGTCAAACCAATCACGGCTCACGACAAATGGAGTTTCAACAAACCAGCCAATTGCAAAGACGAATACAATCGAAAGATTCGGCAAACTGGTTGAGCTTGACCGAGAAACCAGCTAGAGCGTGATTCTGACGCTCGCCAATGTTACCAGAGACGACAAATGCACTAGATCTAAATACGACGCCGGGAATTAAGATTCGGCGATGTAAAAAAAGCTATCTGACAACATCACAGCGGCAAATATGCGACGCAAAGTCAATTAGATATCTTAGGATAGTGAGATAGTCACCTTAGTCGGCTGACCTATTTGACGTACCCTAAATCCGCCACTGGTCTACCACTAACACGAAAAGAACACAGTTTACTAAATTCTGACAATAATATATTACAGTAAAATGGAATTAGTATGCTTTACCAAAAAGTAGTCGTTTTTCCCTTGCATTTTGCTTCATTCCTCTTCTATGTTTTTGAAATCGCTTGGGATTAACAGCAGCGGAGGGAAATATTTCAGCTTCGGAATTTGGTTCCTCCTCCTCCTCTTCAGCTTGAACTATCCCATCAGATGGATCGTCCTCAACTTCAACTAGGATCTACAGCAAACACCACACAGACTTAACACACTGAATTAACAAGTATTATATTTTATAAAATGGGAGAGTCAACTATCCGAAATCTACCGGTGATAAGGATCACAGAGAGCAATTTTGTGAGTATTTTATAAGGGAATACCTCTTCCCTCCACCTATCGACTCCAACGAGAACTGTATGGATTATAGGAGCATCGTATTTTTTGATAGCAGCTGTTTTGAACTCCACGTCTTTTGAACTCTACATAACCAAAATACAATGTTACCTCTTCATCACCATCATGAGACGAGCCTTCATCAGACACTGCTGAATCATTTTGAGTGCTGCTCATTTGCGTTGATCCACCCCATGTTGCTGTAGTGATATCCGCACTTAGTGTGCTACGCCCAAAGCCTTCGTCTTCGACCGAGTTTGCTCCACCTTCTGAACCGTTTTCCAGCCCAGATCTTTGTTTCTTTTCCAGCATAAGCGTCTCCTGACGTTTCTTCAATTTCTGTTCTTGTAATTCTCTCTGCCTTCGCAACTCCGACCACAATAAGGAGTTGGAAGGTAAAGCACCTAATTCAGGAGGATAGTGTCAGCAACAATTTTAAAAAATGTATTCCGCGGTTTGAGGTAACGTCATTTGTGATTCTATTAACACAAAGACACTCAGGCAATTTTCCATTTCTTGTCGCATAAAAGAACTGGGCTATTTATGAAAAATGAAAAGTGACATGGAACTTGATCATACCCTGCCCGTGTTTTGATAGGCTTCGATTTGGCACGAATGACTGCATTTCATTTCAACCTCATCACGTTCTGACGTTTAAAATTCAGACAAAAATGAGCAAAGGTACCTTGCAATGTGAAATGTAAAAATATATAGACACTCAAGATTTTCCTCCTTCAGAATTATCAACTTAACAGTGAATGGTCGAGTGTATATGCCATAATGTTCTATCGAATGTACCCTTCACTTAATCGGCATTATCACCTTATAAATAATGAACTCATGGCCATGCTCCCGGCAACGGCTTCGGTAGTTCAGTTGACAGAGCATCGCACTAGATTTACGAGGTCGCGGATTTGATTCCCAGCCGGATGGCTCAAAGTTGCATTTTTCGCAAGAGGTCCCGGTTGGGTCTTAAAATATCTAGACACTCGAGTGTTTACTCCTTCAGAATTACCAACTTAACAGTTAGTGGTCGAGTGTAAATGCCATAATGTTCTATGACATTTACGTATATTGGTTGATACTGATTGCATAAGGAACACTAAAGATGAAGGGCAATTGGCCTCTACCTCCCTTTGCAGGGGAAAATTCTCTGCCGAAACAAAATATGGTGAACATTTAAAGGAAATAGTGTCTTTTATGGCTCAAATCATTGGGAGAAGAAATAAATTTTGGACTCTAACCTCCTGTCAGAAATTCTAGTAACACCCCTGGATTGTATTATTATCTTAACCTTTTTAGACAACAGAAAACCGTGAGAGCCTCAAAAACCCAGGGGAAAGCTCTGTCCAGAATTAATGTTCATTTACACGGCAAATCGATCCCTAGGGTCAGACAGCACCAGGTAATCCTGATTCCTGGCCCAGGGGAAAAGTAAAGTTTACCATAAGTTCAATCTCGACACGAACATTGGGAACCTTTTCATCACTAATGTTTTCAATTTTCCAATGAGAATGTACCACTCCACCCTTTGCTTGGAAGGCAAACGCTTGCCTTCCAAGCAAAATTCCCTATATAATCCTCATAGACGCGACAAACTTTCTGCGCCGAAATTGTCTGTTCTATTCACCCGATTTATTTCAAACTTTGCACTTTTACTAATTCTGACAGTCTCTTTTCAACCATAGTATTTGTTTTTGCCTCCGATGAAAATTTAAAAACGCCTCGTGGGGGTGGTACATTCTCATTGGTTTTAATAATCTCGGAGTCTAAGACCAAGAATTGTTAGATTATGTCCCCACTGGGTCTCATGCACAATTATCCACCGATATAATCTAATCAATAAGCATACTTATTACATGAATTAGCTATTCGGTCTGTACGTAAAATGACGCACGCTAATTGGCTGCCTAGCCGTGTAATAAGTTGCTCGTACAGGCCGGCAAGTTTTTGCGAGAAAATTTCCAAATTGACTTGAAGACTAACAAACCAAGTTCAGGTACTTTTTACAAAAAAATTATAACAAACTACGAAAAAATGTAATTAAATGTTCTCAACGATAATCCTAAACATAAAACTAGATGAATAGATAAAAAAGAAATACCCCACAAAGGTAGAAAGAAGCAAATATATATCTGCATATATATGAGGTAGGCCAAAAGTCTATTTTCGTGGTGCATATTGAAACGACTTGGGTTTTCGAAAAACTACTTAAATTGCAGGTTGGTAAATCTTTCGTGGGTTCAAAAAAGTTTCATTATGCTAAATTTGAAATACTGTAAACTACTCAACCACACAAGTTCTCAACAAAAAGAACAGACTGACTTGTGGTTCTGGACTAGCACAGATAGTCATTTTAGCAAACATGCAGCCTTTGGTTGTTGAGTTCAAAATCTTCAAACGCTCCATTAATCAGGCGTAAGGTTTGTTCGGTGATTTCTTTGTCACAGGAGTACAGAAAAACGTGCAATCGACAATAAATCAGTTGTAAATGTAAATATAAGAGTAGAATGCTGTGTAGCCAGTTTCGCAGTATGGATTAAATTAAGAAATAGTGTTCAGCCTTTATTTTAAAATTTGTCTTCAAATTCCCAGCAGGGGTAGCATACCTAATGTAGCTCATAATCCAACAAGTATTTTTAACCAATACTTAAAAACTACGTCCGGTATGATTAAGATCGAACCACGGCAAAAAATTAAATTGCAGAATGGAAGTATTCATGAAGAATAATCAGAAACCATACATTGGTAAACGTCGTCGTAAAGTGTAGTTTTGGTTCAAGTACCAACCTGATCGTTGCTGGTATTTCCCCGATCTCCTTTCTTGTGTACCAAATGTCTGTGTTGCAGAATCCATAGTTAAGCCTTGCCTCGAGGCACCAACCTCTGTGGGATTGTGAATAAATGAATCCAGCTGTTTGCGCTTGGCTGGGGCTCTTGTCTAAAGGAAAGTAAAAAACTAAAGCTTACTGCAAATGAATGACGAAATACCCATTCTTTCAAATTTTTTAAATAAAAATACAATAAATTTAAAAACAATGAATTTCAGTTTTAAACCTAGAAAAACATATGTACATTTTTGAAAAGCATTATATCTACACGGTTCATCCTTTCGCCATAGTTAGTATCAGTCATTAACATGATTTATATTTTACATCTGGTAGCTTGTGTTTTTATCTCACATGTATGTGATTCCAAAGCGATTCACTCTAAAAAGCTTTCTGAATCCTTCACCGAAATCAAATCCGTAAATTTATCGCTGATGAAATGCTATAACCGTTGAGCAATACGAGATTAAAAGTTGAGTTTACATCTTGAGAAACACGAGCGCGCTTGAGATATCGTAGCTACGACAATACGAATATACATCACTGAATGCTTGACATGTTGGGAGTCGTGGACGTTAGAAGTACAAACGAACCAGTACATAATGTAATTTAGCATAACCAAACGTACGAACCAGGGCAGAAAGTACTTATTAAGTCATCCAGGTCCAGGAAGCTCAATTGTTCGAGCATCCCACCGACGATCACAACATGACAGATTGGACTCAGAAAACGTTTCGAAGCTATAACTTCAGTGGCATGTTATGATCTCTCAACTTTACTTTGAAGCCAAGAAAATGCGGACGAATCACTTTAAACTACTTGTTCAAAAGCAGAACATGTGATGTCCGGAAAACCCCTCACGATTTTTCATTTAATTGCAATTTTCTGAGGTACATTTGGGTGGCACGTAAAGCTTTTCTGGCCTCTTTCGTTCTAGATACGGTCAGTAGAGCCATTATCATTGTCGACGCGACCATACGTGACACAATAAATTCTAACCAAATTAAATGAACAGAAAACAGTCAACCTGTGTCATGGCATCACTTCTTCGAAGTCTTTTAAACTTTTCCTGCGTTTCCAGTAACTTGTGTTTCTCTGAGATCAGGTGGCTCAAGGTAGCCCTTTGTTTGGTCAGTTTATCCATGTAAGCAACTTCAGCGTCAACATAACTCGAACTCTGGTGTTGTCTACATCAAAATTAATTATACAAAACAAGAAATGTAGGAGCTTGTTCAACGAACTAAAATAGTTGTATAGCAAATAACTATTCGTAGCACTATATAAGTTTGATGTTCATTCAACTTAGCACTAGACTCAATTAGGTATCTACATAAGCTAGAGAACTTCATACCCATACATTGGTTTGAAATAAATATCACGCACGATGTCGATTCCCGCAGTCATGAAGTTAACCAAATAAGATATGTTTAATAACGTGGACATAAAGTTTAATCTTTACCAAACGAGGATAAAGCAAAAGATAAGACTCCAGTAGAGGGTCTAGCGCGGTGAATTGGATGTCTGGAGAACCACGTTTGGGCTCCAAAAAGCTTTTTAAGCTCTTGAAAAGAGCACTTCCTTTCTTTCAAATTTTAATGCATATTCTAGAAAACTGTTTCTCATAGAAATCCATGCAAGAAATTGGTGAAAACACCAGAAGTTGAATTAGATTTATTTAAAACTGGCAATGCTGTGACACCGGACCGTCAGAAGTTTGCAAACGTACAACTTCAATTACTTTTATATGGTGTGTATCTTCTAAAATGCATTTTCTAAAAGCACAAAATACAATAATCCACACACGCTCATAGCATCTAAAGCAATCCATTTAGCAGATACATCCTTTACACACAAGCGACAACAAAAAGCAAATAAACTTCAACTACAAAATGCTACCACCTTGACTATGACAACAACGAAATACAAGCATCTTTCTAAATGACCACGACTAAATCAAAATCTCAACAATCATTAGTGTTACAAATTTTTATTTTAAACATTGCACTTAGAATAATGATAGTTCACTTCTTTCTTACTATCAGTCGATGGGAAATGAACTCTGGGTTATGAACGAGTTGCCCGAGTTCTAGTCCAGCGCCATTGCATATTTGTGAGAACAAAGCGAATCCACAGTGGATTTTTTTCATTATTTGAAAAAGAAAAAGGTCTCTACGTCACCCGCCATATTATTAAAAGAATTACGATTCTCCAAAGATCCGAAATCGAAATATCCATGCATTTACCAAAAATACCTACGCACCTATTAGTAATTTCTTAATTCCCATAACAGCCTGAACTTAAAGCATGAAAAAATATCAGGCCACTGCTCTGAAACTACTCTTCATCAAAAACCCTCCAACACACAGAACAAATCCTTTTTTGAGAAACGTAATTTTGGAAAACTTCATCAATGATAATACAAGTCTGTTATCTACCTTAGACTTCGGTGTTTCACCCTCAGGTTGATATATCACTTATACACTTCGGTCACGGTATATAACCTTTATTTATAACTCTTTCCCCAGCAGGATGTCTCCCATTGACGAGTAAAGTCTTTCGACGTTAGCCAGTGTACAATAATTAAAGACTAATTCTCCTTGGAAAGAGTTAATTGAGATAGGTTATGAAAGAAGTTAAATAAAATAGAAAGGTTAGTCGTACCCAGGACTTTGACTGGTATTTTCCACTAATGTTTCACTTGTTGCATCTTCATCACATTCGTCCTCGTCCTCGTCCTTCTCCCCTTCATTGTGTCCAGGAGTTCCATTTTCTTCAGCAGATTCATTGACTTCAACTTCATCGCCTTCATCAGTACTAAAATTTATCTCGGTAAGATCTGCTGGTAAATATGGAACACCATTAGGTCCATGTGGAAGCTAAAAAACAAATTCAAGAAAACAGATTCAAAACTCAGAGTAACTGACAAACAATGAACACGAAATGCCACAATCACACCCTGATCCTATCATCCTGTACTTTCGTCAAACTTATCGTGGTTTTTTACAGTGTTTTGTATTTTAAAATCATTTATATGGTGACATTAAGACAAAATGTTACTCTGAGGATGACGTTCCAATAAAATTGAAAAAACACTACAAATCCTCAAGGATAAGCATTGAGTAAAAGAAATTCTCGTTCACTTTACATGTATTAAATTAAAACTGTTTCTATTTGACTCGATTACTCAGCCATGGCTCATACAGAAATTCAGAAAAAAATTGAAGGACTTTTCGAGGAGTTTTCAAGGCCAGTTTACACCACGCGTATACATGTACTTGTATGTTAACGCTTTATCTGTAATCAAGTCATAGCCAACTCGTCTCAATGTCACCTCTGACGTAGTTCCCAACTTTCTTCCACGCTCGAATGATGCATTACCCAGGCCCACACCCACGGTTTCAATTGCTGAGCCTGTATATTAAACTACACTCTCGAGAAATTCTTTCGCCTCCGTTCAGTAGAGGTATCCGTTCAATCAAAGTTATCGATTCCGGCCCTCTCGGATATTACACACGGTATCAACTGACATTTCCTGCAACACTATTGAGTAAAATACAAAACAATTATAGATGGCTAAAATACAGTACTTGCAACACGGGGAGACATTGAAAAACTGACAGACTTCAGCTATTTGTACGTTCTTATCTCTTAAATCTATTGTCACTTGGATGACATGAAAATCTGTCAAATATCACACTGATCAAGGAAAAGTTGTCCGTTAAACCTTTCCCGGCAGGATCAGCCTTCTATTATCTTAGTCAGGCTAACCCCGTCGATTTTACTCCTCAAGGGAAGACATAATACTGGAAGGGGGTTAATGTACAGATTTGCTGTATTTTCGCATATAAGTGTCCGCTAAATAGAGGTTTTATTTCGAAAATTAATATGGGATTAATTTTGGGACTTCGAGAGCTGTTCGCGGAGTACAGGGTGGTCGCCTTATAAAGAGCCGCTAAGCATAGGTTTGCTTGCATTTCAGAGCATTATACCAAAACAGGACGACAAGTAATGGTTTTAAAATCACATGTTTCGGTGGTGTATTCTACAATGCTATCCACCTTACAGTTACAATTGTTTGAGCTAGCTATAACTGATTGAGTTTTGACTGGCTGAGAATTTGCGCATAACCTTTCAGGACAGCCTCCCTAGCGATTAACATGTAACACTGCTATATCACTGGAAAGCATTCTCCAATTAAAAAATCTATCGAGATATTTGTTTTTACATAGGTTTCCTGACATTTTTTAGATGGAAAAATTACCAACACCAATTGAGAATTAACAGCCGACAGAAGTAGTACTTTTCACTTGCCTATAACTGGCTGTAGTTCCGCTGATTTAACTTTCAGGAACCTTGACCTGTTAATTAAATCCTTTAAAATTTTGCCAACGGTTTTCTCTTTAAGTTAGCTGTCCAAACACAACAGATTTCAAATTCCCCGGGAAAACGCTTCATAGAACATAAAACGACTATATCAATGTTATTAACAAACCATAGTGACAAAGTCAATCAAGTTGTTATAATGCCGGGCAGTTCATCGATTTTTCTACAACGCGCCGCAGGTGATTTATTCGTAATTAAAGGAGAACTGATAGTTAACAACAAAGTGGTGTCAAACTAAAGGTTTTCATACTATTTGACACTTTCATTGCACGTTTGGAAAAGTTTTCAAAACTTGTGAAATTAGACGTTGACGTAGAAAAATAAATTTGAAATACGAAGATTTCGATCGTTGTTGTTAGTTCGAGACTTCTACAAAGAAGAGGCATGCAAGATGTCAAAACGTCAATTTCTTTTCGCACGGGTGTCTTTAACGTACTGGATTTCATACATACGCCAGGCGCTTTCGAAACTTTATGCATTTCTAAATTTTCAAATACCAGGTGCTATAGAAAGGGGGATTCCAGATTTAGAATGTACAAACCATGGTCACCATGAACTGCTGCGTATCTGGATGAAAAAATTATTAGAAAATATGAATCACGAGTACATCACCTCAAAGTTTCACGAAATAATCGTGCCAGAAAAGCGTGGCTTCACAGATTAGGATGTGCAAACATGCCAACCATACAAAATTCTAAAGGATTATATTAAGCTACATGATTATATCTCTTACTGTAAATAAAAAACACTCAGTAGTCCAAACGAATAGAGTTTTACACTATCGTATTACTAAGCGGTCGTTAACGCAGGGTTCTACGTTAGCACTCACTCGTTCACCATTGGGAAGTAACAATTTTCAGTCGAAAGTAGACCGAAAATACTTGACCGATCTGGTAAGTAACTCTGAGGAAATGTGGAAGGTAGTTGAAAGAGCCAAAAAACCCCGAAAGTCCAATAATGTGATACAAAAGAAGTATTTCATATTTTGATTTCTGAAAGCCGTAATGGTCCTTTAAGTAGCGTAGCACTTCCATCAGCCATCTTGGATTTCTGCAAAGGTAGGCTGTGTACAATATTGTTGATGCAAGTGAGTTGCAGTTCGCCAGACAGAAAAATATGTCATTCGCTTCAGGGGGAAAGGGTTAATTACGTTTCATAAGCAGGGCATTCTGTGTTTGAGGTGAAGAAAGACTTTATCATTGCTCTCAGTTTTGTAGCTATGGCAAGAATAAAACATATTTCTATACTTTTTTGGAAAGTAAAATTTTGCTATGGAAATTAATTTTCATAATTAGTTTCCACATTCGAAAGTTAGGTGAAAGTTGGTGTCAAGCCCTGTTAATGTCGTGAAGGTATGCCTTTCCTCAGCAGATGCCTGGAACTAACTATAATGATCAAAGTGGGCCGATTTAAAGTTCAACTACTTCAAGATTTTAACTTTTAATTTCTCTGCAGATTTTGAAAAATTTTCTGAAAGAACAATGAAAATGTCAAACAGTAAGTAAGACGTTTAGTTTGAGACCATTTCGTAATTATCCAACAGTTCCACTCACATTACGGTTAAATCGTCATCGTTCGGTTCTACGACAAGTGATTAACCTAACTACGATTAAGATTAACTACTTCATTGACTCTGTCACTATAGTTTGTCAACAACATTGTTAAAGTTGTTAAATGATGTTAAATTCGGAGATTTTGCAATCTGTTGCATGTGTTTTGGGCGACCAAGTTGAAGAGAAAACTTATGCTGAATTTTTAAATCTAGCTGACAACTTTTCACAGAACTGGTTTAACCAGGTGGTGACATTCAACTACGATATAAAAACGCGAAACAAATTGTTCCAATACATTTTGGAATATCTTATACAAGTATAGTCTATCATCTTAAGTGTCATACCTCCTCCGTCTTTTTCACCAGCTCTTGTAGCCTTTTAAGTTTTTTCCGTGCGGTGTTCAGCTTTCTACACAGAAATCGGGAAAATTCACCAAATTACTCAGGATTTATTTATGTCAAGAAAAAATAATGCCAAACGTTTGTAGACATTTATGCCCTTTAAACCACAATCCAAATGCACCTTTTACCGGTCAGTCGCGAATCATCGACTCACCTAAGCTTTTCCTGGAATTCTGGATCTTCTTGCCACATAAGAGAACTAGAGACAGAACCACTAGTTTCATTATCTGTCTCGCCAACAGCTCCGGAATCTTCGTCTGTCGTAAGTGCTCGGGCGAAACTAGTACCAATATCTGCTCCAGAATTCGGGTGCACAACCTTTTAAACGTATAAAAGGCGCAAATAGAAATTAGAGACTATATTGTATACTCAATGGACTTTAGGCCAGGACATGCGATGCTGCATTGCACGGAATATTGCGTGCGTATGCTAATGTTTCTGGGCACCTTAAAATTTTTATCGTTTTGTATCTTATTCAGTGATAGCGGCAACATTTCATGTAATGACATCTTGTGCGTCCTGGGCTTTAGATTTTCTCAAGTATTCTCGTCTTTTATGATTCAGTACAGTTGCTAGAACATTAAGAAACCCAGTTTTCCATTAAGAGACCCAGTTTGTTTTGTACGTTTGTCTCAAGTAAAGTAGCTCGTGTGGAATCATATAATATGTGATTACTTTTTAGAAATTTCAAAGTTTTCCGACAAATTCCGTCAACATTTCAGTGCACATGCTGTTACTATCCAGTTATTTATATACATGCTCGTACTGTGGCTATTCACTAACAAGCACGTACTTTGAATCATCAGTAACTTACATTGTTCTGCTCATCACGTAGCTTTAGATTAGCAACCCTTTCTTTGGCAGCCTTTACTTGTCTATAATTACAGAAGAAAGCATTAAACGTCTGGCACAAAACAAGAAACAAAAACCTTTGAAGCACTATATAACCAACGAAAACAGCGTTTATCACAATGTTATCATGAATAGTACACTGCAGGAACTAGACGTCAAGGAATTCAAAACTAAATTTTATCCTACCGTAATTTAGTTAAGAGTTCAGGATCATCGATTCCAGAGTTTAAAATCCAATCCAGGCTACCGGAAGGCATTTGATCAGGAGTTGCGCCATCCTCATCTTCGTTCACGCTTTCTGTAGTAGATTCAGAAGCCGTCTCTCCTGCTCCACTTGTTTGTTCAGTTCTTCTCGGACCATTACTTCTTGCGCTGGCTTGATTCCCTGGCTCAGGGGGTCCCTAAGAGTATGTATTTTAAAAATATTCAGGGGATGCTTGGCATTTACATTCCATAACATGAAACGGAATCAATTTTAGGTGAAGGAAAATTTTCAAGTGTCAGATTTATACACTGTAAAGCTAAACTGGGACGACCTCAGGAAAATACAACTCTTAGGGCTATGGATGGAAATTGAACCTGCGAATCTGAAGCAAAGCTCTGCCGAGTGAAGGACAAAGGCCATGTCGAGAGCATGGTCATGAGTTCCGCACTTGTTAAGATAGTAACATGAATAAAGTGAAGGTTACATTCAAGGAGTACTTGGCATGGAGCCCAGCCGGCAGAGTACTGTGCTCGATTTGCAGTTGTGATGTAGACTAAAAAGTAGATGTAGTGGGGAAAAAGGAAAGAAATGTATGACGTGGTTAACCTGCTGCTCCCCAAACAGGTCTTTCAGTTTTTCAAGTTTATCTCTAACGTCTTGAAGTTTCCTAAATGTAAAGAACAAGAGAATTTCTATTAGGAAACAAAAACGAGGAAGACAGATGCATGACTTTGTCTTTGAAGAATTATTGGCAAATCACTTACGAGGTATAGTCAATTGAATTAGCCGCGGCCGTTTTTGGTCGCAGCAACTTCACTGTGGAGGCATTTATATACGAAGGTCAGTGATTATTTTAGCCGTGCTTTATTTCTCTAGTATAAAGGCCTTAGCATATCTGTTCGTCTAACATATACTATTCCATTGCTTTTATGTACCTAAGTTTTTCGTGGAGCTGTAAGGCTTCCAATATTTTTTCATCATCGACATTGTCCCCAGTATCTTTCGCTGACTTAGTGGTAAATGGAACATCTTCCTCACCATTTTGTATAGTTTCGTTTACACTTCGCTCTTGTGGTAACTCCATTTCTCAAAAAAATAACAAATACGTTTCGGTAACATTGCACAAATTTGAGAAAAAGGGACAGAAAAATTGGAAACCACAAAAACAAAAACGTCTGCTTCAGTTTGTTTCTCTGATACGGTAGTTTGCAAAACTTATTTCGACATCGTCATGATTTTTTTTTTTGTTTAGTGCTGTAGCACCAGTGGCTCATAAAAAGGACGGGAAAATAAAGCAAAAATCAGTGAAATTAAGGTAAAAACATTTGAAATGTAATTTCTCAGCTGAAAAGATCAAGTCATCACCTAAACCAGTTAGTATTTCAAACGACAACCCAGATGTCGAACAAATCATTTCATCCCCGAGATCCTCTTAATGTATCGTGCCACGAGTGTCTCTGGGTAATCCACTTGAACATAACCAATTAAAGCAACGTATTTTTGCTTAGGTTAATACCTTTTCCAAGTTGCATTGCTCTCAGCTGGTGAAGCTGTTCAACAAGGGTGTCCATTTGTTCTTTCTTGGCTTGCAAATCCATTAATTTACTTTCCAGTTCAAGGCGCTCTTGAGCTGCATCAGCCATAGCTAATGCCTGAGCCTTACAAAACAGAACGTAATAAAACGCCAAATCAGCTCTTTCGTGCATACCTTAGTAAGCTCTCTCAATAAAACTAATTGTTGATCCCTTTGCGTACACCTTAACATGCCTTACTAGCCTCG